>OX359289.1:81320228-81920228 GCA_947179395.2 Pulicaria dysenterica
ATACTACTTCTAGGAGGATCCTTATCTGTTTCGGGTAGGAGCCGACCAAGTCATCCGTAGATGTGTGAGTGATTCTGAAACTGTTGACATCCTTTAGCACTGCCATGCAGGCCCTACAGGAGGCCATCACAGACCTTGCTACACAACTAAAAAGGTCCTTGATGCGGGCTTCTTTTGGCCTACCCTGTTCAAGGATGCTCATCTTTTTGTAAAATCGTGCGACTCAAGCCAGAAATCTGGAAACATCTCATCCCGAAATGTGATGCCTCAAAATCCAATTCAAGTCTGTGAAATATTTGACGTTTGGGGAATAGATTTCATGGGTCCATATCCTGGTTCACATAGAAACAAATATATCCTTGTAGCAGTCGATTATCTGTCTAAATGGGTGAGGCACAAGCCTTGCCTACAAATGACGCAAGGGTAGTTTGTAAATTTCTGAAAAGATTATTTTCACGATTCGGTACCCCTAGGGCACTGATAAGCGATAGGGGTACTCATTTCTGCAACGCACAGTTAGAGAATGTTCTTAAACGATATGGTGTTACTCATAGATTCTCTACTGCATATCATCCGCAAACCAGCGGACAAGTTGAAGTTACCAACCGTGGTCTTAAACGTATTCTGGAAAGAACCGTTGGTAACAGCCCAAAATATTGGGCAGAGAAACTAGACGACGCACTTTGGGAGTTCCGCACTGCTTTCAAGACACCTATCGGTACTACACCGTATAGGTTGGTTTATGGAAAAGCCTATCATCTACCTGTTGAACTTGAGCACAAAGCTTACTAGGCTTTGAAAGCCGCTAATTTTGACTCGAAAAGTTCAGCAGACAATCGTTTGTTTCAACTAAGTGAGCTTGATGAACTATGGTTCCAAGCTTACGATAATTCCATGATGTACAAGGAAAAGACGAAAGCTTTCCATGACTCCCGCCTGAAGGACAAGAAATTCTAGGCTGGTGATCGTGTGCTCTTGTACAACTCTCGTCTACGTCTTTTCCCAGGTAAGTTGAAGTCCAGATGGACGGGCCCTTATACTGTGCACACTGTTTTCCCACACGGTGTTGTTGACATCACAAACTCCGAGGGAGTAACTTTCAATGTCAACGGTCACCGATTGAAAAAGTATATTGGTCTCCTAATTCAAGAGGAGCAATGCGAAATTTTGATGCTTCATCCCGCTACACCTTAGTGGGGTAAGTTTGGTTTTTTACCGACAGACCTAAAAGAACTGGATATGCTTTCTTCCGAATCTCGTGCTCTCCTTTCTTGTCTCTTTCTATGTACTCAACTACCTTCTGACATTCAGCGTGATATAGTCATGAGACTTGAGAAACATGTGAGGAGAAATCAAACTTTTGCCAAATTTCATAGAGGCACTTCTATCTATGCGGCTAAAAGGCGTGCAAAATACGTAGGGAAATGTTGGAAATGTGGTGCTCTGTTGCATGAGGGCGCTTGTAGGGATTTGCCAACGATATCTCAATCAGAGTGTGCTAGTGCCCTTCGAGAAGATCCCGTTAAGCTAAATGTCGAGGGGGTCTTACGTCCTAAAAGTAACGCTGGTGCCATGATTGATTAGTTGGTGAGTCTCCGACTAAGCAAACTCGAGCCTAAGCCCCGTTAGAATTCCCGAAGTCACGCCTATGTTATTGCCGTATCACTCCTCGTGTTTTCTCATTTCAATTCTCATTCGGTCTGGAGAGACAGGAAAATACTCCGCATTTCAACGCGTCAAAGTGTTCGCTTTCACACCGTACTAATAGTGTGTTACTTGTACATAAAATCTGTTTGTCGGATTCCCACTTTCCGGGTTTCCGTTTCCCTTTCGTGCATTTCCGTTTCCGTTGTTTCGTTTCCTTTCCATTCGCATTTTCCGCTAATCTAGATGTGTGTTTTCAATTTCGTGCTACTTAAATCTTTCTCATACATTTTACGGAGGACTATAGAGAGTAGAGTGTGCCAAACTGTTGTTTAAATTGAAATTCTGATGCAAAAATGGGTCAGTTCAAAAATCATTACCCTACGGCAGCAAGAATTATCTAGTGCGCCCGTAAGAGTTGTTTCAACATTCTGCGGCCGAAGGCCAAGCACCCTACAGCCATAGGAACTTTTCTATAAATACGATTTGATCAGACCCCATACGCACGCAGACTCTCTCTCTCTCTCTCTCCTACGCTCTCTCTCTCTCTCTCTCTTCGGCGATTCACGAAATACCAAGGGTTTTTCTTCATTTCACGAGAAATCACCGGCCATTTTCGAAAAAGAAGGTACCAAAATGCTCCTTACACTCATGCGTTAATTTCATTTTTGTAGCCCATATTGCTCTCGATCGATCGAAACCCTAGCCGCCCGATCTATTTTTGTTCGTAACTTTCCTGCGGTCGTAGGATATGCTTCTGCGGCCGTAGTAGATCCAATTATTGCTTTGCTATTTTCATACGTCTGCGGCCGTAGTACATAACTCTTGCGGCCGTAGGACCTCTATTTAGGGTTTTTGTTTGGTTTTGCTTCCTGCGACCGTAGTAACATATGCCTGCGGCTGTAGGACCCCCCCCCCCCCCCATTTTAAACTGTATTTCAAACTATTTCGTCTTTTGGACATTTTCTACATTCGGAGAACCATAGCATGCGAAAGCAAACCCGTATCGATCGATAGGATGTTGTTGGGGAGATAGCAATATGAAACCTAAATCAAACATGTCTATTAATTAAAATAGGATTTGATGTTATCAAAACCACATATTCAGTTTTGGACTTAGATAAATGAAAAACATGTGTTGTTTTTCATGTTAGACGTAAAGAAAATTATAAGTAAGAAACATCAGCTGAAGAACAAAGTGTCAGCTAAATATTGAGTATCAGCCAAAGGACCAGCTTCAGGAAGATCAGCTAAAAGAAAAGATCAGTCAAGAAGCATCAGCTGAACATCTTTATTGCATCAGCTGATGGTCTAAACCCATCAGCTAAGGAAAGATTCAAGATCAGCTGAGCAGTTACGGATCAGCTGACACTATCACTTTGTTCAGCTGATGCCTCCCATTTATCAGATAAGGTATTCATTACTTTTTCAATCTTTCTTTGTCAGCCTATCACTCTCAATGATCAGCTGAGCCCTTAGGATCTACTGATCATAAAGGCTGATTGGCTCACGTCGTCATACTAGTGTTTGTATTATCAGTTAATCAACTCTGATCAGCTGAGCAAACCTTAGTAGCTGAGCCTTTCATTTTCATCCCTGGCTGAGCAAATTTATGTTTACAGTTCAGTGTCTGTTAACTGAGTCTTTATACGATATCTTAGTTAATAGTTTTTCTTGGTAATATTTCCTTAAGTCAAAGGCAGAACATGTGTTGTTCTTATTATGCCTTAGATCTTTCTTTGTAAAAGTACTTAGCACTTTTTGTATCTGCAAAGAGACAAAAAGGATAGATCTTTATTCTCTGGAAAAGGAGAAATATACTTTAGAAAAGAAGATCTTGAAGATATGCTTCAACAACTAAGTATGGCTGGCAACTCTATACTTGGTAAAGTCAAATCTTCAGAAAGCATGGTGTTGATAAAAGTACAAGCATGGAAAAAGAAGCTTACTCTCCCAAGACATAAAGGTAGTACTTTAATAATATAATAATAAATAGTGGGTAAACACCTTACTGAAAAGTATGTTCACTTTACACACTTTGTGTATAAAGTTAACTTACCTTTCACCCACTAACTTTATCTATTATAATATTATTAAACCAAGTACCTTTGTCTCCTTCTCCACTCCATCAACCCGGACACCATATGGCTTATATACTCATGCATGGAAACATGCTAGGTATGAGAATAGATAGTTGAACACTGAAATTTCATCTGTTGATAATTAGAAGAGTTAGCATTTTACTTTCAGTGTAACAAACTTGTTCATGTGTTGAACATCTTAGACATAAGTTGTTTAAGATTAGCTTAGTCTATGTGTTAGACGAATTTAGTTTCCACCTTTTATTGAACTTAGATTTTCCGCATCTAGTTCATGTAATTCTTGATTTACATCAATAAGAATTATATAAAAGTAAACTGTGTGTCTCTTAAATTTTAATTTGCTAAAGTTTGTATTCAACCCCCCCTTCTACAAACATTTGTTGTTGTTGTATCCATTCGGGACCAACAACTGGTATCAGAGCAGGCTAGATAATTCATATCTAAGATCTGTTTTGCTTACTCTTCAACTTCGTCTACCCCACACTACAAAATGGTCACTCCTGCTGCTGCTTCTAACAGTTCTTCCAACAATGGCTCACTCACAAGGTATCCAATATTTGATGGAGAAAACTTTTCTCTCTGGAAGAGTAGAGTTCTTCTATACATGTCAGCCTTGATGATGTGATGCTCAAGACTGTTACTGAAGGTCCATATGTTCCTTCCTCCACTATGGAAGTCACTGCTACCATTGATACAACTCCTGTAGTACAAAGATATGTTGTCAAAGCTATTCATCAATGGTATGATAAGGACAAAAGGCTGGTTAATCTTGATGTCAAAGCCATGACAACCTTAGTCTCATCACTCTCAAATGATGTCTATCATCAAGTACTCAACTGCAAATCTACAAAGGAGATGCTAGAAACTTTGACTGTTGCATATGAAGGCACTGAAGAAGTCCAGGAAAACAAGAAACTTCTTCTGGTTAGAGAATATGAGTTCTTCTTTGCTCATAAAGGTGAAAGTCTTACTCAGACCTACACCAGGTTCAACTTCCTTATTAATGACTTAAGAAGAGAAGATGTTCCCAAGAGCAACAAGGAACTTGTAAACAAGTTCCTAGACTCTCTCCCAGAATCTTGGGATCATTTTATCACTGTGCTTAAACATGGTGAGAAAATAAAGGGTCTGACACTGGTTGGTTTGTATGGAAATCTCATTAACCATGAACAATCAGTGAAGCAAAGGAAACTCTCTACCAAGGATATGAAGGAGAGTGCAAAAGCTTCATCAAATGCCCTTGTGTCTAAGGATACAAGATCCAGGAGTTTTGCTGCAGTGGTGGATGAGTCCAGTGAAGAGGAAGAGGAGAAGTCTTCTGATGAAGTGCAAGTGGCTGATGTGGATGAAGATCTGGAGGACATGGACAATATTGAAGCTGCTGTTGAGCAGGCTGCCATGTTGGTTAAAAGGTTCAAACCTTTCTTGAAAAGAAAGGGTGTCAAGAGGTTCGAGAAAAAAACCCTTCAAAGGAGAAAAAGCCAAGTTTAAATCAAAGGCTTTTGAAGGTTGTTTCTCTTGTGGCAAGACTGGTCACTATGCCAGTGAGTGTAAGTCCAGAGGAAACACATGTTGGGTTTCCATGAACACAGCAGCGGAAGCATAGCCCAAGAATATAAAGCATAAAAGGATTGAAACCCAAATGGACCAAGAACTCTATAACTACAAAATGCAACATGTAAAAGGAAGAGATGGAATAAGGAATTATACCATGCTCCAAGTTGTGATCTTCAAGACTTGAAATCACTCTTTGGAACAACTCACAACTTCCAAACAATCACTAAACACACTTACGATTTTCTGTAAAATATCAAGAATAACCAAGAACCCTTATGAAAGTGTATGTATGTGTTCGGAGTGAGAGAGAGAATTCCTCTTTTCTTACTTGATCAATTATTCAACTTCATGACATATGAAAGACCTACTATGACTTTATCACCTTTTACTTCATATATATCAGGCCACAAAGTCGTGCATGCCATTCCCCAATGTCACCTTAGTCAATAACTTGAGCCAAACAATAACTAAAAATCAAGTTACTGTCAGACGGTTTACGCGTCGCGGAAACCAAAAGTTTACGCGGCGCGTAAACACCGTCTACAGAATATTTCTTTCTCTCTTCTAGTTGCGTGTTGTCGGGATCAATCCTTGGCGTGTGACCCAATAGGCTCGTGTATCATCAGTAGCATTACTAATATACGTGTGTCAGTTGGCATACTCCAACAACACAGGCTTCAAGGGTTCCTCAAGCTCAGACAGCAAGATTGACTATGAAGCTAAGTATAAGAAGCTTCTTGCTGCTCTCCTTGACAAGAAAAAGAAGAAAGCTCAAAACAGGGTGTTGGTAGCTGAAGAAGAAGATTGGGCTGAAGAAGATCTCTCAAGTGATGAAGATGAAGTTCTCACTGCTCAGCTCAGCTTGATGGCCAACACTTGGAGTACAAATTCCTTTGATGAGGACATGAGGAAAGCTACAAAAGCTTGCACTTCTCCTGACTGGGATCCTTCTTCTATGTATCAGGTAGGAAAATTTATTAATTATGAAGATAATGAAAAGAACACTATGTTTGATTATCTGTGTGTTGAGTTTCAGTCAAATATTCAAAGAGAAGTTAAGTCTTAAAGATGAGAAACTGAAACTAATGACAAAACTGAAAGATGATTTAGTTAATCAAAATATACTTAATCAGATCTTGGTAAAAGAAACCAATGAAGCAACAATAAAGTTTAATGACCTTCAAAAAGTAGTTAAATCTTGGTGTGTTTCGGCTGAGAGACCACTCAGTGTGTCAATGAGCAGATTCCAAAACAAGTTCAAGCTATTATTGGTGGAAATTATTCCCAAGCTGCTAATTGTGTTGATTTTAGCAAGGACATAAATATCTTAGAAAAGGCTGATATTTTACCTCTTACTTTTCAAAAGATTGTAAAAGGAAAAAGTATAATCACTAACAGATTTGTCAAAAGTAAATGTACTCAGCTAAATGACTTAACCACTTCAAAAGTTGGTTCAAATTCTATTGTTTTAACAGATAGCAAAAGTACTTCAAATTTAATTGTAAAGGAAGTTAGTAAAGGAATGGAATCATTTGTTGATACCAAAGAGACATCATGTTGTCAAACCTTGAAAACTGATACATTAAATTTAAGCACTCAGCTGACTGATAATACTTTAGCCAATAATATTATATCAGCTGATCAAAAAGTAGATGATAACTTCTTAGCTGATAGCCTGTCAGCTAATCATGGATCCTCTTCTATCTGTTTAGCTGATCAAGTATCACTTCAAACTCTTTCAATAAAAGAAACCAAGAGAAAAGGACTTTCTGTTCACAAAAAGTCTAAGTCTGCCCCATATAAGGTTGATCAAAAACTCATTTTAAGTAAGGTTCAACCTATAGTGACTGTAAACAAAGACCTCATTAGTTTACAGAATCAGTTGCAACAGCTGAATGTTGAAATTTGTCAGCTGAAGACCCATAGTCATCAAAAGATAGTTAAGACATCTCATGGGCAATTACCAAAATATGTTAAAGGCTCCAAAAATAAAAAATGTTACAAATATGGGAGCAAAGAACATAAGGCAAGTAATTATTCTCTTGAAGGTAACTCAAGACAGCAGACTGATTTTGATAACACAGTCATTTCTCTCATTCATAAACAACCTAATATGAAGTGGATGGCTAGGTGCAATCCACAGGGGTCCACTTAAATGTGGATGCCCAAGTGTCACTAACCTTCTTTCAATCTTCTATGTATCAAGGTCTAAATACATGGTATCTTGACAGTGGATGTTTAAGGACCATGACAGGTTGTAAAGCCTTGCTTAGTAACTACAAGAAGGAAAAGGGTCCAAGAATGACCTTTGGTGATAAAAATTATGGGGAAACAAAAGGCTGTGGTGAACTTCATAATGGGAACTTAACCCTGTCCAAGGTATCATATGTTAAAGGACTCAAGTAAAATCTCATAAGCATAAGTCAGTTATGTAATGGTGATCACAAGGTCCTTTTTACTAAGACAGGTGGTTCCATCTTAAATCAAAAAGGTGGAAAAATTATCTGTGCAAAGAGAACCAAGGATGTATATACTTTTGATATGTCCTCTGGTGATCCATCTAAGTTAACCTGTTTGTATACAAAATCTGTAACTGACACAAACTGTTTATGGCACAAAAGGTTTTTCCATTTAAACTTCAAAAACATCAACAAGCTGAGCAAGGGTGATCTAGTGTTAGGACTATATTCACTGACTTATGTTAAGCCTAAACCTTGCTCTGCCTGCGAGAAGGGAAAGCAGCACAAGACATCTTTTCCATCTAAGCAAGCCTTCTCCATTACTGAACCATTCTACATGTTGCGCATGGATTTATTTGGTCCTGTTGCTACTGCAAGTTTTGGTGGAAGTAAGTACGCACTAGTTTTAGTTGATAAATTCTCAAGATATACTTGGGTCATCATTCTTAAAGCAAAGAGTGAGGCTGCTGAAGAGATAATCAACTTTATTAAAAAGATGGAAGTGCTAAATGGAAATCTGGTAACGATGCTTAGAAGTGATCATGGAACTGAGTTTAGGAATCAAACTCTAGAAGGTTTCTGTGATGAAAAAGGTATATCTCAAAACTTCTCTGCTCCAAGGACTCCACAACAGAATGGTGTAGCTGAAAAAAGAAACAGAACTTTGATTGAAGCTGCAAGAACCATGTTGTGTGAGAGTGGGTTAGGATTTAACTTATGGGCTGAAGCTGTCAGCTGTGCTTGTTTTACTCAGAACAGATCCCTAGTAATCAAGAGGCACAACAAAACTCCTTATGAAGTGCTCAAGGGAAGGAAGCTAAACATCAGTTTTTTTCACATCTTTGGGTGCCAGTGCTTCATACTGAACTAGAAAGATCAATTGCAAAAATTTGCACCCAAGGCTGATGAAGGTGTTTTTGTTGGATATTCTGTGATTTCCAAAGCTTACAGAATCTACAACATCAGAACAAAGGTCATAGAAGAATCGATTAATGTAAGTTTTAATGAAAATGACTTTGTTACTTCTTGTTCTACTAATCCATCTACAGGTGGGGAATTTTATGATTTACTGCATACTGAAGACAACATTCCAAAATCAGCTGATCCACTCCCATCAGCTGATGTAGAGGATTTAGATGATCCTGTTTCAAACTTACAAGAAACCATTGCACATCCTATCTTAAATCAACTCACACTTTTACTGAATGATGTGAATCATGACTCAACATCATTGGATTCAAATTCCATATCTAACGTTCCTTCTTCAGTAGAAGTTTCCACATATTGTAACTATGAAATTCTATCAGCTGATCCAAACCAAGGGATTTAACCTCCCCAAATCCAAAATACTCCTTTAATCCAAAATGCCTACAAGGACCTCAAAAATCATCCAATTGATCAGGTCATAGGTAATGTAGAAGCACCTGTACTAACAAAATCAAAAGCTTGCAATGTTTGTCTGTACACAGGTTTTGTTTCCATGATTGAACCAAAGAAGGTGAATGAAGCTCTAAGTGATCCCCACTGGATAAATGCCATGCAAGAAGAATTGGCTGAATTTGCTAGGAACAATGTATGGACTTTGGTGCCAAGACCAAAGGACAAATCCATCATTGGTACTAAGTGAGTGTTCAGAAACAAGATGGATGAACAAGTGCTGATCATTAGAAACAAAGCAAGACTGGTTGCTCAGGAGTACTGTCAAGAAGAAGGGATTGATTTTGATGAAACATTTGCCCCTGTTACAAGACTAGAAGCTATAAGACTGTTTCTTGCTTATGCTACCTTCAAAGAATTTAAAGTTTTCCAAATTGATGTTAAGAGTGCTTTCCTGAATGGTGAATTGAAGGAAGAGGTGTATGTCAAACAACCTCCTGGTTTTGAGGATGCTAGCAAGCCAGACCATTTATACTTCTTGAACAAAGCCTTGTATGGTCTAAAGCAAGCTCCAAGAGCCTACTATGATACCCTTTCTTCTTTTCTAACCACTAAAGGATTTACTAGAGGAAGCATAGATAGAACTTTATTTATATGGAAATTCAAAGGTGATGTGATACTAGTACAGATATATGTAGATGATATAATATTTGGGTCTACAAATGTTGACCTTTGCAAAATGTTTTCAAAACTCATGCCTGACAATTATCAGATGAGTATGATGGGTGAACTAAACTATATTCTAGGTCTTCAAATTAAACAAGAGGTTGATGGAATTTTCATTCATCAAACAAAGTATGTAAATGACTTGCTTAAGAAATTTGAGTTTGAAAATTTCTCTTCAATGAAAACACCCATGTCTACTGCCTTAAAGCTTGGAAAGGACACTGATGGTAAATCAGTAAACATTACAGCTTATAGAGGTATGATAGGGTCACTTTTATATCTCACAGCAAGCAGACCCGATATAATGTTTTCAACATGTCTCTGTGCTAGATATCAAGCAGATCCTAAAGAATCTCACTTAGCTACTGTTAAAAGAATTTTCAGGTATCTCAAAGGAACTCCCAATCTAGGTCTTTGGTACCCCAAAGACTCTGATTTTGAGTTAGTTTGATACACTGATTCTGATTTTGCAGGTTGCACACTAGACAGAAAAAGTACATCTGGTGGTTATCAGTTATTAGGTGGAAGGTTAGTCAGCTGGTGAAGCAAGAAACAAAACTCAGTTTCAACCTCTACAGCTGAGGCATAATACATTGCTGCTGGAAGTTGATGTGCTCAACTATTGTGGCTGCAAAACCAACAACTTAATTATGACGTACAGTTTGAAAACTCCCCAATCCTGTGTGACAACACTAGTGCCATTTCCATATCTAACAATCCTGTTTTGCATTCTAAGACTAAACATATTGAAATCAGACATCATTTTTTAAGAGATAATGTGCAGAAAAAGAAAGTTTCAATGCACTACATAAGCACTGATGTTCAATTAGCTGATCTTTTTACAAAACCTTTGGATGAATCACGGTTCAACTTCCTAATATCTAAACTTGGCATGTTAAATTTGTAACATATTCTTTTCTTAAGTGGTTAACTTAGTGTGAAAATATAATTTCATGTGTGTGTGAAATGAAGTACTTATCTAAGCTTCTGTATGTCTTATTAATAGTGTATTAGCTAAAGGAATCATGTCAGCTGATGACCATCAGCTGATGCCATACCTCAACTGATCAACCATTAACTAAGAACTAGAAGCTCAGCTAAGTATATTGTTCAGCTGACACTTATTTTCTCTCATACAGGATCAACTGATACTTTCTCTTATCAGCTGATGATACTCAGGGTTTAAAATTTATGTGTCCCCACATATATTTTATTATATTCTCATTTGTATTTAAAATTCTCTTAGGATGTATTTCGTTTCTTTTAAATTATCCGTTTCTTGTCTGTGTATCTATTTAACTTCTCCGTTTATTACCTTTTTGCAGACGTGACAGTTACTTTTTCAAAAAGATATTTCGTGACAGTGTAGGTTTCCAATGAAGATATAAATTTTGTTTTGAGCGGTTTCCTGTTCTTTAAGCTTTTAAAACTCCAAACACTCTTCTGCTTCCCGAAATAAAAACCCTATTCTCTCATAAATTTCAGTATCTCTGTTTTGTGATCATGGCTACTTTCAACCCTGCTGCTACCCCAAATGCCATTCCTGGTGAGAACATCATTGCAAACTTAGAAATCACCATTCGTCCAAACAATTTCCTCATAAACACTGAAATTCCTGCAAGTAAAGCAAACCAGGGCTATGAACCCATGGTAGCTTTCATCACTGCTCATCCATTGTTCCCATGTCTCTCTGCTCACCCTCTATTCATCTTTCCTAACATTATTGGAGAGATGTCGTACACTACACGATATCATTCAATCGAGGAAACCATTACTTGTTCCTGCCTCGACAACACAGTAAACAAAGCAATCACTGTGGACTCTCTAAGGCAAGCAATTTCCATACCCAATCTAGCCCCATTTCAACCATTTGTTACAATGGATCAAGTTTTGGAGGTTCCGCCCCTAATTGGCTACGAAGAAACTGTCACCCATGGTCAGTATATATTATCTATGTTAGGACACCCATGGAAATACTTAGCAAGTGTGGTCATTCGGTGCTTTGGTCACAAGTATGGAAGCCATGACCAAATGAGCGAATCAGAACTGACAGTTCTTCATGCTTTAGTCACTGGAAGGAATATTGACTTTACACAAGTCATATTCACTGAAATGGTGGATAAAATAACTCTGGGTACATTAGGTATCTAAGTTTAATTGTGCTTAGAAGCATTCAATGGGAACATTATGTTGGGTTAGCTGCACACTTGCACACAATGGTTATCCCTCGAATGGGTCCCAAAACTTTTCATTTGATAAGGGAATTCCGGGGTCCTGCTATAACTGAACAAATGCAAGAGTTAATTGATGTTGCTACTGAGGTGAATGAGAATGAAGAGGAAGTGGTTGCTGAAAATCTTGAGGTTGAAGTGGCTAATGATTCTGAGTCTCCTGATATAATCACTGAGCATTCAGAGCAGTCTGTGACTCATGCTCAAGATGAAGCCTTGTTTGAAGGAGAAAGGATTGATGAAGAAGAATTTGTACATGCTGGTGATGATCAGGGTCCTAACTATGATGAGGAAGGTCCTGTGTATGAGCTATATGATCTAGCAACTGGAAGGCCAGCACAGATTGAGTTTGAGGAACCTGATGCCGAGGATCAAGAAAGATTTGGTAGAACTCCATACTTTGACATGTCTGGTGATGATCAAGGTAATCAGGATGTTGGTTCTTCTGATGATGATAATCATGATGATGATGATCATGTTGGTGGTATGATTGTTGAACATGGATACATTAGCACTCCTACTAATGAAGATGAGTCTATTGATAACTCTCCTAGTCGAACTCTTGGAGGTCATATTGCCTATCCTTCTCCACCACACTCTCAAGAGTCTAGTACTTTTGTTCATCATAAACAAGGTGGTGCGGATGAAGTTGCTGCTGATGATGATGCTGAGGAAGATGAAATATCTGATCATCTGGTTCAACTTATTGAAATCAGCAAAACAAGGCACACATCAGGTATGGCTCTTTCACTCCCTGAGGACACTCACTTGGTAAACCCAACCAGTGAGAACCCATCCTCAATCCCAATTTGTAACACCCTAAAATGGGGCCTAGTTGTAAACTGTAGTACATGTAGCTTTAACAGTTGTACGTTGACTTTAATTGGTGTTTTGTTGCTAACTGTAGTATAAATGTTGCTAAATGGTGTCTTAAATGTTAATTGGTGTTTTAAACATGAATTGGTGCTAATTGGTGTTAAATGGTGTTAACTGGTGTTAAATGTGGATAAAAATGTAGTATTATGAAAAGTGTCATAAGTTGACTATGTTGACAAATAGTTGAACGGTTTTGGATAATGGTTCCAAAAATATCTCCGTTAGTTGAAACGGATAACCCTAAGTTGTGTTTTAAGTTGAATAGGAGAACGAAGTACCCGGGTTGGGGTATTTGATCACTTAGTCGGTCTTTCCTTGTTTGTGTACATCAGAAGCTACACAAACACATACTTCTACACATACATACATACGTGAACCTTTACACACACACATACACTTGGGGTTTTTGAATTTGGAAAGAGAAATCAATAAGGGAAAAGCTTGTTGACTGATTTCATTGAGGATTCGAGTTCTTGTGGCTGGTGTATACCTTCATCTTGTAAGTTTTTCTTGTTTAAAACCTAGTTTTGAGTCTAGTGAAGAAGAAGATCCATTTTGATGGATTCAAGTGTGTTGTTGAGTTGATTTTGTGTCTAAATCATGTTGGTAAGTTCTCATATGTGTTAGAAATCATGTATAAGCAGTCAAAAACTAGATTCATGTCGATTTGTTGATCAAAAACTCGGGAACAGCTTCTGTCGGAGAACAGAGCAAGAACACGCTGTAAATGTTGTTCCTACGGGCGTAGTATTATATTGCTACGGCCGTAGGGTGTTGTTTGTGTTCCTGCGGTCGTAGGAAATGGTTGCTACGGCCGTAGTGTCGTGTTTAAGAGGATTACCACCCACGGGTGATGGAAACAAGACTACGGGCGTGGGTATATAACCTACGGCCGTAGTTACCCAAAGGATGCCTACTACGGGCGTAGTATATAGTTACTACGGCCGTAGGTCATGGTTCTTTGGTAAGAACTCCTACGGGCGTAGTGCATATGTACTACGGCCGTAGTACATGTTGTAATGTTGTTCTGCGGGCGTAGGAACATGTTCCTGCGGCCGTAGGAGGCTGTCAGAAGCCATGTTGACCTTTTGTTAAGACTGTTGTTAGTGCAGTCTGTTGTAGTATATACTAAGGGGTGTTTATCTATGTTTATTGGTGTTAGGTGACTCAGACGATTCTGTGTGCTCTTGGGATTCCCGATTGCATATCTGCCTCTTGTAGTTTCGAGGTGAGTACCGGTTTCCCATGAGTCTCAGTTATGTAAGTTATCTGTAGTATATGTTGACACATGACTGGTGTATTGATACGTGGAAATGGAGGTATGTTATGATAAAGTTGTACCAGCATGCTTAGTATTATTATTGTTGATATGAAAGATATTGTTGTGATTATATGCGCGCATGAACTGGATCCTTATTGGATCAACTAGTTGTTTATGAAGTTTTGTCCGGACACTGAATTGGAGAACACGGAGGTCAGTCAGGTAGACGGGTGTCAGTACTTGGCTGGGTTCTCGGGTAGATGGGTGTTAGTACCCGGGCACTAACGGTACTCAAGTAGTATACGCTTGGGTAATGGTCCTGCAGGCCGCCGTTCCTCTAAGGAGTAAGGTTCCTTGATAGATGGGAACCAACATGATAGATAATTGGCGTACTATGTGGACGGCTTTTGGGTTGTTGAGCGGGGTTAGCTCCCCTGCAACATACGACTACTGCTGACACGTTTGTCACGTCACAATATGATAGGATAGCCTTGTGTGCTGTTCTGATACATGATAGCCTGCTTATTGTTGCTTATGTGTAATTGGTGCTCACTAGCTAGTTGTAGCTAATGGTGCAAGATTTACCTTTTTCGCAGGTTGATGCTAGAGGCCTGGTGAGGCGGGTACCGATGGTAGCTTTTGTTGTATATACCTTTTGGGGAACACGTTGTTGTTTTTGGATCCGATGGTCGGCAACTAGTTGGTAACGCTTGTAGCTTTGAACTTGGCTAACCTTTTTGTTGTAATTAATTAGCCGAGTCAAACTTGTTGTTTTTGTAAATGGTGTTTAATTCCGCTGCAACACTTTTGATAATCGATGTTTAAAAAGTTTAAATTAACTCTAATTTTAAGCTCGTTAGGGGTGGCGTTACAAGTAGGTATCAGATCCTAAGTTTGAGGAATTGGGTACTCGTAGAAGTATTCAATCTCAAGCTCGGGCCTGACCATCGTTAAGTGTTCCTATCGGGGTAATTGGGGTTAAGTTGAGTGTTATGTGGCTGTCCTATGTGATAGGTTAATTGTAGTATTTGTACATGGTGAATAAATGATGTACTAACTGTGGTCTACGTGTAAATAGTTAGTTGAGTAGAAATGGCCGAACGTAGAGCTACGACAGAAGAGGCTCTCAAACGAATGGAGGATGAGGCCTCAAGTGAACGACGGGAAGCTGAGGACGAGGCTTCTCAGCATAATGTGGAGCTGCCAAGACATGATCAAGAGCAGGCGGCATATGTTAGACTGTTAGAGGAGGAGCTCCGATTGACGAGGGAGCTGTTGCAAAATGCTTTGGCAGTGAAGAAGCCAAAGAAGTGTTTTTACAAGAAGTTCTTGTCTTGCGGGCCGAAGGTTTATGAGGGTAGTGATAATCCCTCTGAGACTATTCGTTGGTTACGTGAGACGGATCAGGTGTTCGAAGCTTGTGAATGTGAACGTGAGCTTCGCGTCAGATATGTTGTTCAGAGGTTGAAAGGACCAGCTCTGGATTGGTGGGATACAGTTAAAGATACGTTGAGGCCGGAGGTGATTGATGCTCTGACTTGGGAGCAGTTTTCTGAGAAATTAAAAGCGAAGTATTGTACAGATTATGATCTGGAACGACTGGAGAATGAGTTCAGTAGTCTCCGTAAGGGGGACAAGCCGGTTGAGGACCTTATTCATGCTTTTACGGATAAGGTTAGATTCATACCGCATTTGGTGACTGACGAGAAAGCCAAGATGCGCAAGTTTGTGAACATGTTGCCACTTGATTATCGCGCTCATGTTAGAGCTGCGGCTACTTTGGATCGGGCGTTTGAGATAGCCCGACAGATTGATGGAGATAGACGCCAGGGAAAGGGGGATCACGCTGCTGAGGGTCAGAAAAGGAAGTTTCAGCAGTTCTCGAAAGCTGGTACTTCTAAGGGGCAGCCGTCGACTGGGGGAAAGCCTGATTCTTTCAAGAAGGCTAAGTTTGAGGGTTCGTGGTGCTCTCTGTGTCGCACCTACCATGCTGGTGATTGTTCGAAGGCCACTACCCGTTGTTTTAGGTGTGGTCAGAAAGGGCACTCGGTGAATGAGTGCGAGTTCAAAGAGAATGTTTGCTATAAGTGCCACAAGCCAGGGCACCGGATCACAGATTGTCGCTCAAAGTCCGATGCTGGAGCTGGAGGATCTGCCTCAGGGCAGAAGAAAGACAACGCTCCCCGTGCTAAAGGGCGGGCGTTTCAGATGACAAAGGAAGAGGCCAAGGGTGCTGGGGATGTGATTACGGGTACTTTTCTTATTAACTCTACCCCAGCATGTGTACTGTTTGATTCTGGAGCTACATATTCTTTTGTGTCTGTCTCTTTCTGTGATAAACTGCAAATGCATGTATCTGTGTTGTCTGAGCCTGTAAGAGTAGAGACTGCTAGTGGTAAAGTAGTTCCTGTTGTAGATAGTGTCCCTCAAGCGGTTATTGATATCGACGGGAGTAGTTTTCCTGTTTCTTTTCTTCTTATGCCGATTGCGGGATTCGATGTGGTGATTGGGATGGATTGGCTTAGCAAGTTGAACGCTGAGATTTTCTGTTCCAAAAAGTTGATTAGAGTTCCTTTACCTGACGGGTCATATGCTGTGGCTCGTGGCGAAAGGCGAAAGTTAGATATTCCTATTATTTCTCTTATGAAGGCTAGTAAGTCGATTTCAAAAGGCTGCGGTTGCTATCTAGCACATGTGATTGACGCTAAACTGGAGAAACGTGTTGTTCGTGATATTCTGGTGGTGACCGATTATCCTGAGGTATTTCCTGATGAGTTGCCTGGGTTACCGCCAGTCAGAGATGTCGAATATCGAATTGATCTTGTTCCGGGGGCTACCCCTGTGGCTAAAGCTCCATATCGTCTTGCTCCTTCCGAGGTTCGCGAGATGATGACGCAAATTCAGGAGTTGCTTGACAAAGGCTTTATTCGCCCGAGTTCTTCTCCTTGGGGTGCTCCGGTACTGTTTGTGAAAAAGAAAGACGGGACGATGAGAATGTGCATTGATTACCGGGAGCTGAATAAGCGAACGGTAAAGAACAAGTATCCTCTTCCGCGGATAGATGATTTGTTTGATCAACTGCAAGGAGCGACGTGCTTCTCAAAGATTGATCTGCGGTCTGGATACCACCAAGTGTTAGTTGCCAATGAAGACATTCCGAAGACGGCTTTCCGTACTCGTTATGGTCATTACGAGTTTTTGGTGATGCCTTTCGGTTTAACCAATGCTCCTGCTGTTTTCATGGACCTGATGAATCGGGTTTGTCGTCCATTTCTTGATAAATCGGTGATTGTGTTTATTGACGATATTCTCATCTACTCAAAGACTGAAGCTGAACACGAGTTGCATTTGCGAGAGGTTCTTGAAACTCTTAAACGGGAGAAGCTTTACGCTAAATTCTCGAAGTGCGAATTCTGGTTGCGAGAGGTCCATTTCCTTGGTCACGTGATCTGCAGCGATGGCGTGAAAGTTGATCCGGCAAAAGTCGAAGCGGTTATGAATTGGGGAGTTCCCCGAACTCCTTCTGAAGTTAGAAGTTTTCTCGGCTTAGCTGGTTACTATCGGCGGTTTATCCGCGACTTTTCTAAGCTTGCGGGTCCTCTAACTAAATTAACCCGCAAAGATGTTGCGTTCGTTTGGGCGGAAGCTCAAGAACAAGCGTTTCAGTCGTTGAAACGGCTATTGTGCGAGGCTCCAATACTTTCCTTACCCGAGGGATCTGAAGACTTTGTTGTTTACTGTGATGCCTCGTATTCTGGATTGGGGTGTGTGCTGATGCAGCGAGATAAAGTGATTGCCTACGCCTCAAGGCAATTGAAACCCCATGAAGGCAACTATCCGACTCATGATCTTGAGTTGGCAGCGGTGGTGTTCGCGTTGAAACTGTGGAGGCACTATCTCTATGGCACCAAGTGTGTGGTCTGTACGGATCACAAGAGCCTGCAATATGTATTCACGCAGAAAGAGCTCAACATGAGACAACGCAGATGGCTCGAGTTGATCAAAGATTACGATTGTGAGATTCGCTATCATCCTGGTAAGGCCAATGTGGTGGCGGATGCATTGAGTCGCAAGAGCTCTACCACAGATGCTAAATTCATGAAACTTACTGTGATTCCCGATATCATTGCTCGATTGAAGGAAGCGCAGCAAGTAGCGTTGCAAGATGAAAACCTAAAAGCAGAAACGATGAAAAAGCTGAAAGATCAACTTGTTGATGATACTCGCGGACTAAAGACGTTTCAGTCTCGCGTGTGGGTACCTCTTCATGGTGATAATCGTGAGCTGATACTGCAGGAAGCTCATAAGTCTAAGCTGTCGGTTCATCCGGGCAGCACAAAGATGTATCATGATTTAAAGGCATTGTACTGGTGGCCTACTTTGAAGCGAGATATTGCTTCTTTTGTGGAAAAATGTCAGATCTGCGCGCAAGTTAAGACAGAACATCAGAAGCCTTATGGCAGTTTCCAGCAACTAGAGATCCCTGAGTGGAAGTGGGATCACATTACGATGGATTTTGTGACGAAATTGCCGAAGACCCTTAGGGGTCATGATGCTATTTGGGTCATTGTCGATAGATTGACCAAGAGCGCCCATTTTCTAGCTATCAGCGAGTCTACTCCGCTAGAAAAGTTAGCAAAGCTGTATGTAGACGAAGTGGTGTCACGACATGGTTTGCCATGTTCGATTGTGTCGGATCGTGATGCGAGATTTGCTTCACACTTTTGGCAGAGCTTACAACATGAACTTGGTACACGTGTTCATCTGAGCACAGCGTATCATCCGCAGACAGATGGCCAGTCAGAGAGAACGATCCAGACGTTGGAAGACATGCTTCGCGCATGTGTTCTCGAATTTGGTGGTGCGTGGGATTCTCACTTACCGTTGGTCGAGTTTGCTTATAATAACTCGTACCATTCCAGTATTGGGATGCCACCTTATGAAATGTTGTATGGGAGGCGTTGTCGTACTCCCACATGTTGGTTAGAACCCGGTGAAAAGCAGTTTGCTGGACCTGAGATTGTTCAAATTACGGCAGATAAAGTGAAGATTGCGCGGGAAAAGCTCAAAGCGGCCCGTGACAGACAGAAAGTATATGCTGATCCTAAACGCAGACCAGTTGTATTCCAGGAGGGCGATCGGGTGTTCCTGAAAGTTTCTCCTTGGAAAGGCGTGATTCGTTTTGGTAGAAAGGGTAAGTTGAGTCCACGTTACATTGGTCCATTTCGGATCATTCGCGTGGTTAACGATCAGACAGTTACGCTAGAGTTGCCTCCAGAGCTTTCTGGAATTCACAACACGTTTAATGTGTGTTATCTACGTAAGTGTAAGGTGGAGGAGAACCAGATTCTGCCTCTACAAGAATTGAAGGTTGACGCTTCAAAGCGCTTAGTTGAAGAGCCTGTAGAGATACTTGATTCTAAAACTAAAAAGTTGCGTCGAAAGTTGATTAAACTGGTGTTAGTCAAGTGGAAGCATAACCTGGGTTCGAATATGACCTGGGAGACGGAAGACGACATGAAAGCTAGATACCCTCACTTGTTTGTAGACGATCAGATTCCGAGGACGGAATCTTCTTAAGGGGGGTAGATTTGTAACACCCTAAAATGGGGCCTAGTTGTAAACTGTAGTACATGTAGCTTTAACAGTTGTACGTTGACTTTAATTGGTGTTTTGTTGCTAACTGTAGTATAAATGTTGCTAAATGGTGTCTTAAATGTTAATTGGTGTTTTAAACATGAATTGGTGCTAATTGGTGTTAAATGGTGTTAACTGGTGTTAAATGTGGATAAAAATGTAGTATTATGAAAAGTGTCATAAGTTGACTATGTTGACAAATAGTTGAACGGTTTTGGATAATGGTTCCAAAAATATCTCCGTTAGTTGAAACGGATAACCCTAAGTTGTGTTTTAAGTTGAATAGGAGAACGAAGTACCCGGGTTGGGGTATTTGATCACTTAGTCGGTCTTTCCTTGTTTGTGTACATCAGAAGCTACACAAACACATACTTCTACACATACATACATACGTGAACCTTTACACACACACATACACTTGGGGTTTTTGAATTTGGAAAGAGAAATCAATAAGGGAAAAGCTTGTTGACTGATTTCATTGAGGATTCGAGTTCTTGTGGCTGGTGTATACCTTCATCTTGTAAGTTTTTCTTGTTTAAAACCTAGTTTTGAGTCTAGTGAAGAAGAAGATCCATTTTGATGGATTCAAGTGTGTTGTTGAGTTGATTTTGTGTCTAAATCATGTTGGTAAGTTCTCATATGTGTTAGAAATCATGTATAAGCAGTCAAAAACTAGATTCATGTCGATTTGTTGATCAAAAACTCGGGAACAGCTTCTGTCGGAGAACAGAGCAAGAACACGCTGTAAATGTTGTTCCTACGGGCGTAGTATTATATTGCTACGGCCGTAGGGTGTTGTTTGTGTTCCTGCGGTCGTAGGAAATGGTTGCTACGGCCGTAGTGTCGTGTTTAAGAGGATTACCACCCACGGGTGATGGAAACAAGACTACGGGCGTGGGTATATAACCTACGGCCGTAGTTACCCAAAGGATGCCTACTACGGGCGTAGTATATAGTTACTACGGCCGTAGGTCATGGTTCTTTGGTAAGAACTCCAACGGGCGTAGTGCATATGTACTACGGCCGTAGTACATGTTGGAATGTTGTTCTGCGGGCGTAGGAACATGTTCCTGCGGCCGTAGGAGGCTGTCAAAAGCCATGTTGACCTTTTGTTAAGACTGTTGTTAGTGCAGTCTGTTGTAGTATATACTAAGGGGTGTTTATCTATGTTTATTGGTGTTAGGTGACTCAGACGATTCTGTGTGCTCTTGGGATTCCCGATTGCATATCTGCCTCTTGTAGTTTCGAGGTGAGTACCGGTTTCCCATGAGTCTCAGTTATGTAAGTTATCTGTAGTATATGTTGACACATGACTGGTGTATTGATACGTGGAAATGGAGGTATGTTATGATAAAGTTGTACCAGCATGCTTAGTATTATTATTGTTGATATGAAAGATATTGTTGTGATTATATGCGCGCATGAACTGGATCCTTATTGGATCAACTAGTTGTTTATGAAGTTTTGTCCGGACACTGAATTGGAGAACACGGAGGTCAGTCAGGTAGACGGGTGTCAGTACTTGGCTGGGTTCTCGGGTAGATGGGTGTTAGTACCCGGGCACTAACGGTACTCAAGTAGTATACGCTTGGGTAATGGTCCTGCAGGCCGCCGTTCCTCTAAGGAGTAAGGTTCCTTGATAGATGGGAACCAACATGATAGATAATTGGCGTACTATGTGGACGGCTTTTGGGTTGTTGAGCGGGGTTAGCTCCCCTGCAACATACGACTACTGCTGACACGTTTGTCACGTCACAATATGATAGGATAGCCTTGTGTGCTGTTCTGATACATGATAGCCTGCTTATTGTTGCTTATGTGTAATTGGTGCTCACTAGCTAGTTGTAGCTAATGGTGCAAGATTTACCTTTTTCGCAGGTTGATGCTAGAGGCCTGGTGAGGCGGGTACCGATGGTAGCTTTTGTTGTATATACCTTTTGGGGAACACGTTGTTGTTTTTGGATCCGATGGTCGGCAACTAGTTGGTAACGCTTGTAGCTTTGAACTTGGCTAACCTTTTTGTTGTAATTAATTAGCCGAGTCAAACTTGTTGTTTTTGTAAATGGTGTTTAATTCCGCTGCAACACTTTTGATAATCGATGTTTAAAAAGTTTAAATTAACTCTAATTTTAAGCTCGTTAGGGGTGGCGTTACACAGTTGAAACACCCCCACAAATACCAAGCTCTAGTGCACTTCCAATAGTCACTAGCTCTACTCCCTCTGTCACCCACATAGAATTAAGGTCAATGGAGATGGTACAAACTGCCCTTGTCTCTGAGGAAATGCTCATTGAACCTCTGACCTCAACTCATTTAGCTACCTCTTATGTTGAGGGGGAGCTTATGGATGTTGTATTAACGCCTTTGCCAGTGGATGTATCTTCACAACAAGATACATCTGTAAATATGGGACTCCTGCTATCTGGGTCACCCTCCCAACAGGGTGATGCCATTGAAAGACAGACCTTAACCCAGGGTCATACTGTGTCTTTGCCAATACTGAGTCAGCTTAGACCTTCAGTAAGCTCCCAACAGCTTATTGATACAATAAGGGGAACCCAAGTGAGTCTAACCCCAACTCAATCTCACATTTTTATACCAGCTATTGATTCTATTCTTACACATGCTTTTACACTGGCAGTCAATACTAGTGGTATTAACCAACCATTAGCACAGGGCACACTTTCTGCTCCTAGTGATCTTAGGCTTACACACCAAAGTCTAAGTGAGGGACCTCAGTCAGTTCCTATTATTGGCAATCTCTCTTAATCAACCCCTATCCAACCCATTCCCTCTACCTCTTCTGAACCTTCCCCCCAAATCCTTCAAAACCTCTTATCCATCTCTCAAAAGATGTATAGTCCTCAAGCCTCCTTCACCTCTTTCCAAACCAAAACAGAATCTCAACTCTCTCTTCTAACCCAAGAGGTTGAGTCACTCAAAGCTAACCAATCCCAATCCCAACCCACCTCTGCTCCAGTTGATCTTTCTCAAATTCTTACCAAATTGGATCACCTGATATCCCAATCCTCTACTTCTGTCCCTACCCCACCTCCTACCATTTCACACCAAACACTTACCTCTTTAAACCAGACTATTTCAAACCTTCTTACCCAACTTCAAATACTAAGACCTTCACCTCCTCACATTTCTGTACCCATTCCTGACTCTATTCTCAGAGTCCCTTCTCTCCTGAAAACCATAGATGATGAGGTCACAAAATTAAGCCACTACTCCAGACAGAAGCACAGTGAAACCCTTAAAGAATTTACCAATATCACTGATGCTATCCTAAGGCTGAGACCTCTCACCTCTAACTTTGTCCCTTCTTTTTCACCCATACCTTGTCACCTTAGAACGTCACCTCCACCCTTCACCCAACCTCCTATTCCTACTGTCTCACCCTCAACATCCACTATTCCACCCTTTGCCTCCACTCCTACTCCATCTCGTTTCTCAGCTCACACTCTCACTGCTCCTGCTAAGCCTGCCAAGCCTTCCGATAACATTCCTTTCTCATTTGTTGATGACAAAACGGGGGAGAATTCAGACTCGGATTCTACTAGTTCAAGCTTATCACCAGATCCTGTTAAAGCAGTAGAAGCTGATAAGGTAGCAGCAGATCAAGCAACCCTCAATGAAGCAAAAATTCAAAATCAATCAACTGCTGAGAGGGAAAATCCATCTGAGGGGGAGCAACCTGTTCAAGATGAGCAGAGGCCTAAAAGAAGGCTAAAGAAAATGGCAAGAAGGAAGAGTGCCAAAAAGACAAAGCAAGGTGAATCCTGTGCTCCTATCAAAATACCATCAGAAGATTCTGATGATGATGATGAAGATAGTTTGCCTCTGTCCTCTCTGCTCAACTTGAAAAAGCAGAGTCTCTCTACAAAAGCTCCGCCAGTCCAAGCTTTCTCTCCAGTACAACCAAGTCAACCATCTCCCAACAATACATCAAGGAGAAAAGGAAAGAAAATTATGTTTGCTGAGGAGATTGAAGCAGAAGAAAGAAAAGAGGAAGAACTTCAACAAGAAGATGAGAGTCTCAGAGAGTTAAGTGAACTAGCTGCTGCACTTGGCACCTCTATTGAAGAAGTTTTGAAATCCAAGGAAAGACATCAGGATTTCACTACTCCTCAAGTACAAGCTGCAATCATTGGTGCTACTGATGATGAACTGAGAGAAATACAAGAAGAAGAATTAATCAGGCTGTCCTCTCAAACACATCAAGTACAAGCTGCACCACAGCAAGATGACCCTTCTACCAAGAAAGATTGAAGGTTTCTCGGTCACCCTAATTTTTTTTCTTTTTTTCTATTTTTTTTCTATCTTTTGTCATTTATTATTATTATTATTATTATTATTATTATTATTATTATTATTATTATTATTATTATTATTATTATTATTATTAACCATCTCCTTCCTTTTCGATGATCACCACCAATCCAACTAGTCCCCTACTCTTAAGTCACCGTCCACCATCACTTAGTCACCAACACTGCCGAGAACCACCGTCCTCCATCTGCACCTTCTTCTACTTCCCTCCATCAGTTAGTCACGCTCTCAATTTACCTCTTTGATTGATTTGTATGAAGAATAAAAACTCATATATGCTTGTTAGATTTTCTATTAAATCATCATAGATCGCCGCCCTGTGGAGCTCCATCACCGTTGCCCGCCTCGTAAACTCTGATACACCGTAGTTCACAAACTTAGATCTGGTCGTTGTAGGGTTCTTTCTTGTTTTTCTTCATATTCTTCATTTTAAGGTTTCTCTATTAAAGAAATGTTAAAACATTGTATGTTCTAGATCTGGTTTTTCTTTTGTCAAAAATGTTGGAGTATGCCTACTAACACACACGAGTTGATGTCATGGCTGATGATGCATGGGCCTATTGGGTCACATGCCAAGTATTGGTTCCGGTATCACCACTATTCAAAGGAGAGAGAAAACCATATTTGACTCTGGTGGGCCAAGCACGGGCATGCCTTGCGTAGGTACGACCGTGCCTCATGGAAGGGCACATCCCCAAGGCAGGCGTGCCTGTGGGGCGTACCTTCTCATAAAGCATGGGCATGCCTAATAGAGGTACGGCCATGCCTCGGCACTAGGCACGAGCCCAAGCCCGGCGTGGCATGGGTGTGCTTCATTGGGCCAGCACAGACGTGCCTGTGAGAGGCACGGACGTGCCCGGCGCTGTAACAGCCAACTTAATTAGACTTTTAAGTCTAGTTAATTGTGGTTTAATGCATGTAACTGATCTGAGACTTAATGTGCACGAATTTAAATAAGCGTGGTGGTTCTATATAAGCCACATGATGTCTTGGAGTCATGGTTACTTGGCTTGAATATTTTAGTGCCATATACACTCTCTAAACACACTTGAAGTACAAGACTTATGAGTTTCAAGTGCAAGGACCTTGGTGGTGCTTGGATTGGCATATCCTCATTCTAGAAAGTGGAAACCAAACTTCACTTGGTGTGGATATCATTAGAGTGTGTTCTAACTTGAACACAAGTTTCTTCCAAGAACACTACCATCGACAAGAAAGAAATTAGCATCAAGGGTATACCTCTAATCTTCTTGTTTCTTTGTATTGCTTAGTCTATGTTAGAGTTTTGGTCCATATGATGGACATTGGTGGTTCAAATTAAAAATTGTTTTTACACCTTTTGCTTCCGTTGCGTTTTGACCAAACCACCAATACCCAATAGTGGTATCAGAGCCATCTCTAACATGGCTTTGCACATTCTAGTTGAAAAACTGGAAATTCTGTCGAAAATGGTTTTCCGGTGACCAGGCACGGCTGTACCTCTCTGAGGCACGGGGCGTGCTGGCGGTGGGGCACGGGCGTAACTGTGGGGGTACGGGTCGTGCCGGTAGAAGTTTGAAAAAATTCTGTTTTGAAAAATGTAAAATTCTGGACTGTAGAAAGGCACGGGCGTACCTTTCATAAGGCACGGCCGTGTCTCATGTTTTTCGGGTCACAATGTTTAAAACTTTAAAACAAAATATTTGGTTTTTGAAAATTCCAGTTTTGTCAATTTTTGATCAGTTTTGATCTTTGGATACCCCACTATATTTTGTTACTTGTATTTATCTGTTTTGTATGACTTGGCATGAAGTGCATAAGAACATATACTTATAAGAGTATATATGCATATGTTTTTTTAAACTTGGTAGTAAATTTACAAATGCATATGTACTAGGATTGCCGTTTGTGCCTTGAGTGTTTTGACAATCTTGATCAAAATATATTTGTTGACATGGTTTTGGTGGCACACCATGTAAATGATTTGCTTTGTGGTATTTGGTTTGTTCGGTAACAATTATGCACTTTAGACCATTGTGATGTTTGTTGTGATTGATTGGTTATTTTGGTGGCCTGCGTGCCATATTATTGTAATCATTTTGGACGCAGCTTGCATGCCGTTTATTTTATTCTTTGTACTTGTAATAGATTAGTAGAAAAATGCGGCATGTGTGTCGTTTTATTCTTTCTATGTACTTGTACTTAGCATATTTATTTATTCCACCATCGGGAGTCATCGCGATGATGTCTCGGCGAGGATCAATCCAGGTGGCTAATGGAGATGCAAGATTCGGTGGGAGCCCGCACAACAAATGTTTTGGTCTCGTCCCTAGCTGACTTAGTTTTCCCCGTTTTGGCTCACGGGGAAAACATATAGGATTGGGCATGTTACCGGACTTGTTTTTGATATGCGTAGTTGTATTTATTTATTTTATTTCTTGCATGGATTTAGGGTTCGCATGCTAGAAAATTTTTGATAAATAAATTAACATAAGATTTTGTAAAATTGGTTTGCAATCTCTTCGCGCATAGAATCGACAAATCAATATAAAAATTGGTATTATATTAAATGAGCGAAAAATGGTATTTTGTCACTCAATTGTTGATTCTTAAAAATCATGCAAATGATTTAATCGGAAAACAAAAACCCGTTTTTCAAAAGTAAGTCACGCGCCATCCGTAAGACGATACTACCCGAATCTATCGAAGCTTGTGTGGAAGGTGAGGTTGGCAACTCACAATGTTGGTCGTCGAGCAAAAGCTCGAACCAATAATTGGTCGAGAGTACCAACGTGTGTCTTGACGGACGACTCACAAATTTGTTGTGGTTCTTAAGTGGGGTAGGAATTAAGCCGAGTCATTTGAGAGACACAAGTGAATTGGTGCGGGAAGGGATCAAACATGCCTAGACATAATGGATGTCGAAGGATCCTGCAAGGACCTAAGAGTTGCAAAATGGTTGCAATCGGTAAAATGGTTACCGGCCTATATAGCTTGCTTCGTGTAGTTCGCGGCAAACCCGGCATGAGGTAGAGTGAAGTATGGTTCTTAGCCTTGTTTAAATAATTGGTTTTCTTAACTATATGGGTAATTATTTTACGAGGATTATTGGTGTACTGTAAGACTGCGGGTTTTTCTGGTTATAAAATCTCGTGACACAACCTCATTTTAAATTTATAAAAACGATGTTACTAAGCATATACTACACACGACTCAGGCAAGTGTAACCTGGTCAATAGCAGTATAGACTCGGTAAGACCGGATATCGTACCACAAGGACATGAACTTTAATACTCTATCATCATCATTGTTCGATTAGCAGAATTTAATTAAAAGCAAGTGACAACATGAACTAGATTAATCAAGAACTAACAACAACTAACACCGAAGGCAGGTAGCAGGATAACAGATCACTCAGGCTTTCGACTCATCTAGACTAATCATGGAAATAACACAATACAAAACATAATATGAAGACTTGCATAGATTGAGCGCGTAGCATGCTGTTCTGATACTCAACATAATCACATTATCATGCACAAATCATCCCTCGAGCAATCAAGACTCAGATTCAACAATTAAACATGATTAAGCAAGTAATGGCATATCAGAATTCAACTACAGATCCACCAGATCGCGTCCAAATCAGACTATTGAACATACATCTTTTCAAATGATATATCCAGTAATCCTCAGAACCCAAAAAGGTGTTAAAGTAGTTAAATTAGTTAAAACAGGCAAAAACAGCGCACTGTGGTGAAAATGACTCCTGCGCCGTAGCCTGTGGCCGTAGGAGGTTGTACTGTCCTACGACTGTAGGAATTTGTTCCTGCGGCCGTAGGAACCACTACGACAGAACAGTTAAATCTAACATAAAGGCATTCAACAACAAATTACAATCTAGACTTTAATCTCAGATCATAAACACATGCAAATTGGTACAATGGGGTCAAAAACTCCTCTAAATTCAAACCTCACAATTAAGGGATTTTAAGATTTAGCAACATGATTACTAAAGATATGAACATGTTAAACCTACCATTTCTAGTATAGCCAACACTTCTTAAAACTTGAATCATGTGATATGCACAATGAACACCAAGACCAGCATAACAAATGCATACATGTGAGTTCATTTCACCATCTAAACATACCAACAAACATCTTTGTGAATCCTTTAATCATTAGTAGCATGCTTGACCCATGAATACACCAAATGACTAGATTTTCATTGGATATCATAAGGCTTGCATAAAACCAACATATGAATAAAATGACCAATAATGGATGAACCTGAAATGATTCAAAACATATCCCAACAATGATTTCTAATGACAATCATGCAAGATGTATCATTTCTAATAACAAACTTAACATGACATTACTAAGATACAAACATCATCATTGAATATCCACATGCTCAAACATGAAGGAGTTATCCTAACATACTCTCACACATGAACATGGTCAGATTATACATACTAAGTTTATAAAACACAATTGTATTCAAGATCAAACATGCATAATTAAATCAAGTCAACATAAAAGTCAAATATATTGCCATAACTAGCCAAGAATCATTTTGGACCAAGTGAAATGAGTTTAGTTATCCATATACATCAATATTAGTACTACAACATCTGGAACACATCGGTACATGATGGAATGCAGAAATAGAAAGAGTATACCCAAGCTATTATATGATAAACTAGTGAATCCAAGCTCCAAGATGTTGTTCCAAGCCTTCAAATCCAAGCTCTCCACCTTAGGATCACCAAGAAAGGTTCCTTGAGTGTTAGGAGGACTGGGGAGAATGTTTAGAGGTGTTTGTCCGAATTGGGTTGAAGTGGAACTAAAAGATCTCAAAGAACTTTTCTTGCAAATGTGCAGAAATTTGCTTATAAACTGCTATAACGAGAGCTCCTATGGCCATAGGAACATCCTTCTGCGGCCGTAGGATGGGCGGTGACAGTTATTTGACACCTGCAAATGTCAGATGGGTGGTTAGTGGATAAGGTGCTCCTGCGGCCGTAGGAACAATCCTCTGCGGCCGTAGGGAAGGTTTCTTCATGGTTGGGTTTTCTTTTAGCAGACATCTACTCACCACAGATCAGGGAAGCTCCTGCGGCCGTAGGACAAATCTTCTGCGGCCTTAGGAAGGTGTTTTTCATTAGCTGACCATTTTTCTTCTATTCTTCCCTTGTTTTGCCCATATATCTCACTTAAAGCTCGTGAAAACCTGCATGGTGAATGTTAAGCATATTAGATCAATTATAACAAGAATCACCTTGAATTTGGGCTAAGTACGGGGTATTCTAGCATGTAAAACATGCATAAAAACGCATATATCAAACTCCCCACACTTAAGCTTTGCTGTCCTAAAGCAAACTCTAATGCAATAGCTAAAATCAAAGAATTTCTAAAGGCAGCAAATTAGTGCAAACATGTATCATTCTGACATAGAAGATATCTAAATGCATAACAGACAGCTAAACACAGCAACGAAAGCTTCCATGAAAAGCATATTCGACACGAATAGATGAATTATGACAAGTATCTGACGTCATACCTCACCGGAGATCACTCTAGCACTCAATGTGTATTTGGGTAAATGTATAAGTGTACGTGTGCTAGATTGAAGCAAAGATTAGCATAAGCTTGATCACAGATCACATCTCCACCAATTAACATAAACATATGTAGTTATCAAGAAGACTTTGTTCGGGTTGTAACGTGGCTAGGGCTAAGGGTAGAAATGGGAACATATAAAAGTGGCTAAAATAGAATCCAGAAATCAAGTTCAACATCGTCTAAGCTGCTATTATTGAAGGTACACAGAAATTACACAATATTTTTGGTGAGGATACAGTTCATCAAGCAGAAGTGGAATCAGAATTCTGTGAATGATGGCTAACAACCAGGTAATACTGACAAAAAACTACTACTCAATGTATGACAGGCTCAAAAATAGCCAAGGAAAACATGCCAAGTAACCGAATCTCTCATTTTTCTCATTTTCTATTTTTTTTAATTTTTATCTCTTTTCTGATTTTTTTGGATTTTCTCAGATAACTCAGCTGCATGTGAAATAACAGAACAAATCAAGGGACATATGAACTTCTCATGTCCCGCTAATCAGTGCATGAACAACTGACGAACAAAATACAACTGAACAGAACTAAGCAGCATGAAACGGGTCAAACTGACTCTGAAAACTTAAAATATAAAAATAGACTAAAACGGGATAAACATGGGTAATGAAATGAAAGGCTTAGGCTCAAATTGGTTAACTAGGGGTAAATATATAAAAATTGGCTAAAAACAAAAGTATATAGGCTGAATTGGGGTTTCCTAGTGCTTCTATCACTTAACTACAACAATTTAGTTCATGATCTCGACATGCATACTAGTGAACAAGTTTTACAATCAAAGCAACAATCAACATATAAGTAGGCAATTCCATGACCTAATCATGAAAGAAATGAAGTGTAGTGGCTCAAATGCTGAGGAATGCAAATCAGGTGACTCAAGTATTTGTATAAAAGCTACTTCATAAAAGCTGAAATGTCACTTGTTTAAAGTCTATCATGCGGGAAGATCTAAACATGTCCAAAATGATATAATTTTGCGAAAAATTTACGCCTAAATTCAATTCTATGGTTTAAAGCATAGTTAACATACAAGAGTTTACAACATGACACAGAATAGCAGGCATGCTATATTAATCCCCTCCCCACGCTTAAAAGTGTACATTGTCCCCAATGTACTGATAGTAAGCAATAAAGTGCGAGAAAAGAGCTTTAAGAAATCACTGAACAGCAGTTGTGTCTGCAATTGATAAACTCTGAAGACATTGGCTTCCTCCCCACACTTAAGCTGAGCTACTAAGATATCACTAATAATCTTGCAAAACAACAACTCAACAAAAAGTGAAACATAGAGAGGGACAAAAATATATCACAAGTTATGGCAAGCAAAAGGAACGGAAAGCTAAAAAAAATATATCCTGGATAATTACAAGTGTTTTGATGTCATACAAATAGACAAAATAAGTACAAGAACATCAAACACACATCAAAAAGTGGCATGTACTGCTCACAACCAAAATTGTACAGCCAAGCTAATCTAGAACAATACATAAGAAAGATAACTACTAAACTATCCCAAAATAATAACTACGGCGGAGGTGGGTGCTGGTGTGAAGGTCTGGCTTCATCAGTGAAGTCCCGGAGCCTCTGCGGATAAGCTGGCGGCTGTGGAATCTGCTGTGTAGAAGTCAAAGTCTCGGACGCTATAAGCTGCGTCATGCAAATCATATACTGGAGGTGAGCCTCGGCATGTGTAAGCTCAGTCCACTGTATCTCTCTCGCCTCCCGCTGCATGTCGAGGGCCTGTCTCTGCATATCACGGAGGTCAGAGACTGATCTCTCTAGCCTCCCCAGCCTAGCCCTATAATCTCTCGTGTAAACTTAGGCTAGCTCATGCTGATGTGGAGGGATATCGCGCTGTGGCGAGGTCGCAAATAAATCCTCAATAGTAAACTCAGGCGAACCCTGCTAAGGGGCACCTCCACCAGCTCCTCATCCTACTGCTGCTCCTCCTCCTATTGCCTCCTCCTCAACCACTCTGGGTAGTTCCCATAATGTACCATCCAGGTTGGTCAATCTTATCTGATTTTCTATCCTAGCCGCGACTTTTATGCGCTGCAGGACTGTTCAATCTATCGGAACGGCACGGGCAGAGCAGACGAGATCATCAGTAATCTCTCCAGTCAGGAGGCCCATAGCCTCTACTAAAATAGTCACGTACCCCCTTCCATAAATAGCCTACGAGACATGGGTGGTACAGATCTGAAAAAGGAATCTGGACAGACATAGAGCGAGCTGGCATGGACTCTGGTGAACCATAGTGTAAATATAGAATAAATCCGAGAAAGTGATAGCCCCAGATGATGCACTACGAGCAGTCATGCTGTGCACGATAGCTCTATGAAGAATGCGGTGCAGAGGATCTCTGAGCTTCGTGCTCTTCAGAACATTGGCGGTGTTGTATGCGCTTGTGCCAACCTCCTGCCAGAATGAAATACCAGTGACACCCTCGGGCCAGTCAGTAATGCCCTCAGTAAATGCGGGGTAACTCCTCATGCGTGTACAAGCCATTATACACGGCAAATTTCCGTAAAGATAGCTGCCTCTCTGTCCCCAGTAAGCGAAAAGTCAGGGCGTCCTCCCGCTCATAGTCCGTGAGCGGGGTAACGAGATGAATAGTAGAGAAAAACTCCAGTGCAAGCTCATGGTAAACTGCCCCCTGCAGACTGAATAACCGCCACCAATGTGGACCACAGGCGTTGTTTGCTCGGGCTCTGATACGAAGAGTGGCCAAGTCGTCCCACACAATAGATCTGATAGACTCATAACCATAACCGTCAGCTCAGGCCCTCAGATTGTCTCTATCAATGCGATCCTCCTCGTGGTCAAAGCGAAGATATGGAGGAAGTGCGGCATCAGCTGGCCGCTCGACCGGAACTCCGTCAGGATCGACTATGCGTGGAAAGTGTTGTGGGTCGATACGAGGCTTAGGAGAAGCCTATCTACTTGGACGTCTACGCATCCTGAAATGAACATAAGTCTAAGTAAGACGCGCGCAAGATGATTCTATACATCTGTTGGTCCCGAATGGATACTACAACAACAAATGTTTATAGAAGGGGGGGTTGAATACAAACTTTAGCAAATTAAAATTTAAGAGATACCCGGTTTTCTTTTATATAATTCTTATTGATGTAAATCAAGAATTACATGAACTAGATGCGGAAAATCTAAGTTCAATAAAAGGTGGCAACTAAATTCATCTAACACATAGATTAAGTTAATCTTAAACAACTTATGTCTAAGAAGTTCAACACATGAACAAGTTTGTTACACTGAAAGTAAAATGCTAACTCTTCTAATTCTCAACAGATGAGATTTCAGTGTTCAACTATCTATTCGACTACCTAGCATGTTTCTATGCATGAGTATATATAAGCCATATGGTGTCCGGGTTGATGGAGTGGAGAAGGAGACAAAGGTACTTGGTTTAATAATATTATAATAGATAAAGTTAGTGGGTGAAAGGTAAGTTAGCTTTATACACAAAGTGTGTAAAGTGAACATACTTTTCAGTAAGGTATTTACCCACTATTTATTATTATATTATTAAAGTACTATCTTTATGTCTTGGGAGAGTAATCTTCTTTTTCCATGCTTGTACTTTTATCAACACCATGCTTTCTGAAGATTTGACTTTACCAAGTATAGAGTTGTCAGTCATACTTAGTTGTTGAAGCATATCTTCAAGATCTTCTTTTCTAAAGTATCTTTCTCCTTTTCCAGAGGATAAAGATCTATCCTTTTTGCCTCTTTGCAGATACAAAAATTGCTAAGTACTTTTACAAAGAAAGATCTAAGGCATAATAAGAACAACACATGTTCTGCCTTTGACTTAAGAAAATATTACCAAGAAAAACTATTAACTGAGATATCGTATAAAGACTCAGTTAACAGATACTGAACTGCAAACATAAATTTGCTCAGCCAGGGATGAAAATGAAAGGCTCAGCTACTAAGGTTTGCTCCGCTGATCAGAGTTATCAACTGATAATACAAACACTAGTATGACGATGTGAGCCAATCAACCTTTATGATCAGTAGATCCTAAGAGCTCAGTTGATCATTGAGAGTGATAAGCTGACAAAGAAAAGATTGGAAAAGTAATGAATACCTTATCTGATTAATGGGAGGCATCAGCTGAACAAAGTGATGGTGTCAGCTTATCAGTAACTGCTCAGCTGATCTTGAATCTTTCCTTAGCTGATGGTTTTAGACCATCAGCTGATGCAATAAAGATGTTCAGCTGATGCTTCTTGACTGATCTTTTCTTTTAGCTGATCTTCCTGAAGCTGGTCCTTTGGCTGATACTCAATGTTCAGCTGACACTTTGTTCTTCAGCTGATGTTTCTTACTTACAATTTTCTTTAATTCTAACATGAAAAACAACGCATGTTTTTCATTTATCTAAGTCCAAAACTGAATATGTGGTTTTGTTAACATCAAATCCTATTTTAATTAATAGACAGGTTTGATTTAGGTTTGATATTTCTATCTCCCCAACAATCTCCCCCTATTTTATGATGACAAAACCTTATCTTGTTTAAGAAGAATCAGTTTGACTCGGATTTGTAAAGATAAAACTTTTAAGTTCATTTTGGTTACCTAGCTATCTGTTTTTGGTAATTCTTTAAGATATGTTCCCTGATATTCTGTTTTTGGGAATCTTTTCATTTATGAAGTACCATAGTTCTGTTTTTGTGGTATCTTTCTATCCTTTTTCTGTTTTTAGGATTTTTGATTTTTTATATTTACACTAGATGAGCTATCTACTAAGAATCATCTATACTAGCAGTTTTAGCTTAGTAGTCCATAATCAAAGTTTCAAGCTTGAGTACAAAACAAATAATTACAGTAGAGTTTGTACAGAGTAAACAGACTAAGAATTAATTAAATACAGAAGTTGAACTATTCTAGAAATTGAAAATACACCTAGTCTAGTTATGAAGTATCAGTTGTCTTCCCATCAAGGTTCTTCCTTGACTTCAAAAGTTCTGATCTGTGGATTTTCAGCTAGAAGTTTATCAGCTCTTGATTTAATTAATTGTTCAAAGTGCTTACTTCCTATCAAATCTCTTATAGCCATCATAGCATGAAATATCAGTTCTTTTTTAGCTTTACCTATCTCAGATTCTCTCAGAAATCTCCAATTACCAGCTCTGTTCATGAAGAACATTCCTCTTTCAGGTTCAGTTATGTACCTGAACATTTCAGGATGAATATTGGGAGGAAGAGCAGTGTTTAGATTTTCATAAGCAGGAAGATAGGGATGATCAGGATTGAGAATAATTTATTCAGCAGCAACAAAGGCTTTTGAAGTCTTCTTGAAGGCATCCTCAATTGCTTGAACATGAGCAACAAATTGATCGTGAGTGAAGAGTCTGTGACATACTGACATTCGGATCCGGTACTCAAACTTTCCCATGAACCTTTGAACAACTTCACTTTTGGACTTTAGGAGATGGTACAGGATCTCAATCCTCTCAAAGAAGGATAGCAGTTTGCAGTGATGTAGATAAGTATCTTCATATGTGTTTCTTTCATCTCTTCTAACAACTCTGAGATAATGACCTTCATCTGTACCTCTGTAAGGAGTAACCCTTGAAATGATGTCTGCACATCTTCTATTCACCAAGTTTTCTTTGTTATCCCAGAACTCCTTGGATTGCCTTTCAGTTTGCTGAGCAATGCTTCCAAAATTGAAGTTGAGCAAAGCTTGAATGACTTCCTTGTGAGTCTTTCCTCTTAAAGGGATAAATCTATTAGAATTTGAAATTTATACGTAACATTATCACCAAATTTTTTTAGAACCTATTTATAGTCCAATTTGAATTTATTAAATTAAATCCAATTGATATATGTTTCTACATAAATTATAGTCTTTTTTACCGGCAACCTTCGTTGCGTCACTGACTTCACAGTAGGTCACTTCCTTAATCTTGATTTCATCTTGATGTCTCCTCTTTTTCTGTAATGTGTATGGTGTTTAGATTTGAATGTGCTTTCCAAGTGTGTATGTGTGTGTGTGTGTGTGTTTGTGTGTATGTAAGTGTGTGTTATACAAAGGGTTCGTTGCAAGGCTTACCATCAAATTCACATTTCTGTTGATCTTTGTGTTTTTAAAAACCCTAATTTAGCTCTTGATTTCTTTGTTTGTATGAGAGCATATGACCAAATAGAAGTAAAACCGATTAAGTAAGAAAGCCAAACACAGATATTGCCACTACTATAAGTCACAAACAATCTACGAAGCCTTTCATATAGCTTCAAATCCCCTCGATGAAAAGTAACAATTAGCAGAGGTTATGAACAGTAACTCTCTGCTAATTGTTATATATTATATATTTAATAGTTGGACAAAATAACATACCTCGGTTTCGGGGAATGGCAAGGCATGTCTATTTTAACCCATTTGCGCTCGACTCCTGGTTGTAGCATTTTTTTAGGCACTTCAAAAACAAGTAGCTGTTTTTTATTATATATCTAAAGCCACATTATAATAACACTAAGGTGTCATTTGTTTATTAAGATATTTTGAGTCTGAATCTGAATACAATGTCTAAACATTAAGAGATGATTCAAATGTCTGAATGTCCATTCATATTTTAATGTGCTGTATTTTTGCAATATGTGAATAATTATAATTATCATTTTTATACATTTTATATTCAATTGTAACATATATGACTAAATTTAAACACTTTTAATTATAATATAATATATTTTCTTAAACAAAATATCAACTCATAATAATATAGGGAATTAAAATCAAAATATATAGAAGAGAGATACGCAGCCGCATGCGGCTGCTGACGGCGTGTAACACCGTGGTTTTCTGGAATATGTCATTTATAAAAAAACTTTTGAATATTTGATAATTATTTCTCAGCGGAAGACCTACCACCACAATACGTAAATATAAAACAATAACATTCACGTCTAACCTTATAAAACCACAGCATTACTTTCGAATCCGTAAACCATATCTTTAAATCAACCGGTGTACCAAGCTAGTAAAACATTTCAAACTATGATCGAAGGACTACCCAGAAGTAACCCCATCTCACATGGCTAACTGCAAGCTGCCTGCACGAGTACAAGACACATTTCAAAAGATACAAGTGTCAGCTAACGCCTCGTGAGTCAATAGTAGTAAATAAAAAGTCACGATTCGTAAAATAGTTAACGGTGAATGAATACACAATAAGAATTCCCGTATTTCCCGCTTACTTGACCCGTTGATACCGAAAATACATAACATGTAAATTGAACCATTAAACCGATTGGTCATTAACGACACCGACTGCCGTATACCCATATAACCATTATGCCATACATATATTGCTTATTTATCAAACCAAACCATACTATTAACCATGTCTTTAACTGTATACCCAAAATTATGTAACATATAACGGGTCAAATGTATATCGTACTGAATCATACTCATCCTAATATCATGTCATCATCATAAAGCATAATTATAATTGTGTATAATAATAGTATATTATAATCGTGTATCATAATCGTTTATCATCATCGTGTATCATAATCATATATAAAAATCATGTATTATAATCGTGTACCGTAATCGTGTATCATAATCGTGTACCATTAAGGTGTTCCTACTATAGAGTCTAAACCCACAAGGAAACCCAAAGTTCACTAATCACGTGCCTGGCCGAGTGCAAGTACAAACGAAGCCGACCGTAATTTCAGCTTCTCCTCACACCCTCGTGATGCATGATCTAGCCCCGCTGGCCTACATCACTCCGGTACTTGAACACCGAGGTGTCCGCATACCATGTGTCACTATAGCCATCTAGAAAGACCAAACGACCCGCATTGGCTAGCACTTTAATCCTACAAGGTCAAAATAACCAACTAGGCCCGTTGTTTATACTGCAGTAAATATCCTAGGAGGTCACAACTAACCTACTAGGTCTGAAGTCCGTGTGTGAATAGGATAGGTCTCTACCCACATCCACTAAGTCCGATAGTGCATACAAATCAAAATCCATTTGCTAACATTCAACTAAACGATTACATCATATAATGGTAATTCCAAGTCATCACACATACACCAACTTGCTTCACACATTTCCTATATAGCATGCATATCAAGTATCTACATATCATGTCACATACTTTAACCACCATATATGTATTATATTAACATGTAAGATCCACATAAGGTATACGTAACTAAATAGCTAACGTACCGTAATAATAAATCATCCAACATCTAGTATATATTAATTTTACCATAACATATAACCAAATCATAGATATCACATTTTTATAACCTATATGCCAATTAGATTAGAGTCCACTTTTATCTAATGTTAAGTAGTGTCATACTAGCAATGACACTAGTAATGCGTTTTACTTATTCAAGTACAAGTAATCATCACCGTTAAACGATTATCAAGAAACCCTTTATCGAGAACCCGTTTTGTCTATGTACTCGGTTTTGTAAATTCTATTGAACTCACCTTGACACCTTCACAACAAACTGCATCCTCCTGAGCCTTTGATGAACCTCCGAAATCAACGTGTCTGAATTAACTACCATATACGTCTTATTAATACTCCCATTTACGAACCTGCAAAAAGGTACGTGTTACAACTAATTACGCGACTACCAAGTAACGATTACATTTAGTAAACACGTCTCACCGAGTTTATTCTCTGTTGCTCACAAGAATGAACCCACTTTAAAACCTCCTGTCACTAAACACTCATGCACACACATTCCTCGTAGTGACCAAACACATGCACTCACGTATTACTTTAGCAACAACCTCACATGCACTCTCTTAAACTCTTTAGTGACAACCCCTATGTCACCAAATCCATACAAACCATCTTTCTTGATTGTCTTAACCCAACACACATGCTGCCTTTCATAATACCAATACACACTCTCAATTATTTGTTTCTTTTTCTCATTATATACGTAAGCACATACACACCACAAATTTAATTCACACATTGTTTAAGATTGTCTTCTTAATATAATAACCACACACCTCTATCTATGTTATCATACACACACAATCACGTTATTTGCCATTCACGTTCATACATACTCTTATTTAATTTCTTCTTTTCCGTCGCATCCACTAGAAACACACACACACCACGATCTCATATTTTTCTACATGTATAAGTAAATACTTACTCATTTTTTATATGATAATCCATACACAAGTCGACAACCAAAAGCTAAAGAATACCGGAAACAAACCTAACGCCTCACTAAAAATCCTTGTATATCCAAAGCCAAGGCCCTCGCTTAAGTTCAATTACCGAAACACAAAAACGGGAACTCGAGTTTGGCGCATGAAATACATACCTTATTGTCGATTAAGCGCTATGTAGCTTGGTGACCACCCAACGATATCAAAGTCTTGGGGTCCGTCTTCTCAAAATCTCGCTTACCTCCTTCCATCTCTCTGCCATAATGCGAGACACCCACTGAGAAGGGATTCACGGTTTTCTTTGACCTAATTAATTGAACTTTGGTTGTATTGCACACTATCACCTCTACTCTAGTATAATATTTAAACTTAACCCAACCTTTAAGATGCAATATAACCACCATAACTAGTCAACAAATAATAATTCTTTAAATGATTTGCTTTAACCTATAATTTACCTTTTAATAACACATTAGTATTTACATCTTATTATACAGGAAACTAGACGTATTTTGGGTTGTTACACGGCGACCGTGAAAGGTGGCCATGTATGTAGGGTGCTAAAAGAGATAAATGTTGACGTGGAATAGTGAAAGAAAGAGTATGATTGTTATAGTATAATAAACATAAATTTTGTTAAGATGTTATAAGAGGTAATTATTTTTCTTATTCATTAATTAAGGGGTTTTAAGAGGTTTTTTAGATCTTAATAAAAATAAAAAACAAACCGCTCTTACATCTTAATACCTCTTATTGATTCAGATTATGATTTTTAAGACCTTTTTTAGAAAAACAAACGAGACCTAAATTATATTGTTTTTTTTCCGACTCTCTAGTTTTACTTCCTTAGTACTACGTTTTTTATATTTATTTTAGTCGTATGCCCCTTTTTATTACTTTAACTAGTTTTTTATACTTTTATTTTATTAATAATTTGATTTATTTTTTTCTTGGCCGGAGATCCTTTTCAGGAAACAATCTCTCTACCTACAAGTAGGTGTATGATTGTCTACAATATTTCCACCTCCCCCATACCCCGCTAAAGCGGGATTGGGCATCGTTGTTGTTGTTGTTGTTGTTGTTGTTGTTGATGATTATTATATATAAATAATTATTTTATTTGTCTTTTTTTTATTTTATAACTTTTAAGATATAATTTTTGATACAAATACAAATATATATATAATTGTTACCGTCTCATTTTTATCCACATTCTGATAGAATTTTTGTCGTAATACGACATTTAATTAAATACACAAGCAAAATAACCGGCGCACATCATCAACTTCATTTTCATAGAGAGATCAAGTGTTATAATTTTCCTTATCTATTTAAAACATATGTATTTGAACATTTAGTTTATATATTTTATATATTTTATTTTTTGTTTCCCATCATAACGTGCGTACTGTATCAACTCGTTGGATCTATGATGAGAGAATGGTCGGGGAAGTTGGATTTTTGGTTTAAGTTTTTTCTTTACTAGTTGCAATTTGCAACTTCCTTTTTGGATTTTAAAACAGGTAAATGTGCATTGGGTTGAGTTATTCAAATGGTAAGTATTTTTATGTTTGATTAGACCTATAATGATCATTTATAATACCATGTGTATCTAATCCGGAGTTATCCTTTCAAATTCACTGTGACATGCATCCATATCATCTTCATCTTCAATCCTTTCTAACTTATAAACCTTCACATCCAACCATTTTTAACCCACATCAAATATTAATATATATATATATATATATATATATATATATATATATATATATATATATATATATATATATATATATATATATATATATATATATATATATATATATATATATTAATAAGAGAGAGAAAGAGAGAAGAAAAACAGAAAAGAGAGAGAGAGAGAGAGGCCGCCGTTGGTCCGCAAAACAGCAAGACTTGCAAGGGTTTGGAAGCCGCTAGGCGGCGATGGTGCTGGTTGCTCAACCAGCTTCAACCCATGTGAGCCAACGCATCTGATGCACATGGTCTAACTTTTATGAACTATCTACCGGCTTTTGTCCGGTCACCCTTTTTGACATGTTCAAAACGGTAGAACGATACGAGAGTTATTGTTTCTCATGTTATTTGATTGACATGTTATTTGGTTCACGAGAGGCCGCCGTTGGTCTGCAAAACAGCAAGACTTGCAAGGGTTTGGAAGCCGCTAGGCGGCGATGGTGCTGGTTGTTCAACCAGCTTCAACCCACGTGAACCAACGCATCTGATGCGCATGGTCTAACTTTTATGAAATATTTACCCGCTTTTGTCCGGTCACCCTTTTTGACATGTTCAAAACGGTAGAACGATACAAGAGTTATTGTTTCTCATGTTATTTGATTGACATTTCACACGTTTTTCTGTTGACTCTTTTATATATGCCAACCCACTTAAAATTAAAAATATTGTTTTACCTTAAACTAATTAATAACGGACAACTATAAGAAATTCTTTCAGACCTCCATATCCGTCGCTGCATAAGCGGATAAAAAATGATAATTTTTGTTAACTATCCAATAACGTGGGTTTTGTTATTGTATCTTCGCTTACAAGTAAATTATATTCACTTATGTTGTAAATTTGAAGGATATGATTTTTAGGTGACGTCATAACATGTAAATAGCATTTCTTTTTAATGTTTACATGTGGCGCAATTGATGTACTGTATATAAATTGTGTCAAGTTATCTATACAAGTATAATGCACAAAATAATTCTTAGATTGTGTACATATTTTTCATATTTTTTTTAATCGAGAAAAAAAATATTAAACAATCTTCTTGTTTTTTTAAAAAGTATACCCTTCATATGTTGAGACTTGTTCCTAATACATAAAATCATGTCTAAAATCCATTTAAGAAGCCTAATTCTTACACAAATTCTTACACACTAATTAACCGAATCTTAGAGATGTAGATGAGTTGAGACAAGTTGAACCATACATTTATTAAACTGGGCTCGTTTAGCCTTTTTTAAACTCAGGCTCGAGTTCAGCTCCTTTAGAACTCGTGATGTTGAGCTCGAGCTCGGGCTCACCTAGTTTAAGTTTGTTTAAACTAGGCTCGTTCAGGCTCCAGTATTATTTTGATTTTTTTTATTAAGATAATATATATATATATATATATATATATATATTAAACATATAAAATATGAATTATACTATATATTGAGCTCGTTTAAGCTCGCAAGCTTAAACGAACCTACTTTGTGGAGCTTGAGTTTCGTAATTTATTTAAACGAGCTTTGATATAGGTTTGAACTCGAGCTCATTAAAACTCTTGAGGTTTTAATGATCTAAACTCGAATAACTCACGAACTCGACTCGTTTACATTTTTTCCTGTGAATCAGAAAACGTAGTCAGGGTTTTGTATCTATTAACTGGGTTTAATTCTTTCTTTGAAACTTTAGAAAATCCAATACACGTGTTTCATTTATATGTTAATAAATAGTTTTTGTTTAATTATATCCACCCATAAAGCTAATAATAATTAAATCAATCAAATGATAATTTGATTGGTTTAAACTAATATCATATTAAACCATAATTCGTAGACAACATCTTATAAGAATGTAGTTGTATAGAAATAATATTATATCACATCAAAACCAAAGAATTAAACATATATATTTATAAAAAAAGTTGTACCGATAATAATTAGTTCGCATAACAAAGTGGAGTTCGAATCCATATATCGATTGTATTATTAATTTATTATACAAATAATTAAAACCAAACCACTATGACATTGGTTTAAGTGTCTGTATATTGAAAACGTTTTAACAAATGGTTAAAAATGGTTTAGTCGCTAATATTGTTAGTACTCTAATTTAGTTTAACACTATGACATTAATCTAGTTTACTCTCTCTCTCTCTCTCTCTCTCTCTCTCTCACTCTCTCTCTCTCTCTCTCTCTCTCTCTCTCTCTCTCTCTCGGTGAGCGCATATATATATACTAGGTTTCAAGCCCGTGTAAACACGGGCCAGTATGCAAAATCTTCGATATGATTTTATATTTCTATGTAGGTTAAAACACGTTTGGATACACATCTATGTTTATGCAAAACATGTTGCATGTGTGTTTGAGTGTATGTGTATACATCATATTGCATGTGTGTGTTTGTATACATCATGTTGTCTACCATATTGTTTCTTGGTCATCAATCTTATCTGTACTTCTTATTTAATTTCCAGTGAAGACATCATAAGAACTCAGACAAGGATAAGACAAAAAAAGAGGTCTATAATGTTTTAATATATTAAGAGTTATGTAAAAATTCAAAAGGGTTTGAGCTAGAATATGACCACATGCCTTCCACGCCAAATAAAATACTAATTAGCTACATATGTAAAATAGTTATTGACCCTTACCGGCCATTTAGCCACGCGATTTACAGCAACAACATGTTAGTATTAGAGGTGACAAAGTTAGCTTTAGGTTTTGTATTATTTCAAACAGGTCAAATGTTTCAAAGAAAACATACCTTAATAGGGATTGAGTAAAATGTCAAATAAATTGACGGTCATATAAGTTGAAAGCCCAAGTCCATTCTTACCAATTTTAATCTATCGACTATGTTTCTCCTTTTCTTGTCAAATATTAGAGTAGTCACTACTCTTTGGAATAATAATCTATATGTAAAAAAATATGTTAAAGAATAATATGACAAGGAAAGACTTCACTTGTCACTGAAGAATATGTGAACTATCATAAGTTTAAGATGAATTTATTTTGTAAGTAAGCTACAAAAACATAATCACCTAACTTTGTTAAATGTTATCCTTCCATTTCACACTATTTCTAACCTCTAACTAACATACATATAAGAAGAAGGTTTATGATGATGTGACATTAGTTAAGGGAACATGTCATAAAAGTTTAAAATATTGCAGATGATGTGGCTTATAATATATAACAACTTTATATCCTAACCGCTCCATTTTACCGGATAACTTGCGGTCTTAGCTTAAAAAGCTTATTCTATTTACAATGGGATAGTGATAACATAAAGCATTAGAAAACTGAACATGATTTGTTTAATATGTGATAAAAAATAGTGCTTTGTCATTTATTTTATAATTTATGAAAACACGGATTAGCATTTAAAACCTTTAACACATGGGTCACAAAAATACATGATGTTATTTGTTTTTTTATCTTCGATAGTTGTATCACCCAGGAAGCATAAAGATTCCGGTTTATATCCATATAGAAGAAGATGTGAGGACCCAAAAGCAAATTTTTGTTTAATAACTGCTTAGGTGCCGGCAACAATAGTTTCAAGATGGTTAGAATATTCAGATGTTACTCCAACCAAAGAACATTTAGAATACCTCCTTAAAATCATTATTTCTAAATCCATATCAAGACTACCATGCATCATTTTTTAGTAATTTTGTATTAAGAAAATCAATTGATTAACAACCATATACTATTAAATTACACAATCAAATATTTTGTCAAAGAATTCATGTCCAAAATACCGGATATAAATATCTAGGTTGATTGTGCTAAGCAAATGTATCCCAAAAACTATCTTCACCAAATGAACTTTAAGTAGTTCAATCTTAAATCTAGGTTCATTGTACTTTTCAGAATTATCCCAAAAACTACCTTCATATGCACTTAAGTATATCCATTTAACAACTAAGTTTATCTTATGTGTCTATCACTTGACTTTGAAGATGATCATCCCATCACCATTAAACATTTAATATCTAGAACAAACCCGATAACTGTCCGAACTCCAAAGTTTGAAGCATTTGCAATCCCGTCCGGTTACCACACATAACAACATGATTTGCATTTTTCATGGCTTCCCTCTTTCTACTCACAATAAACGCACAAGTCCAAACATTTGTGGTTATGGTTGTAATAAACCCATGCAACTTGTAGATTTGGAGACCAAGTCGGTGAATTAATTATGCTAACATTTGTTTAACTAAAAATAGAGTATAAATACAAAGGACAAATAAGCTTATTGATTTAATAACCATAAGTAAAAGCGTTTTATTCAATCAATTTATGTTTTAATAATGAATATGTAATAGTGTATTAACCCACTAATATATGGTCTAATTTGTATATACTAATAAGTGCTTTCTTTGGATGATGTTGATTAGAATTATTGAAAACGAAGCAGCTTTGAGAAATGATGCAGAAACTAGTCGTTCAACTGGATAAATAAAAAAATTAACGTAAGAACTATAAATTACACCTAAAAGGTAAAATAATCATTAAAAATGTAACCTTCATCTTACTTAAAGTGAATGTAGGATGAAGAGTAATCTCCACATATGGCGCCATTCGATAACACAGAACTCGTAGGTACGACCATGTACATGCAGCTTATGAGACGATTTAATACAGCAATCCAAATTTTCAAACCATGTAGGTGGGAGAAGCTACAAAAAGCAACGACACCAATTATATTATAATAAGAATATATCTTTAATTTTGGTGTTTGTAACATGTTACCACGTTTTGCCAATCGCCCTAATCCATTTATTGGCATTAATTAGACTAATCAAACTTCCAAAATGCAAAAGTTGAAACCAACAAAAAGGACTAACCATACACTTCTAGAATTTAGTTCCAAGATAGTCATTAAATAAATAAAGAATAATAACCTGTACATTAAACATTACACCTATAATTGAAAGTAATAAGCATATGAATCAAAGTCATATGAATCAAAGTCAAAACAGATTCAAAGTAGATCCATAATCACAAAATAGGATAAAGTTTTGTTTTTCTCATGAGTTTAAGATTCCATGTAATTAGTATAAGTACCTTATGTAGTCTTACACCACTTTTAAACCATATACACTAAAAAGTCGATGGCTCGATTAGTCTTTCGAGCCTTACAAATTCCCAACATCAATGAGTTGTAAGTCAACACATTAGGTCTCACGCCTAAACCTTCTAATTCATGAAGAAAATTAACCGCTTCTTCAACTTTTCCTTCCCTACTGAGCCCACATACAACCGAAGAATAAGTGATTATATCATGCTGCAAACCCTTTTGTTTCATTTCATCAATTAACATTATAGCCCGACTTGTTTTACCACTCAATCTTTGATAACCCATCAATTACCGTGTTGCAAGTGATCAAAACAGGTGAATAACCTTCAAAACTCAAGTGATTAAGAATCTCAACAGCAAAATCAACCTTGCCATCTTTACATAAAGCAGTGAGCAGGGTATTATAAGTAACAATATCAGGATAACATCCTCGAGAAACCATGATCTCCAAATACTCAATCGCTCGATCCACTCTTGTTTTCTTTGCAAAAACCATGCAATAACGGGTTGTATCTCAAAGAATTCAGTGTGCAGCCATGTTTAGGTATCCTTTCCAATATATCAATTTCTCGTCCTATTAACTCTCTTCTACATAAAAAGTTTATCAAGTTACTTATCCTACATATAATGTGCCATCATCCTTCATGCAGCTAGACCTGATGTTTATACAAAAAGCAAGAAATATAGATTTAAGTAAGTTAAGACAATAAAACAAATATAAATTAGAGCAAATAGTTGAGTTAACACGAGAACCATATATATACAAGATTTACTGTCATAATACATTTCATCACAAACAAGAAAATATAAGGCTAAATCCAATTAAACATACACAAAGTATTACAAACAGCAAGAAAGATCTATGCAAGTAATATATGTCCTTAGAAAAAGAAGAATAAAAGAGGAAACCAGACAGAAGTAAATAATTTAAACTCTCAAAATAAATAGTGGTTTTGTAGGCACTTCAAACTAAAACTTATCTCACAAGTGTTTTAAAGAGATTAGATATAAAGTTACTTCGTACCCAACTATTCTGGATGCCAGTTTTTGGCAATATTTTTATCCAATCCTTCTGCTACTTGATTAGCTTACAACTTAAATGTAATAATCACCACCTAAAAGCCTCTTGCATGTGGAACTTTATGTTAGATAAAAAGGGTACTTTCCCACTTTCCCTATAGAAGGACTAAACACAGAAAACAGTTGAACCTTATGCCCACGTTACCACAGGAGAAGAAAAAGGATACCAGATTACCAAGCAGGAAAAATAATGTTACCTAACAAAATCAAATAAAGTTTTGGCATAGTACAGTTTGAATGGAACAGAGGTTGTCCTCTATAATTCACTTAATTCATCTTACACGGAATGATATGACATAAATGCCTCACTATAAAGAAACATCACGAAAGGAAGAAATGACAGATATAGTAGTAAATCAGTTGATCCCAATAATCGCAATATATGAACACCATAACGGTAGTGTCCACTTTCCCTTAACCATTGTGCTTATGCAAATAAAATACCAAGTTAATTTGTTATATGATTACCCGATTAGTGTTTCTTTGACATTTCAGGAGGTCCAATGGTTAGTTTCTGATGAAAATGCAAATAAATGGTAATGCTTTGTAATTGATACGCACCTGCTTGTTAAAGTAAAGCTATGATGTAGTTGATGCAACTCCATAACGGCTCTTTAGAGTATAATGGCTCTATCCACGGACTGTAGCAGTTCAGGGATGGTAGTTTTGCATGTTGGAATTAACAAAAAAGTTAAAAAGTAAACACACTTTCACAGTTTAGCATCCTTTGATCTGCTTTGTCATTTTCATTATGCTAATACTCCTACTGATAAAACATTAACATGTATTAAAACTGGTAGATATTTCATGCTTAATCGAGCCTGATAATTAATGACAAATACTTGTATGTTTATGTAAGTTAAAATTTTAAAAAAAAGTAAACATACCACGATTAGCGCTGGCCTGTGATTCTGCCATCAGTTCCATATATGATGCCTGATGAATGTGGTATTTTCATACATGTAAAAGTTCAAATTTATGAAAAGATCTGAATAGATATTGATGCATAAAATCTTAAAACCACCTATTTCACTTATCTGGATCATTTTTCTTTGCTACCAAGTAAATGGGAAATCAAAATAGCAAATTATTAGTACAATTTGAGATGATGCAGGTATTAAACAAACAGTTAGCTGGATGGCTTTATGGTGAATCTCGAACCAAGAAACAAATGAATTTCAAACCCGGACAGCGTTATGAAAATAATATGTAAAAGGAATTCGTTAGCACAGCTATGTTCAGTGAAACCCTCGCGGAAATCAAAAGGGAACATATGATTAATCACCGATAGTAAACAATTAGTAACATTGTTGGTCCCAAATGGATACTACAACAACAAATGTTTGTAGGAGGGGGGAAGGGTTGAATACAAACTTTAGCAAATTAAAGTTTAAGTGACACACGGTTTACTTTTATATAATTCTTATTGATGTAAATCAAGAATCACTACAAGAAAAAAGACTTTTAGAGTCGAGACTTTTAGGGGCGACAATTGTCGCCTCTAAAAACTATCAAAACGACGTCGTTTGTTCTTTGCAAGGGAACAATCGGATTTTTAACTTTTAGAGGCGACTTATGTCGCTTCTAAAGGTAATTTTAATTTTTTTTCCAATTTGTTTTTCCTCCGAAATAATGCCTATTTTCTTTTAGAATTTTTAATATTTAGCTTGAAATTGTGTCAAGCTTTTAGAGGCGACATGTCGCTTCTAAATATCAAAACCCTTTTCCTGGGACATTTCCCTTTGGAGGCAAATGAAATAATTTGAGAGGGAAATGAAAAAGATAAAGATTTATTAAAAAAAATGGGGTTTTAATCAAAGGGTTTCTCCCTTCTTTTGCCGTCGTTCCTTTTCACCTTCCCCATTTTTTGGCTGGCCAGCAAACACCTCCCCCATTTTTGTTCTTCTGAGCTTCAATTCGTAACGCCGATTGCCCCTCGCCGTCGTTCTTTTTCAGCCACTCTTTTCCCTCAACTTCATTAGAAAGCTCACCATTTGCATCGACAAAAGGCTGAAGTGATAACCGTAGGAAGCCGTCGTCAATCTTACGTACTCGAGAATGGAAGTATCAAACAGATCTAAGGTACGTAAACATTGTTCTCTCGGTTGAAATTTCAGATTCCTTCTCAACCTAGTTAACTTTCTTTCATCAGATGCTCAAGAACGACAATGCGCGTGGTTGATTTCGGGACCTCAAGTTTCTGCAATTAGTCCTAAAATTTAGGTATGTGTACATAATCTCTTACTTCTACATCAAGCTTTGCTTCCATCACTCAATTTTGGAAGCTCAAGCTTCATTCTTAGGAGATTTGAAACTGTATCATGATTTTTTTTTTTGCTTCTGCTTCTGGTTCTATTCTTGACAGGGGAAATTTGAGAAAATGATATATGTATGATTTAGGTGTGATAAATGATTGTTAAGTGTTATGTGTGATGAGATGTTAGATTTATATGTTTTTTTGTGCAAAAGTTGTTGTGATGTATATGTAGTTTTGAAATTTTGGATTATCCAATATATAGGTGTTATGCTGCCAAAATGAAAAAATAATTACATGTTTGGTTTACAATGATTTTCAATTTTTAATCAGATATGACAGATCTTGCAAGATCGCACGGTGGAGATGGGGCTGGGGAACCCCCGAGGGGTCCATGGAGGAGGCCATCTTTGGGTTGTCAGGGTAAAATAATTCTTAATTTATTGTATTTGTATCACCGTCATATAATATACTAATTTCATTAAATAATCTTTCTAGGATCTCAGCAAAAGAAGAAGAAGGTTCGTGGTAAAGCCACAAAGAAAAAATATACCGATCTAAAAGATAAACTTGGGTCCAAGTTGCCTATTGCATTTGATCGTGGCGACCAAGCTACATATGCGCCTGTTGGTCCAAATGCAGCTGGTTTTCCTCGTTTTATCAGCATCCTTATAGACTCTTTTGTTCCAAAATATTTCCCAACTTGGAATGCGGTACCACGTTCTTATGAATCAAACATTATTACAAAACTCGAGGTAAATTATACATACATAAGCTCATATATACCTGATGTTAGTATATATTAGTTGTTGGATTAGTGTTATAAATTTAATACCTGATGTTAGTATATATTTTGCACGGCACAAACTAATATATGTTGTTAGTAATACATTATGTTATAAATTATACATACATATGCTTATATGTTAGTAATATATTGATGCCTTCTTTTTATATATTGATGCCTCTGTTTTATGCTATGTTTTCTGCCTTCTTTATATATATATATATATATATGTGTGTGTGTGTGTGTGTGTGTGTGTATGTAGATCAACTAACAATTAAATTATGGTTTTAGGAAGTATATGACTTGGAAAAAGAGTATGATCCGGATCCGGCTACGTGTGAAATAAGGAAATCTATACATGCTATTTGTGCGAAGCGGTATAGAAGTGTGAAAGAAAAATTTAATGACGAGGTTGTGTTATCAAGTGGTGCCTATGAGAATGCCGAGGTAGCTAGAGAAAACCCTCCCAATGGAATTCCAAACGCGGAGTGGCAAAAAATATTGGACTTCTTTTTGGATCCTAAACGAATAGCCCGAGCGAACAAAAATGCTCAAAACAGTGCCAAACAACCATATATAAGTTTGCACGGCACAAAGTCATATGTTAGACAACGATATGAGGAGCGAGACGCCGAAGGAAACTTTCCTCATTTGATGAAGTCGTTCAAAAAAAATCATTACAAGGAAGGTAGTGGTTTTGTGAACGATAAAGCACGAATTGCATATGTAAGTATATATTTAATTTCATTGATGTGTATAGTGTTGTTATTAATTTTAACAAACTTACGTTCTAATCAAACATATAGGAAAAGATGGAACATGTTCAAAATTCTGATCCGTCAAAGAGCGACAAGCAAGTTTTAGAAGAAGTGCTTGGAGAACGTCGTGGACACTATCGTGGACGCGGACAAAAGTTGCCGGGAGCTAGTTTGAGACATACTCAACCACCACATTGCGGGTTTGCGCCACAAAGTGAGGTTGACGCCTTAAAAGAACAAAATTATCATTTGACGCAACAAATACAATTTCTTATGAAAATCCAAGCTACACAAAACCCAGAGTTGTTTCAAGACACAAATTTGTTTCAAGGCGTTAGTGGTCCGGGAGAAACGAGTCATTCTCGATCTAACGATAATGAAGAAGATGTCGAAGAAGATGATCTAGAAGATGAATATTAAAATGTAATTGCACTTATATTTTGTTAGTCTAAGAAGAATTAACTTACTTTAACTTTAATTTAAAGTTAAGTATGATGTATGGTTATTAGTAATTATATCTATGTTATTTTTCTGTTAATATTGTTGTGGACAGAATTTAAAAGTATGATTCAAACTATAGAAATTTTGGCTTTAAAAGTATTTAAATAAAATATTTTTTATTTAAATACTTTTAGAGGCGACATATGTCGCCCCTAAAAGATTTTTTAATTTCTTTTTCAATTAAATTACGAGGGTTTATTTGGACGACAACTTTAGGGTCGACATGTCGCTTCTATAAATTGTCGCTCGTAAATGTCTTAATTTATCGCCCCTAAAATGTTTTAGAGACGCGCTTGTAGGGTCGAACTTTTAGGGGCGACTTGTCGCTTCTAAAAGCTTTTAGGGGCGACATTTCAGGTTTTAGAAGCGACAATCGTCGCCTCTAAAAATCATTTTTCTTGTAGTGAATTACATGAACTAGATGTGGAAAATCTAAGTTCAATAAAAGGTGGCAACTAAATTTGTCTAACACACAGACTAAGCTAATCCTAAACAACTTATGTTTAACATGTTCAACACATGAACAAGTTTGTTACACTGAAAATAAAAATGCTAACTCTTCTAATTCTCAACAGATGAGATTTCAGTGTTCAACTCTATCTATTCGCATACTTAGCATGTTTCCATGCATGAGTATATATAAGCAAAGTGTTGTCCGGGTTGATGAAGAGAGAAGGAGACAAGGTACCTGGTTTAATAATATTATAATAGATAAAGTTAGTGGGTGGAAGGTAAGTTAACTTTACAAGCAAAGTGTGTAAAGTAAACATACTTTTCAGTAAGGAGTTTACCCACTATCTATTATTATATTATTAAAGTACTACCTTTATGTCTTGGGAGAGTAAACTTCTCTTTCCATGCTTGTACTTTTATCAACACCATGCTTAATGAAGATTTGACTTTACCAAGTATAGAGTTGCCAACCATACTTAGTTGAAGCAGCATATCTTCGAGATCTTCTCTTCAAAAGTATCTTTCTCCTTTTTCAGTGGATAAAGATCTATCCTTTTTGTCTCTTTGCAGATACAAAAAGTGATAAGTACTTTTACAAAGAAAGATCTAAGGCATAATAAGAACAACACATGTTCTGCCTTTGACTAAAGAAAATATTACATATAAAAGCTATTATCCGAGTTATAGAATAATAACTCAGCTAACAGACACTGAACTGCAAATGTAATTTTGCTCAGCTAAGGATAAATGTGAAAGACTCAGCTGACTAGATTTGCTCAGCTGATCGAAATGCTCAGCTAATAACATAAATCATAGTATAGCTAATAAACTAGTCAAACTAAATAATCAGCTGATCTCAGGGGCTCAGCTAATCATTTGTGTATGATCAACTTATAAAGGAAAGATTGAATAAGTAATAAATACCTCATCTGACATATGGGAGACATCAGCTGATCAAAGTGATTGTGTCAGCTGATCCTTTATAGCTCAGCTGATCTTGAAACTTTCCTCAGCTGATTGTTTTGGATCAGCTGATCCATTGTAGATCCTCAGCTGATGATTTTTAACTGATCTTTTCCTCTCAGCTGATCTTCCTGAAGCTTGTCCTTTAGCTGATACTCAGTGTTCAACTGACACTTGTTTTCTTTAGCTGACACTTCTTACTTACAATTTTCTTTAAGTCTAACATGAAAAACAACACATGTTTTTCATTTATCTAAGTCTAAACTGAATATGTGGTTTTGTTAACATCAAATCCTATTTTAATTAATAGACAGGTTTGATTTAGGTTTGATATTGCTATCTCCCCAACAATATCCCTCTATTTGATGATGACAAAACCTTATCTTGTTTAAGAAGAATCAGTTTGACTCGGATTTGTAAAGATAAAACTTTTAAGTGCAATTTGGTTACATAGCTATCTGTTTTTGGTAACTATTTAATATATGTTCCTTGATATTCTGTTTTTGGGAATATTTTCATTTATGAAGTACCATTGTTCTGTTTTTGTGGTATCTTTTCTATCATTTTTCTGTTTTATTTGATTTTCTATATTTACACTAGGTGAGCTATCTACTAAGATACATCTATACTTGCAATTTAGCTAAGTAGTCCATGATCAAATTTTCAAGCTTGATTACAAAACAAATATTTACAGAGAATTTGTACAGAGTAATCTAAGTAAGATTTAAACTAAGTACAGAAGTTGAACTATTCTAGAAATGAAAAATACAATTATTCTAGTTATGAAGTGTGGTCTTCATTCCCACTAGGGTTCTTCCTTGACTTCAAGAGTTCTGAAAAATACAAATAGAAATGAAAAATACAATTATACTAGCAGTTTTAGCTTAGTAGTCCATAATCAAAGTTTCAAGCTTGAGTACAAAACAAATAATTACAGTAGAGTTTGTACAGAGTAAACAGACTAAGAATTAATTAAATACAGAAGTTGAACTATTCTAGAAATTGAAAATACACCTAGTCTAGTTATGAAGTATCAGTTGTCTTCCCATCAAGGTTCTTCCTTGACTTCAAAAGTTCTGATCTGTGGATTTTCAGCTAGAAGTTTATCAGCTCTTGATTTAATTAATTGTTCAAAGTGCTTACTTCCTATCAAATCTCTTATAGCCATCATAGCATGAAATATCAGTTCTTTTTTAGCTTTACCTATCTCAGATTCTCTCAGAAATCTCCAATTACCAGCTCTGTTCATGAAGAACATTCCTCTTTCAGGTTCAGTTATGTACCTGAACATTTCAGGATGAATATTGGGAGGAAGAGCAGTGTTTAGATTTTCATAAGCAGGAAGATAGGGATGATCAGGATTGAGAATAATTTGTTCAGCAGCAACAAAGGCTTTTGAAGTCTTCTTGAAGGCATCCTCAATTGCTTGAACATGAGCAACAAATTTATCATGAGTGAATAGTCTGTTGTATACTGATATTCTGATCCAGTATTCAAATTTAGCAATAAACCTCTGGACTATCTCAAAGAAGGATATCAGTTTGCAGTGATGTAGATAGGTATCTTCATAAGTTTTTCTTTCATCTCTTCTCACTACTCTGAGATAAAGACCTTCATCTGTACCTTTGTAAGGAGTAACCCTAGAAATGATGTCTGCACATCTTCTATTCACCACGTTTTCTCTATTTTCCAAGAACTCCTTGGATTGCCTTTCAGTTTGCTGAGCAGTGCTTCCAAAGTTGAAGTTGAGCAAAGCTTGAATAGCTTCCTTGTGAGTCTTTCCTCTTTTAAGTACTTTCTTGGTGGAAGGGTCATCTTGCTGTGGTGCAGCTTATACTTGATGTGTTTGAGAGGACAGCATGATTAGTTCTTCTTCTTGTAATTCTCTTAGTTCATCATCAGTAACACCTATAATTGCAGCAAGATCTTCAGGAGTAGTGAAATCCTGATGCCTTTCCTTAATAGATGTACCAAGTGCAGCAGCTAAGTCACTGAGCTCTCTGAGACTCTCATCTTCTTTATGAAGTTCTTCCTCTCTTCTTTCTTCAGCTTCAATCTCCTCAGCAGACATGATTTTCTTTCCTTTTCTCCTTGAAGTACTGCTGGGAGTTGGTTGACTTGATTGAGCTGGAGAGGAAGCTTGGACTGTTGGAGCTTGAGTAGAGAGGCTCTGCTTTTTCAAGTTTAGCAGATAGGACAGAGGCATCCTATCTTCATCATCATCATCACCAGAATCTTCTGATGGCACATTGATTGGTGCACAAGATTCATCTTGTCTAGGCTTTTTGGCACTCTTCCTTCTGGACATTTGTTTTAATCTTCTTTTTGGCCTCTGCTCATCTTGAGCAGGTTGCTCCCCCTCAGATAAATTATCCCCCTCAACATTTGATTTCCTTTGAGGATCTGTTTCATTGGGGGCTGCTTGATCCACTGCTGCCTTATCAGCTTCTACTGCTTGAATATGATCTGGTGAAAAGCTTGAACTAGTAGAATCCGAGTCTGACTTCTCTCCCTTTTTGTCATCAACAAATGAGAAAGGAAAGTTATCAGAAGGCTTGGCAGGCTTGGCAGGCTTAGCAGAAGGTGTGAAAAAGGAAAAAGGAGATGGAGAAGGAGTGGAGGTAGAGGGAGGAATACTTGAAGGTGAAGGAGAGGCAGTAGGGATATGAGGTTGGGTGAAGGATGGAGGTTGTCTTAGCCTTAGGATAGCATCAGTGATATTTGTAAATTCTTAAAGGGTTTCACTGTGCTTTTGTCTGGAGTAATGGCTTAAGTTTGTGACCTCATCAGCTATGGTTTTTAGAAGAGAAGGGACTCTAAGAAGAGAGTCAGGAATGGTTACAGAAATGTTAGGAGAGGAAGGTCTTAGAGTGTGAAGTTGAGAAGTAAAATTGGAAATGGTTTGGTTTAGAGAAGATATGGTGTGGTTGGATATAGGAGGTGAGGGAGTAGGAGGTGGGATAGAGGATTGAGATAGCAGTTGATCCAATTTGGTTAGAATTGGAGATAGATCAACTGGGGCAGGGGTGGGTTGGGATTGGGATTGAGTGGCTTTAAGTGACTCAACCTCTTGAGTTAAATGAGAGAGTTGAGTTTCTGTTTGGGTTTGGAAAGAGGTGAAGAAGGCTTGAAGACTATCCATCTTTTGAGAGATGAACAGAAGGCTTTGGAGTATTTGAGGGGAGGGTTCAGAAGAGATAGAGGGAATGGGTTGAATTGGAGTTGATTGAGAGATTGTGCTTAGAACAGTAATAGATTGAGGTCCCTCACTTAGAACTTGGTGTATAGGCCTAAGATCACTAGGAGCAGAGATTGTACCCTGTACCAATGGTTGGTTTATGCCACTAGTATTGACAGGTAGTGCAGTAGTATGTGTTAGAAGTGAATCAAACATTGGTGCAAGTATGTAAGTGTGAGTGAGGGTTGCACTCAGTGGGGTATCCCTTATTTCAGTAGTAAGCTGTTGTGAACTTACCAAGGGTATGGGTAGACTCAATGTGGGTGTAGACACAGTGTGACCTTGGGAGGAGGTCTGTATTTCAGTGGCATCACCCTGTTGGGAAGGTAATCCAGATTGCAGGAGTCCCATATTTACAAATGTAGCCTGTTGTGAGGGCACATCCACTGGCAGTTGGGTTAATGCAACATCCATAAGCTCCCCCTCAACATAAGAGGTAGCTATAGGAGTTGAGGTCAGAGGTGTGGATAACACTACCTCAGAGACTTGTGAAAAAGGTACAAGCTCTTGTGACCTTGATTCAGTGTAGGTGTAGGTGTAGGTGGGAGTAGAACTAGTGACTGTTGGAAGTGCACTAGAGCTTGGCTGTTGTGGGAGTGTTACAACTGGAGAAGAGGTTGGGTTCTCATTGGTGGGGTTTACCAAATGAGTGTCCTCAAGGGTGGCAGAAATTATACCTGAGATGTGCTGAGTCTTGCTGATCTCAATCAGTTGAATGAGATTGTCAGATATTGTATCTTCCTCAGCATCATCACCATCAGCTACACCTCCACTTTGTTGATTTTGTGGTGTGCTAGAACTAGAACTGATAGGGAATTCAGTAATTGGCATCCCAATTTGAGAAGATGAGGTGGTGGTATCTTGAACATTCTTAGCATGAACATAACCAGCATCACCACCATGAAAGTCATCATCTCCTTCATCATTGTCACCTCCACTACTGTCAGCACCACTATCATATGCAGCAACATCCTCAGCATCAGGATTAACAGGCTCATCCTGTGCTGGTTCATCAAACACATCTGCTCTAAACATCATTTCTTGATCAGCAGTGCCCATCAACTCTTCATCCATCCTTTCTTCTTCAACTATGGCTTCATCTGGAGCATGAGGCATAAACTCTTCAGAATTCTTAGTGATTATATCAGGAGACTCAGAATCATCAGCCACATCTTCCAAAACAACATCCTCTGCATCATCAATTAACTCCTGCATCTCAGGAGTGATTGCAGGACCAGCATCATCTCGTATCAAGTGAAACACCTTTTGGCCCATCTGTGGGATTGGCATTGTGTTATGTGTAACATTCAGATGTGTATATGCCTCCCACTGGAAAGCTTGTAGAGCAATCAAACTAAGAAATCTGATATAAGGCACATGGGTCCTTGTTGTCTTTTTGACAGTTCCCAAAGTGATCTTATCCACCATCTCAGTAAAGATAATCTGAGCAAAATCTACATTCCTCCCAGTTACCTGAGCATGAAGAACCATAAGCTCAGTCTGATTCAGTAGATCATGGCTCCCTGATTTATGACCAAAACATCGAATGATGACACCAGCCAAGTACTTCCAGGGGTGACGTAAGACTGACAGCTTGTATCTACCATGAGAAATAGGTTCATTGTAGCCAATCAGTGGCAGAACCTCCAAGGTTTGTTCAACAGTAGCAAAGGGTTGGAATGGTACAAAGTTGGGTATGGATAAGGCTTGTCTGAGGGTTTCAACAGAGATGACAATGGGTGTTTGGTTGTTTAAGATAGTGCAAGTAATGGTTTGATTGTTTGGGTGGTATCATGTAGTGTACCACATCTCCCCGATAATGCGAGGGAAGATGAACAGAGGATGAGCAGATAAACAGGGAAACAGAGGGTGTGCTCTTAAAAAGTTAACCATGGGTTCAAAGCCCTGTTTGCTTTGGATTGAGGTATGTCGGTGTTTATTAGAATGTTATTTGGGGTTATTGTGAAGAGAGAGTTAGGAGTAATATTCTCACCTGAAATAGCTTGTGGGACCTCAGTAGGGTTGAACATTACCATTTTTACAAAGCTTGAGATCAAAGCGATACAGTTACTTGAAGGCAGTGAAAGAGAAGGGTTTCAGAAAGCAAGAGTTTTGAGAATTTTGAAAGCGTAAGAAATGAAAAACCGCTCAAAACATCTTTATATCTTCCTTGGAAACCTAAACTGTCACAGAAATATATTTTGCAAAAAGTAACTGTCACTTCTACAAAAAGGTGATAAACGGAATCGTTAATAAATACACAGACAACTAATGGACAATTAAATGAAATTAAATACTACCTAGTAACATATTAAATACAAATGAGAAATTAATAAAATAAGTGTGGGGACACAGAAGTTTTAACTCTGAATATCATCAGCTGACAAAAGAGAGTGTCAGCTGATCCATGTGGAGATAAAATAAGTGTCAGCTAACGAATGCACTTAGCTGAGCGTCTAAGTTTTAGCTGATGGTTTATCAGCTGAGGTATAGCATCAGCTGATGATCGTCAGCTGACAGAATACCATTAGTTGATTCACCATTTATAAAACATGTAGAAGCTTAGATAAGTACTTCATTTCGCACACAAATAAAATTATTTTCTCAAACTAAATTATCTACCTACGAAAAGAATATTTTACAAATTTAACATGCCAAGTTTGGATATTAGGAAGTTGAACCAAGACTCATCCAAAGGTTTTGTAAAGATATCTGCTAATTGAACATCAGTGTTTATGTAGTGCATAGAAACTTTCCTTTTCTGCACATTATCTCTTAGAAAATGGTGTCTGATTTCAATGTGCTTAGTTTTAGAATGCAAAACAAGATTGTTAGAAATAAAGATGGCACTAGTGTTGTCACACAGGATTGGTGAGTTTTTAAACTGTATGTCATAATCAAGTAGTTGATTTTGCAGCCATAATAGTTTAGCACAGCAGCTTCAAACAGCAATGTATTATGCCTCAGCTGTTGAAGTTGAAACAGAGTTCTGTTTCTTGCTTGACCAGCTGATTAATCTTCCACCTAACAATTGATAACCACCAGATGTACTCTTTCTGTCTAGTGTGCAACCTGCAAAGTCAGAATCAGTGTATCCAACTAACTCAAAGTCAGAGTCTTTGGGATACCAAAGACCTAGCTTAGGAGTTCCTTTGAGATACCTGAAAATTCTTTTCACAGCAGCTAAGTGAGATTCTTTGGGATCTGCTTGATATCTAGCATAGAGACATGTTGAAAACATAATATATGGTCTACTTGCAGTGAGGTATAAAAGTGACCCTATCATACCTCTGTAAGCTGTAATGTTCACTGATTTACCATCAGTGTCCTTTCCAAGCTTTAAGGCAGTGGACATGGACGTTTTCATTGAAGAACAATTTTCAAACTCAAATTTCTTAAGTAAGTCATTTACATACTTTGTTTGATGAATAAAAATTCCATCAACCTCTTGTTTGATTTGAAGACCTAGAAAACAGTTTAATTCACCCATCATGCTCATCTGATAATTATCAGACATGAGTTTAGAAAACTTTTTGCAAAGATCAATATTTGTAGACCCAAATATTATATCATCTACATATATCTGCACAAGGATTACATCACCCTTGAATTTTCTTATGAATAAGGTGCTATCTATGCTTCCTCTAGTAAATCCTTTTGTGGTTAGAAAAGAAGAGATGGTATCATACCAGGCTCTTGGAGCTTGCTTCAGACCATATAAGGCTTTGTTTAAGAAGTATACATGGCCTGGCTTGTTTGCATCCTCAAAACCAGGAGGTTGTTTGACATACACCTCTTCCTTCAATTCTCCATTGAGGAAAACACTCTTAACATCCATTTGAAACAGTTTGAAGTCTTTGAAGACAACATATGCTAGAAACAGTCTTATGGCTTCAAGTCTTGCAACAGGGGCAAAGGTTTCATCAAAGTCAATTCCTTCTTCTTAAAAATACCCCTAAGCAACTAGTCTTGCCTTGTTTCTGATGATCAGCCCTCGTTCATCCATTTTGTTTCTAAATACCCACTTAGTACCAATGATGGATTTGTCCTTTGGTCTGGCACCAAAGTACATACATTGTTCCTAGTAAACTCAGCCAATTCTTCTTGCATGGCATTTATCCAGGGGGAATCACTGAGAGCTTCATCTACCTTCTTTGGTTCAATCATAGAAACAAAACCTGTGTACAAACAGAAATTACAGGCTTTTGACCTTTTTAGTACAGGTGCTTCTATGTTACCTATTACCTGATTTTTAGGATGATCTTTGAGGTCTTTGTAGGTATTTTGGATTAAGGGAGTGTTTGGATTTCTTTAGATTTGGGGAGTTGAACTTCCTTGGATTTCATCAGCTGATGATATCTCTGGTTGATCAGCTGACAAAATTTCATTGTTGCAGTCTGAGGAGATTTCTATTGAAGAGGGAATGTGTGATATGGAATTGGAATCCAATGATGTTGAATCATGATTCTCATCATTCAGTAAAAGTGTGGGTTGATTTAAAATAGGTTGTGCATTGGTTTGAAGTACATTTGGAACAGCTTCATCTAAATCCTCTACATCAGCTGATGGAATCGGATTAGCTGACACTAGAATGTTGTCATCAGTATGCAGCAGATCATTAAATTCCTCACCTGTAGATGGATTAGTAAAACAGGAAGCAACAAAGTCATTTTCATTAAAACTTACATTGATTGATTCTTCTATGACCTTTGTTCTGATGTTATAGATTATGTAAGCTTTGGAGATCACAGAATATCCAACAAACACACCTTCATAAGCTTTTGGTGCAAACTTCTGCAATTGATCTCTCTGATTCAGAATGAAACACTGACACCCAAATATATGCAGAAAGCTGATGTTGGGCTTCCTTCCCTTGAGCACTTCATAAGGAGTCTTGTCGTGCCTCTTGATGACTAGGGATCTGTTCTGAGTAAAGCAAGCACAGCTAATAGCTTCAGCCCAGAAGTTGAATCCTAACCTACTCTCACACAGCATGGTTCTTGCAGCTTCAATCAAAGTTCTGTTTCTTCTTTCAGCTACACCATTCTGTTGTGGAGTCCTTGGAGCAGAGAAGTTTTGTGATATACCTTTATCATCACAGAACCCTTCTAGAGTTTGATTTCTAAACTCAGTTCCATGATCACTTCTAAGCATCCTTACCAGATTTCCATTTAGCACTTCCATATTTTTGATAAAGCTAATTATCTCTTCAGCAGCCTCACTTTTTGCTTTCAGAAAGATGACCCAAGTATATCTTGGAAATTCATCAACCAAAACTAGAGCATACTTACTTTCACCAATACTTGCAGTAGCAACAGGACAAAATAAGTCCATGTGCAACATGTAAAATGGTTTAGTAATGGAGAAGGCTTGCTTAGATGGAAAAGATGTCTTGTGCTGCTTTCCCTTCTCACAGGCAGAGCAAGGTTTAGGCTTAAAATAAGTCAGTGAAGGTAATCCTGACACTAGATCACCCTTGCTCAGCTTGTTTATGTTTTTGAAATTTATGTGAGAAAGCCTTTTGTGCCATAACCAGTTTGTGTCAGTTATAGATTTTGTATACAAACAGGTTAACTTGGATGGATCACCAGAGAACATATCAAGAGTATATACATCCTTGGTTCTCTTTGCACAAATTATTGTTTTGCCCTCTTGATCTAAAATGGAACCACCTGTCTTTGTAAAGAGGATTTTGTGATCACCATCACATAATTGACTTATGCTGATGAGATTGTACTTGAGTCCTTTAACATATGAAACTTTAGACAGAGTTAAGTTCCCATTATGAAGTTCACCGTAGCCTTTTGTTTGCCCACAATTGTTATCACCAAAGGTCACTCTTGGACCCTTTTCCTTCTTGTAGTTACTAAGCAAAGCTTTACAACCTGTCATGGTCCTTGAACATCCACTGTCAATATACCATGTGTTAAGACCCTGCATAGATGAGATTGAAAGAAGGTTAGTGACACTTGGGCATCCACAGTTAAGTGGACCCCTGTGGATTGCACCTAGCCATCCACTTTATATTAGGTTGTTTATGAATGAGAGAAACAACTGTGTTATCAAAATCAGTCCGCTGTCTTGAGTTACCTTCAAGAGAACAATTACTTGCCTTATGTTCTTTGCTCCCACATTTATAACATTTTTTATTTTTGGAGCCTTTAACATGTTTTGGTAATTGCCTAAAAGATGTCTTAACTGTTTTCTGATGACTATGGGTCATCAGGTGACAGATTTCACCATTCAGCTGTTGCAACTGATTCTGTAAACTAATAAGGTCTTTGTTTACAGTCACCTTAGGTTGACCCTTAGTTAAAATGAGTTTTTGATCAACTTTAGGTGTGGCAGACTTAGACTTTTTGTAAACAAAAGGTCCTTTTCCCTTGGTTTCTCCTATTAAAAGAGTTTGAAGTAATGTTTGATCAGCTAAACAAACAGAAGAGGATCCATGATCAGCTGACAGGCTATCAGCTGAGCAGTTATCATCTACTTTTTGATCAGCTGATTTAATATCATTAGCTAAAGAATGTTCAATCAGCTAAGTTTCTAAATTTAATGCATCAGCTTTCAAGGTTTGACAACATAATGTCTCTTTGGTATCAACAAATGATTCCATTCCTTTACTCACTTCCTTTACTATTAAATTTTCAGTACTTTTTCTTTCTGTTAAAACAATAGAACTTGAACCAACTTTTGAAGTGGTTGAGTCTTTCAGCTTAGTACTTTTACTTTTGACAAATCTGTTAGTGATAATACTTTTTCCTTTTACAGTCTTTTGAAAAGTAAGAGGTAAAATATCAGCCTTTTCCAAGATATTCATGTTCTTGCTAAAATCAACACAGTTAGCAGCTTGGGAATAATTTCCACCAATAATAGCTTGAACTTGTTTTGGAATCTGCTCATTGACACACTGAGTGGTCTTCTCAGCAGATACACACCAAGATTTAACTACATTTTGAAGGTCATTAAACTTTATTGTTGCTTCATTGGTTTCTTTTACCAAGATCTGATTAAGTATCTTTTGATTAGCTAAATCATCTTCCAGTTTTGTCATTAGTTTCAGTTTCTCATCTTTAAGACTTAATCTCTCTTTTAGTGATTCTATTTCTAATTTTAGCTTCTTTTCTCTTTGAATATTTGACTGAAACTCAACACACAGATAATCAAACATAGTGTTCTTTTCATTATCTTCATAGTTCATAAATTTTCCAACCTGATACATAGAAGAAGGATCCCAGTCAGGAGAAGATCAAACTTTGGCAGCTTTCTTCATGTCCTCATCAAAGGAACTTGTACTCCCTGTGTTGGCCATCAAGCTGAGCTGAGCAGTGAGGACCTCTTCTTCACCACTTGAGAGCCTTATCATTAAGGTTCCTTTGATCACCAGTTGAAGGTTTTTGCATTACTTTGCTTTATTTTTCAAAACTGTTTTTCAATCAATTTGTTTCAATGGATTCGGGAGGTTCTTCTGATAACAATGGGTCAGGGTCCAACATTTGTGTTCCCATGCTCAAACCATCTGATTTTGAGATGTGGAAACTAAGAATTAAACAGCATGTCCAACTAATGGACTATGCTGTTTGGCAAATCATTGAAACTGTTCCCACTAATCCCATTGAACTGGATGAGAATGGAAAACCAAAGAAGAAACCACCACCAAAGACAGATGCTGAAAAGAAGGATAGAATGATTGAGATGAAAGCCCTCAGCATCCTCCAGATTGCAATTCCCAATGAGTATCAACATCAATTCAAGAAATTTGATGATGCTCATGAACTTTGGAATGCTCTGGAGAAGAGGTTTGCTGGGAATGCTAGTTCTAAGAGAAACCAAAGAGATCTTCTTAAACAAGCCTATGAGAACTTCACTAGTGGGAAGAATGAGAGTATCACCCAAATATTTGATAGGTTTTACAAACTGGTGAGCCAACTGGAGAGTGCTAAGGTTAGGCTTGATCAAGATGAGATAAATAGAAAGTTTCTTAGGTCTCTAGGTGATGAATGAACTGTGTTTGCTGCACAATGGAGGACTAAGGATTCTCTTGAAGACATAGAGTTAGATGATCTCTATAATAGTTTGATAGTGTTTGAGGGAGAGATAGAGGGAAAAAGAAAAACTGTTGTTTCTAGCCACAATGCTGCTCTCCTGTCATCCTCAGGTATGGAATCAAACCATTCTTTAACTAACTCTTTTGAAAATTGTGCAGGTACTAGTTCTGCTGTTGGACTAGATGTGAACACTCCAGATGCTGTTCTTGAAGCTTTTCTTGCCAGCCATGCACATTCAACCCTTACCAATGAGGATCTTGAACAAGTGCACCCTGATGATCTTGAGGAGATGGATCTCAAATGGCAGATGGCCATGCTTACTGTTCGAGCCAAGAGGTTCATCAAAAGGACTGGAAGGCAAAACATGAATTTCAGAGCTGATGGCAAGGCTGGATTTGACAAGTCAAAGGTGTGATGCTTCAAATGTCAACAGCTTGGCCACTTTGCAAGAGAATGCAGATCTGGTGGACAAGTCCAGAATCAAGGTCAGAGGCCAACTCAGAATCAAACCTCCTCAGCATTGGTCTCACAAGAAGGCCATGGGTTTGATTGGAGTGATCAAGCAGAAGAGGCTACAAACAATAAAGCTTTGATGGCATTGACTGACTCCTCCATCAAGATAGATTCATCAGAATCTGAGGACATACAGGTATCTTCTAAACTATGTCCTGGTGAATGTAGAGCTATTGTTAAGAGGTTTAGAGAGCACAATAAGAAAGTATGTGCTGCTCTAAGTAAAATGGAGGAGAGAAGGTATGAGTATACTACTGTGATAGAAGATCTTGAAAAGAAAATTAAAGACTATCAGGCTAATGAACTGCAAATGGACTATGATAGAAAATATCATAAGTGGGAGAAAGAGCAGTTTCAAGATGAGATTGATAGTCTGAAAAAGAAATTGGTGGAAAAAGAAAGCAAGGTGGATGAACTCACAAAGAAATTGGAGGGTGTGGACATTGATCTTGGTATGTTCAAGGCCGCAAACCTTAAGCTTGAAACTCTGCTACAATCTCAAGTGAGAGACAAGGTGAAAACCGGACTTGGATATAAGGAAACCCCACCTCCATATAATCACAACTACATAACTCCCATGTCCGATGTAGCTGATAGGTATGTTAATGAATCATTACCAGAGGAACTGAAGTCAGCTAATCCATCAATTGAAAGTGATGAGGAAGGATTTGTGGAGGAAGTAAGTGATGATGAGGGAGTTGTGAAGAAAGATGAGGTGATTCCATATGAAAATCACATCTGTTGTGAACCCATACCCACTAAACCATCTTTCAAGCCTGTGGTGTTTGTAAAAGCATCCACAGAACCCTTCACCACTGAGCCAACACCTTCAAAAGCTATCCAAACCATAAAAAGTTTCACAACTGTTGCCAATAATCCCCATCTTTACACTAACAGTTCTAAAAAGAACCCAAACAGTTCTAAGCCAAAAGGCCCAACTGTTAGTACAAAAGCCAAAGGAAAGGAGAAAGTTGGTTAGGTTGTGTATGCAAGGAAGAAGATGGAAGCTTCAAAATCTCAGGCTAAACCCAAGTCTAAGAACAGGCATACTGAAATGTCTGCATGCACATGCTAAAAGCATGGTGTCCAAAAGGTTCCTCAATCTGCAGCTGTTAGAGGAAATCAAAGAAATAGGAACCAATTATGGTCACAAAGAACTGGTTTACCTATTGTGAAAACCAAAAAGTGCTACATCTGTGGGAGATCTAATCATTTAGTTCAAGATTGTTACTATAACCCACAGACCAATGGCACTCAAAACAAAAGTCCCAAAAGACAAAATAACAGTACTAAAACTGTTAAGTCAAAGCAAAACAGCAGTTCTAAAACTGTTAAATCAAAACAGGCAAACAGTTCTACAACTGTTACATCCAAACCAACTAACAGTTCCAAAACTGTTTTAACAAAACCAAAAACTGTTGGTTTGGCTTGGATGAAAATTCAAAAACAAACTGATTCTGGAGAGGGTAAAACTGTTCTTCAAACTGAAAATCAAAAGGAATCACAAGTTGATTCATCTGTTTTACCAACTCCACCAGCTGTTTGTTCAAAGGTATCCACTGTTAATCACAACAGTTGGGAACCACATGTTCTTACAAAGTATTCCTCACACAAATTAGAGAAATCTAATTTGGATGAAATCAAAAAGAACCAAACTCTGTTTAAGTACTATGACTTAAATGGTGTACCCAAGACCTGCATGGCCTGGGTACTTCCTGCTACTAACTGATTTTATTTGTGCAGAGCATTCATAGGGCCAATCATGGATCTATCTGGCATGTGGATAATGGATGCTCAAGGCACATGACTGGAAATCCACACTGTTTGAAGGATTTCAGAAGCATCAATGGTGGATTTGTAGCATTTGGAGGAAATGCTAAGGGAGGAAAAATCACAGGTAAAGGAGCTGTTGAGGCAGGTACACTTACATTTAATGATGTTTTCTTTGTTGAACAGCTTAAGTACAATCTGTTAAGTGTATCTCAAATCTGTGACAATGGAAACAAAGTTTTGTTTACAGATTCAGAATGCATTATTCTTTCAAAAGTTTTTAAACTAAATGAGAAGGATGTTCTTTTAAGAACACCTAGAAAAGATAATGTATACTGTCTAGATACACAAAAGATTGCTAAACAGAATGTTTTAAGCTGTTTACTCTCAAAGGCATCTCATGATGAGTCTGCCATTTGGCATAGAAGGATGTGTCACATGAATTTTAAAACCATGAACTTGTTAGCTAAAAACAGTTTGGTAAGAGGTTTGCCCCAAAAAGAATTCTCCTGTGATGATCATTGTGTAGCCTGTCTCAAAGGCAAGCAACACAAAACTTCTTATAAGACCAAAGAAGTTTCTTCTATTACTGCACCTTTACAATTGTTACATATGGATCTTTTTGGTCCTACATCTGTGGTGAGTATAGGGAAGAAAGCATATTGTTTAGTCATAGTTGATGATTTCACCAGGTTCACATGGGTTCAATTTCTTAGAACTAAGGATGAAACTGCTGAGTTAGTTAAGTCTCTTGTTCTTAAAATTGAAAATCAATCTGATTTGAAGGTGAAATTCATTAGATATGACAATGGTTCTGAATTTAAGAACTATGAGCTAAACAGTTTTTGTGAAATTAAAGGTATTGAAAGACAGTTTAGTGCCCCTAGGACTCCCCAACAGAATGGAGTTGCTGAGAGAAGGAATAGGACTTTGATAGAGGCTGCTAGATCCATGTTAGCTGATTCTAGGCTCCCAATGACATTCTGGGCAGAAGCAGTGAACACTGCCTGCTATGTTCAGAATAGAGTACAAGTAGTCAAGTCCAAAGGGAAAACTCCTTATGAGTTGTTCCTCAAGAGAAAACCTTTAATCAACTTCTTCAAACCATTTGGTTGTCCTTGCACTATTCTTAATACCAAATCACAATTAGGCAAGTTTGAGAGTAAGGCTGAAGAAGGTTTCTTTGTAGGATACTCCACTCAAAGTAAAGCTTATAGAGTATTTAACAATGTCACTAGAATCATAGAAGAGAGTATGAATGTCTCTTTCAATGAGAATAGGATCAATATTGCAGGTAATGGACCTGATTGGTTATTTGATATTGATGCATTATCTAAATCTCTTTCTTTTGAGTATTCTACTGAAACAGCTGCAGGTACCCCAACAACTGTTGGTGAAAATCAACAAACAGTTTCCAACAGCCCAAACAGTTCTGAAACTGTCAGCACAAAACCAACAACTGTTGGTTCAAACAAAGTTACTGAACACTTTGTTGTGATTCCTATGCTTCAACAAGAGTTCTCCAATGCTGTTGATCCATTGATTGATGCTGAATCTTCAAATGACATGGAATTCCATGTTCCTCAACAACACACTGACTCTGCATCTCAAAAAGTTGCTGATCAAGTGTGTGATACTACTGAAAATTCAAGTGCATGTGAGTTTGATCTGTCTAATCTAGGGAATGAACTGACTGAAGAAAACATTCCTACATCAAGAGTTCACAAGAATCATCCAATGTCACAAATAATTGGTGATCCAACCACTCCTATCAGAACAAGGAATATGCTGCAAAATGAAAATAGTGGTGTGGATCTTGCCCAATTTGATGTGAATGCTTGCTTTCTATCTCAAATAGAACCAAAGAAAGCAATTGAGGCATTGAAAGACCCTTCATGGGTGGAAGCAATGCAAGAGGAACTCTTACAATTTCAAATTCAGCAAGTTTGGAAGTTGGTTGAGCTTCCAAGAGGCAAAAGAATAATTGGCACTAAGTGGGTGTTCAGAAACAAGAAAGATGAAAGAGGGATTGTAATCAAGAATAAAGCAAGACTGGTTGCACAAGGTTATACACAAGAGGAAGGAATAGACTATGATGATGTCTTTGCACCTGTTGCAAGGATTGAAGCCATTAGACTATTTCTTGCCTTTGCAAGCTTCAAAGGATTTAAGGTGTATCAAATGGATGTCAAGTCTGCTTTTCTCTATGGAACTATTGATGAGGAGGTATATGTGTGTCAACCTCCTGGCTTTGAAGACTCAAAGTACCCTGACAGGGTATATAGGTTGGATAAAGCTCTATATGGACTACATCAGGCTCCTAGAGCTTGGTATGAGACATTATCATCCTACCTTCTTGAGAATGGTTTTAAGAGAGGCACAATTGACAAAACATTGTTTACAAAGATTGTTAAAACAGAGATTTTGCTTGTTCAAATCTATGTTGATGATATAATCTTTGGATCCACTGATGACAGCTTGTGCAAAGAATTCGAAGTCATTATGCACAAAAGGTTTCAGATGAGTTCAATGGGTGAACTCACATTTTTCTTGGGATTACAAGTTAAACAGAAGCCCACTGGTATTTTTATAAGCCAATCTAAGTATGTCAAAGACATATTGGACAAGTTTGGCTATCAAGATGTGAAGCTGGCAAGTCCTCCAATGGAGACACACAAACAGTTGGGAGCAGATGTTGAGGGGGAGGATGTAGATATACACCTCTATAGGTCAATGATTGAGTCATTAATGTACTTAACTGCTTCTAGACCTGATATAATGTTTGCTATTTGTGTTTGTGCCAGGTTTCAATGCAGTCCAAAGATGTCACACCTGTTTGCTGTAAAGAGGATCTTTAGATACCTCAAAGGCCAACCAAAATTGGGACTTTGGTATCCTAAAGATTCACCTTTTGATTTGGTGGCATATTCTGATAGTGACTACGGTGGAGCAAATGTGGACAGAAAATCAACCTCTGGAGGATGTCAATTCTTTGGATCAAGGCTGGTTTCATGGCAATGCAAGAAACAAACAACAGTTTCAACCTCAACAGCTGAGGCTGAATATATTGCTGCATCAAGCTGCTGTTCACAGGTTTTATGGATCCAAAATCAGCTTCTGGATTATGGTTTGTCTTTCTTGAATACTCCAATTTATGTTGATAACACCAGTGCTATTAGCATAGTTAATAATCCAGTGAAGCATTCTAAAACCAAGCACATTGAAATCAGATTTCACTTCATAAGAGACTGCAATGAAAAGAAATTAATCCAAGTTATGAAAGTCCATACTGATGATCAATTAGCTAATCTGTTTACTAAAGCATTTGATGTGAGCAGATTCAACTTTTTGATCTCAAACATTGGAATGATTAACTTGGACTAACAGTTGTTCATTACTCCATGTTTTTCACGCTAACAGTTTGAAACTGTTAATATTGTTATCTAACAACTGTTGATTTTAAGTGTTCAGGAAAAAGCAAAAGTGCAAATTCCAACCCAGTTTTGGACATACATGGTTACCTATTCCACAAACAGTTTTTCAAACCCGTGAATGTCCTTGCTCTGTGGTAAAGAATTTTGGAAACTTTGGATTGCATTCAAAAGTCGAAACATATATAAGGCAATTCCCTCCTTACCAAGCAACTCACACGTCCAAAACGAACTTTGATCAGAAACAAACCCTAATCTCTCAACAACTCTCAGCGATCGAAATCAAAATGTCTCCCCTTCCATTCGTAAAGGAACACAACATGCTTGCATATTTGTCCAAACCCGATCATCTCGGTGCTTTCCTTGATGTGATTGACTATCTCTCACTCTCCACACTCCACCATGCTCTTACGGTCAACCCCACCATTTATCTCTCTCATATTGATCAGTTCTGGAAAAATACCTCACTAAGGGAAGAAAATGGAGTGAAATGGATCGACTCTATGGTGGATGATATCACTGTCTCCATCTCTGAAAGCATAATAAGCCAACAACTACAACTGAATGATCAGGATGGTGAGTATTCTGATTCTGTATCACTTGAGTTTATTTATGCTGAACTCGTAAAGTTGGGATATGAGGGCCCTAGGGGAAAGGGCACATTCTACAAAGGGAAATTTTGCTCACACTGGAAGTACATTATCCATACTCTCCAGCAGTGCATGAGCCCTAAGAGAACTGGCTGGAATGAATTTGGGAGCAACATTGCTCTCGCACTCATTTGTTTAGCCAACAACAAAGCTTTTAATTTCTCAAAAATGATCTTTAATGGAATGGTAAAGCATCTAGAAACCAAATATGGTCTCTTTTTGATGTACCCGCGATTTGTGCAAGTTTTGCTAAACTCTTTTATGCCAAATCTTAAAGCACACAAGAGGGTCCTAATTCCCTCTGCTCATGTGGCCTCCACATTGAGCAAGTTGATGGTTAATGGGAAGAATTTCTCAGGTGCCATAACTCCACCACCCTCTGCAATGATGGAGTTTCTTTCAAGAAACAGAGCTGCCAGGGGTGAGCATGAAGCCCAACTTATTGCTACACCACCACCTCTGGAACCCACAGCTCACGATACTCAAATAATCCCTTCTACTTCCTTTGAATGAGCTACAACACAAGCCCCTGCACGAAAAATATTTCAAAAGAAAAGGAAAAGAACTGTTGGTGCTCCTTCCACCAAAGTTCATGAAACTGAAACTGTTAACCCTGCACAGGTGCATTCACCTATGCAGAATATCGAAAGGGAACCCCTTGTGCTGTCTCCCAGGCACAATGAGGAGGTGATCACTCCATTAGAGGGTGATCATGTGGTATGTGAGGCTGATCCTACTGTTTTACCCGCAAGGGGTAAACACGACAGAGTTAACATAACTAAGACCTCAGCCACGGCAACAGAGGCTGGTCAAACAGTTTCTGGAAATCCCCAGTACCAAGAAAAGAGGGGTACTGGTGTGGAATCTCAAATGAGTGAACCACCAGTTTTATCTGTCAATGATATGTTAACAGTGGCAACACTGGCTGACATTGAGGCTAGAATGCAACACCAAGCAATGACGGATTCCAACATTGCACCCTTCTTTGCTGCATATATACAACTCAAAAAGAAGATTGCCTTACAAAACAAAAGGATTCTTCAACAAGATCAGCAAATTAAGGTTTTGACCAACAGTTTGAAGCATGCTAATGAGGTGCTAAAACTGCATGATCAAGTACTACAACAGTTGATAGCTGTTGCAAGACCTCCTTCAACTGTTCCAATCAAAGAGGGAGAGAGTTCATTACCAACAGTTGCTGAAGTGCCAGAACAAACAGCTGCAGTGGATGAACAAACAGTTGCATCTTGTACACAAACAGTTGCAGCTGAAGGCAAAACAGTTGCACCAAGTGAACAAACAGTTGCAAGTGTCCAAACTGTTAATGAAGAAGAAGAAGAACAGCTCTCAAATGCTGATAGGGTACTAATCAACAGGATGGTATCAACTGCAAATGTTCCAAGCAATGAGATTTTCAAATCTTGGTCAAAAGTTAAGCAGAACTACTTGGTTGATATAAGTGCTCAATATCTGGGAATAAGTTCTTCTAGAATGGCACAGAAAATAGATGATGGATGGCTTGATGGAAAGGTTGCTACGTTAGAATCTTTACCACCAAAGAAAGGGTTTAAAGACATAGTCATCCTGGAAGGAAAGAAAGAATCCAAGTTGCTCCCTGTTCTAGGCAAAGGTAAGGAAGTTGTTGTTGCTTGTCCTAAGCTCAAGCTTTCAAAACAACAACAAGAAGAGCGTGATCATGAATTTGCATTAAGGCTAGCAGCTGAGCAAAGGGAACAAGAATTGAAAGATTTTGAAGTAGCAAAGAAGCTAGTTGATGAGATCACAGCTCAGATTGATGAGGAAGAAAAACAAGAAAAGGCTGCTAAGGGAGTTAAAAGAAAAAGAATTGTGAAAAAGAAACAACCTCAACTTCCTAAGTCAGTAACTGAGAAGAAGTCTCAACCTCTACAATCAAAACCCCAAAAGTCCAAAACTGTCCAACCAACCCAAACAGATCAAACCATCAAAGCTAAAATGGTTAAAACTATCATTCAAGATAGGCTCTTGGTTTAACAAGTTTGTAAAAGAACATCTTGGCCAGAAGTCTCACATTAAAGAATGGAAGTTTGATGTTGTCAGGTTTGATACTGGAAAGGAAGGTATAATCATTGTAAGGGAGAATGATCAGATTGAACAGTTTACAGGCTACTTACAAATGATGGATAGTATGACTAGGCGAGACATACAAGAATTGTATGAGTATGGAACAAGGCATTATGGAGGATCTGAGCAAACTCTAATTAAGTTATTGATGAGACATTTGACAAGTATTTGCAACCCAAAGAAAATAATGTCAATACTGGTGGCTGATGAAACTTTTCCAATTCAATCTGTTAAAGTGCATGTTAAGCCAAGGGTATACTCCATGGTAATGGAAAATGCAATTACTGAATGGTTTGACATGGATTTCGTCGAACATGGTCAGATTAAGCTTCAATACTTAGTGAAAGCCAAGTTTTATGGTCCAGCTAAAGTAAGGAATGAGCTACTTCAGAAATTCAAAGATAGACTTGAATCTCTGAGATCAAAGAAAAAGTAATTTTTCTATCTTTTGAATTTTTGATTATAACAGTTTGATTTTGCATTCAATGATAAATATGTTCATTACTTATGTTAATTTGTCTATGATTGAACCCTTAAAACAAACAACTTAAGTGTATTGTTCAATACTTTAAGTTAGGGGGAGATTGTTGGGAAATTGGCTAAGTCATTGAAACTGTTATATATATACAAATATAAAAAATGATTAAGACTGTTAATAAGTGCTGGGAAAACAGTTCAAAACTGTTAGAAGAAGTGTTGAAGAAACAGTTTAGAACTGTTAGTTGAAATTGTGAAGACAGTTGTAACCAACAGTTGATGTGAACTTTAAAGCTGTTATATAGAGTTCAGAACTGTTAGTACAAACTACTACAACTGTTTGAAGACCTTGAAGCTGAAGACTGTTAGAAGAACCAAGAACTGTTGTATTCATTGAACAGTTTCTGTTGAGCTAAATATGGAAAAACCCTATCTTTGAAGATATCTCGAAATACTTTGAAGATCATCAAGATTATCTCAGAAGATAGAAGATTACCTAACTGTCAGAAAATCAAGGAAGATCAAGGAGTATATATATGCTAGATTAGAATTCATAATTTGTACTTACTCATTGATTATATTTTTGCATTCGTTATTCAAGTTGTAATTTGCTTTCTGAATAGTGCTAAGCCTCTAAGTTTCTCGTTGAAACCTAAGAACAATCTGTGTTCTTCGTCTAACATAATAAGTTAGATTGGGGGTGAAGTTTGCTATTGTAATCGTTCTGATTGATTAATAAAATTATTGTTTGATTGAATCTCTTTGTGATCAAAATCTTCTTTAATCAATTAAGTGTGATTCCGCAACTTCTTAGTTGATTGTGATCATAGTTAAAGATTAACTTTTATTCAACTTTGATTGATTATTCGAAAGTTAGTTCTTGTTATTTGATATAAACTATATCCGATCCTGACAACACAAGAGCTGTAGTGGGAGCCTTAGCAACTTCCTTCATCTCTTTGGTAGAAATCTTCCTTTGCTTCACTGATTGTTCATGATTCATAAGATTTCCATATAGACCAACCAATGAAAGACCCTTTATTTTCTCACCATGTTTTAACATAGTGATAAAATGATCCCAAGATTCTGGGAGAGAGTCCAGAAATTTATTAACCAGTTCCTTGTTGCTCTTGGGAACATCTGCCCTACGTAGATCATTAATAAGGCAATTGAACCTGGTGTAGGTCTGAGTGAGACTTTCACCTTTATGAGCAAAGAAGAACTCATATTCTCTAACCAAAAGAGTTTTCTTGTTTTCTTGAACTTCCTCTGTACCTTCATAAGCCACAGTGAGAGTGTCTAGCATCTCTTTTGCAGATTTGCAGTTTAGTACTTGATGATAGACATCATTTGGTAGTGCAGAGACTAAGGCTGTTCTTGCTTTAACATCAAGATTAACAAGCCTTTTGTCTTCATCAGACCACTGATTTATAGGCTTGATGATCAGTCTTTCAACAGTAGGAACTTCATCAGTTGCTTCAGTAACTTGAATTGTTGAGGAAGGAACATAAGGACCTTCAGTAACAGTTTTGAGCATCACATCATCAAGGCTTGAAATATAGAGAACTCTAATCTTCCAGAGAGAAAAGTTTTCTACATCAAACGTTGGACACCTTGTGAGTGAGCCATTGTTGGAAGAACCGTTAGAAGCAGCAACTGGAGTGGCCATTTTGTAGTATAGGGTAGAAGCAGTTGAAGAGTAAGCAAAACAGATCTTAGATATGAATTATCTAGCCTGCTTTGATACCAGTTGTTGGTCCCGAATGGATACTACAACAACAAATGTTTGTAGAAGGGGTGGGGGGTTGAATACAAACTTTAGCAAATTAAAGTTTAAGTGACACACGGTTTACTTTTATATAATTCTTATTGATGTAAATCAAGAATTACATGAACTAGATGTGGAAAATCTAAGTTCAATAAAATGTGGCAACTAAATTTGTCTAACACATAGACTAAGCTAATCCTAAATAACTTATGTTTAAGATCTTCAACACATGAACAAGTTTGTTACACTGAAAATAAAAATGCTAACTCTTCTAATTCTCAACAGATTAGATTTCAGTGTTCAACTCTATCTATTCACATACTTAGCATGTTTCCATGCATGAGTATATATAAGCAACGTGTTGTCCGGGTTGATGAAGAGAGAAGGAGACAAGGTACTTGGTTTAATAATATTATAATAGATAAAGTTAGTGGGTGGAAGGTAAGTTAACTTTACAAGCAAAGTGTGTAAAGTAAACATAATTTTCAGTAAGGAGTTTACCCACTATCTATTATTATATTATTAAAGTACTACCTTTATGTATTGGGAGAGTAAACTTCTCTTTCCATGCTTGTACTTTTATCAACACCATGCTTACTGAAGATTTGACTTTACCAAGTATAGAGTTGCCAGCCATACTTAGTTGAAGCAGCATATCTTCGAGATTTTCTCTTCAAAAGTATCTTTCTCCTTTTCCACGGGATAAAGATCTATCCTTTTTGTCTCTTTGCAGATACAAAAAGTGCTAAGTACTTTTACAAAGAAAGATCTAAGGCATAATAAGAACAACACATGTTCTGCCTTTGACTAAAGAAAATATTACATAGGAAAGCTATTATCTGAGTTATAGAATAATAACTCAGCTAACAGACACTGAATTGCAAATGTAATTTTGCTCAGCTAAGGATAAATGTGAAAGACTCAGCTGACTAGATTTGCTCAGCTGATCGAAATGCTCAGCTAATAACATAAATCATAGTATAGCTAATAAACTAGTCAAACTAAATAATCAGCTGATCCCAGGGGCTCAGCTAATCATTTGTGTATGATCAGCTTATAAAGGAAAGATTGAATAAGTAATAAATACCTCATCTGACAGATGGGAGACATCAGCTGATCAAAGTGATTGTGTCAGCTGATCCTTGAAAGCTCAGCTGATCTTGAAACTTTCCTCAGCTGATTGTTTTGGATCAGCTGATCCGTTGTAGATCCTCAGCTGATACTTTTTAACTGATCTTTTCCTCTCAGCTGATCTTCCTGAAGCTTGTCCTTTAGCTGATACTCAGTGTTCAGCTGACACTTGATTTCTTCAGCTGACACTTCTTACTTACAATTTTCTTTAAGTCTAACATGAAAAACAACACATGTTTTTCATTTATCTAAGTCTAAACTGAATATGTGGTTTTGTTAACATCAAATCCTATTTTAATTAATAGACATGTTTGATTTAGGTTTGATATTGCTATCTCCCCAACAAACATACCTCAATCACATTAACCGTAAAACCTATCAAATACTGAAAACAGATTATGCTATAAGAGATGCTGGTTTTTCTTCAGTGTTCAGTTTCCTCTTCCAAGTAAGAGATGTTGGTTTTGCTGGATTAACCTTACCCTACACATCATACCAATTATGCTATAATAAGCTTTGCTAACATATACATCAAGTTATATATTCAATTTTACTTCTAAGATATTTGAATCGTGTTTAGTTTGAAATGTTTTACAGCTGTACATTTCACTTGATTTCAACTTACAGTTGCAATGTTAGACAAAAAAATGTAGACCGAACTAAAAGGAATACATCATTTAACGATCCACACACAAACGCCTCTTCTTCTTCCCCGTCAATTAAGGATAATCAGTTGTTCCATTTACCTCCACACCTCCACAGCCAACACCTTCGCAATTGCTTTCTACCGGCCGCCGCTAATAACGTACACCCTAAAACACTAATTTAAATGGCATGTGAATATAACAACAGCATCACCTAAGCTATTAGCTAGCATTTAGCAACATATATCATTTTACTCGTGATATTGATCAAATAAGTATCTTAAAATTAAAAAAAAAATCACTTTAAAGAAGAATAATCAAATCATTAGATCATGCATAAGAGAAATTACCTCAAAAACAGACGTAACATTTCCACATATGAAATATGTAGCTCCTTCTGTATGAAAATTGTAGTAATAATGTCTGCATAATCATCAAGCAAAGTGTCCTGGTAAAAGATTCGACACCCGTAAAAAGCAGCCCAATCTGCAGAAACTCTTCACGCGATACCTTTGCCACTTGTTCTGAAATCGGTCTACAAAATTTCTCAAGTCAATCATTATATTACTACTCTAAAATCAAATTCAATCAGATTCAATTCACAAATTGATAAAAATTAAACTACGAGAACGTACCTGAATTGTGAGATATTTTGCAGCAAAATCAGAAACGATTATAGACCATTTTGGAGAATCGAATATGTCTCCACCATCATTAATTCAAAATATGAATTATACTATATATTGAGCTCGTTTAAGCTCGCAAGCTTAAACGAACCTACTTTGTGGAGCTCGAGTTCCATAATTTATTTAAACGAGCTTTGATCTAGGTTTGAACTCGAGCTCATTAAAGCTCTTGAGCTTTTAATGATCTAAACTCGAATAACTCGCGAATAATTCGACTCCTTTACATTTTTACCTGTGAATCAAAAAACGTAGTCAGGGTTTTGTATCTATCAACTGGGTTTAATTCTTTCTTTCAAACTTTAGAAAATCCAATACACGTGTTTCATTTATATGTTAATAAATAGTTTTTGTTTAATTATATCCACCCATAAAGCTAATAATAATTAAACCAATCAAATGATAATTTGATTGGTTTAAACTAATATCATATTAAACCATAATTCGCAGACAACATCTTATATATAAGAATGTAGTTGTATAGAAATAATATTATATCACATCAAAACCAAAGAATTAAACATATATATTTATAAAAAAAGTTGTACCGATAATAATTACTTCGCTTAACAAAGCGGAGTTCGAATCCATATATCGATTGTATTATTAATTTATTATACAAATAATTAAAACCAAACCACTATGACATTAATTTAAGCGTCTGTATATTGAAAACGTTTTAACAAATGGTTAAAAATGGTTTAGTCGCTAATATTGTTAGTACTCTAATTTAGTTTAACACTATGACATTAATTTAGTTTAACACACACACTCTCTCTCTCGGTGAATAAGGTGATGAGTTTTAGTGTATGAAGATTATTTAAAAGGTGAGCGCATATATATGAGTGGGTGAATCATTTTGCACGGGTGTGTATGGATATTTTAATCAGATACGTATACGTATACGTGGGTAAATCAATTGTAGAGTTGTCGGAATATGTGTTTTAACCAGATTTGTGGTTAAATCATTTTGTGTTTGGGTTTGAATCGATATCATGAGGGTTGTATCACTACAAAAAAACACCTTTTTGTGCGACAATTATCTCCGCGCTACTTTAGTCTGTCACAAAATATCTTTAGCGGCGAAGAGATGTCGCAAAAAGTTCGCCGCTACAGGTACGTGCCAAAAATCTTATTGCGGTGAAAATTTTGAGCTTTGGGTTTTTGTTTCTAAACAAAAAGTAATTTGCGGGTTCGATTACGGTTTCTAATTTTATCTTCATTTTGGCTTTTGTTCTTGTGTAAACTGAATCGACTTGGCTTTCATCGGTGAGTTCATCTTCATGGTTGTATCTGTTTAATCTTCATCTCTCCGTGAACTCATCGAGCATCTTCATCTTGCCTTAGATACATGCGATGGAGTCTGATTCTTAATCTTCAACTTCATGTTAAACATTATAGGGCTTGGATTGAGGCCTGATTCTGATCTGGGGCTTTGAATAATCAAATATATGTGATGTACTGTTAATAAAATTACCTCATTAATATGGATTTGATGAGACAAATTATAGTTCAATTAATAACATTTGAATTGTAACCTAGAAGTTATGTAAGTCTTAGATTTACTAGTCAACTCAAGTCAAGTAGTTAGCTCCAGACAGATATAAAGTTTTCTACATATGTTCTAGTTAAATTGGTGACTTCTAACGATGAGTTTAGGTTTCTGCCTTGTAAGTACAAGTTGAAAATTGATAATATGTTTAAGAACTCAGCTGAAGTTTCTCAAGTTGATTAACTTAGCTCTAAAGAAGAAGTCAGCCCAAAAACTGTGAGTAAACTTGAAATTAGTTTAAGCAAACAAGTCTCTAAGTCTATAGTTGAATAAGAAGATATAAAATTCAAAATTTGAAGATTCAAGTTATCCAAGTTATGGATGCTTCAAAAGAAAAAAATAAGTTAGTTCTGAATATTAGATTAGGATAAGTTTTATTTAATGTTTATCCCTATGATAGGTATTTCAACTAATTAACCTCAGAATGCGTTTAGAGGTTACGAATGTAAGCTGTTTAAACTCTTCAACCTACTCAGCTTGTTAGTCATTCATGAGTTGAACAATTAATATATACCAATTAGTTTGTGAAATCAAGAGGGAGCTAAAAGTGCGTGGAATGAAGATATTTGATTTGATTTTGATTTGGATGTTGACGAGTTGAAATTTTAATCTATTAATAAAGCATTCGACATAATTTTTGTTGGTCTTCAAGTAATCAACAAACACATACAGAGTGCAGAAGGGGGTGGATACACAATTCAATAATAATGAATAAATCAAACTAATTTGAATGCTTTATTAATTAATTAAGATTTAATACAAGGTAGTAAAGATACTTCAATATAACTCACTGAATAATTTAACTCATTGTCATTTCTAACAAACTAATTGCTAGACATTGTTTACTATTTCAACTTATGAACAGAAAAAGATCGACTCCCTAAACAACTATGAACTTATCAGCCATAAACAAACGTTTATGCTTGACTCACAAAGCATGTAAAGGTGGTTTAAAGCGGTAACATCTAAACATATCAGAAGGTTAGCTTATGCAGATGATTTTACGGGTACCTAGCTAAACTAACAAACTAAGACTTATCCTGATTTGCTAATTTAAACTAAGTCCTACATAGACACATGTATAATTTGGATAACTCTATCTTCAATCTTGAGTCTTCGATTTGAATCTTCAATCTTGAATCTTCTTATCCAGCCCAGAGAGGGAGTTAAAAATTAAAAACACATGTAAACACATTTCAATCTTGAGTCTTCACTTTTAAATCTTCAATCTTGAATCATCTTATCTAATATTAGATAAGGAGTGAAGAATTTAAAACACTTATAAGACTGACTTTCCTTGGTAAGCTGGGTTACTCAGCTTAAGGCACATCAAGATTAGTACTTCAACCAAAATTTGGTTTTCTACGTGAACACACACATAGATACTCTTAATTTAGGAAGTCACTTAAGTTCTCTTCAACTTACTTAGACACTCAGTTTATGTCCTGAAGCTGACCACTTAGATAGTCATAATATAATTCAGCTTAACACTTTTAAGCACTATGTTTCAAGCTTTATTTTGTCTTATCAAATATAAACATATGGGGTCATGTGACTAACAGTTTTAAATATAAGGATTTGTTCATTATAATTTGAAGAAAAGATCATGTCAAGAGGACAACATGTAGGCAAACAAATTTTCTCATATGGCTCTCAAAGGATGTACTGTGTTTGATGGACCTGACTGTCCTATGTGGAAGTTCATAGTTATGTTGTACCTCAAGTCTATCGATCACAACATGAGTGATGTAATACCCAATGGTATGATTATACAAATGATCCCTACAACTAAAAGTGAGATATCACATGTTGGATCGGCTACCAAGGATATCCCAAAGCATGTTGCATCCCGGACTGATAAAGACATGTAATTATATGCAATGGATGACAAGGCTAAGTTCATTCTTGCTAATTCTCTTACTAATCCTCTTTTGTATATTATGTTAGGCCTTAAACAGCAAAAGAGATATGAGATACTCTTAGTGTCACCTATGATGGTACTAATCTAGTTAAACAACACAAGAAGACCAATTTGAACCAATCTTATGAGAACTTCTTTGCTAAGAAGGATCAGACACTATCAAAGTTTTTTACAAGGTAAAACTGCCTAATAAATGATCTTTTGAATGTGGGTGTCAAGAAAGATGAAGCATATGTAACAATCAAGTTCTTGGATGTGTTACCGGAAGAGTTTAATGAAGTTACTAATACACTATTTGTTACAGGAGCATTGACATAATATAACCTTTCGGTCTATATATGGATTTATACTCAATCATCAAAAAACAATGGAACAGAAGAAGTTGTCTCAACAATAACTTAAATAATCCCCCAAGAACATTAGATCTGCATTAGTTGTAAAGAGGGAGAAGAAGGGATCAAAAGCCCTGGATCCCAATTTGAATTTGAAGATGAGTTGTCAGGTTCAAATCTAGATAATTAAAATGGTGAGGTCAAGTCCATTACTAATCAGATGGCTATGATAGTAAAAAACAAACAAAAGGTAAGAATGGTAAGAGATCAAGCTGGCGGAAACAAAGTAAAGAGTTTCTTTGATTCAAAGAAAGTTGTATGCTTTAGCTGTTAGATGAAAGGACTATTGTTGCTGATTATAGATCAAAGAAGGTAGACTGAGCTTCGATATATGATAAGAATGCTTATAGAGATGACATGTATAAAAACAAAGCAGCTCAAGAAAAAAAAATCAGAAGAAAAGCCCAAGGAAAAAAAGGTAATTGCAAAAGGTTGGGACATAGAATCATCCAATCTGATGATGATGAGATTACATGTGGCTCAAGAAGAAGAAGAAGTTGATTTTAATGCGTCTAAAGGTACTTTCGAGGAAGATTCGAAGGATCTGAGAGAAACAACAAGTCTAGCAGCTAGGATCCTTCAACAACGTATAAGGTACATAACTTCAACTCTTACACCCAAGAAGAAAAGTGTCTTATATTTGATTACTTGCTAAATGATTATAAGCTTTCTCTTTAAGTATAAGACTAAGTCTAGCAGCTAGGATCCTTCAACAACGTATAAGGTACATAACTTCAACTCTTACACCCAAGAAGAAAAGTGTCTTATATTTGATTACTTGCTAAATGATTATAAGCTTGCTCTTTAAGTATAAGACTAAAAGTGATCTAGAAGGCCAAATTCCTATTAGTAAGATTCTTAGTGAAGAAGTTGATCGAGGAAGTGAAGCTTCAAGATGAGCATCTTAGAAAAATCTATGAATCATGGTGTAAGTTATCACAAGAAGTAGAAAAACATATAAACTAGTAAATTCCTAAATAGGTTAAAGTTGTGTTGCTCGGTGGTGATTATTTCACAGCAGCTTATGTAGCTGATGATGAGATAGCTGACACAGATTCTAAGGATGAAAATTGGTAACTAATATATTAGCTAACACATTCTTAGAAAATAAAAATGGAAAACATGTTAAAACAAATAAGTTTACTGAGACTTGTACAAGGTCCTTTTAAAATCTACTTAAATACGTGAGGGTTCTAGTTCTCAAACCTGTAATAAATATGTGTTTAAAAGATAGTACCCACCTCATCTTGAGCATAAGCCAGTATTTAATTAGTTTATTCCTAATCCATCTATAAGACAACATTCTTGGTCTAATCCGAAGAAAAACTATAAAAAGTAATCACTTCGTCAAATTTTTTAAAGTTTTGGTTTGGAACTCTTAGTTCCATCATACTTGCCGTCCATAGATGAACGGATTTAATTAACCAACCAAAATTACTGAAGCTACTTTAGCGGCTTGCCTTGTTACTCTGGATTCTAAGAAGCCAATATCCCGAAAACCTAAGGATTCCCCAACAAGATTCGTCCACTTCACAACACAAGGATAAGAAAGTTAAATATAACAAAGGTAAGTCCAAAGTTAATGAAAATCATGTTTAGAATCTATTAAAAAGGATTGAAAGTTATCCACCTCATATGATTCTAAAGCACAAAGCAAAATTAACATGGAGAATTTAAAATACTTCTCAAATGCTTCAAATAGAAGAAAATGTTAAAATATGTACATAAAGGTCAGGAGGCCAATGATTGTGATAGTTATCTGCTAAGGCCAGAGAAAGGGTAGACTGTTTAATTGGAGCAAGTTTTAAAACATGCTTAAGATCACTAATCATCTCCAAAAGGAATATTAGCTAAGTGCTCATCTACTGAATCCACCAAGACGTGAGTTCCTAAAAGAAACTAAATTGTTTAGTTTGTATTGTGCAAAATTCAAGTAAATGGTACTTGGACATTGACTGCTTAAGACACATGACAGGGTGGAAATGACTTCTAAGGGGGTGTTTGTGTAAGCATATTTTTTTGGCTTTTTAAGTTATTAGCTTAAACCCTAAAATAAGTCCATAAGATTAAGCTCACAAGCTAACCCAAACTCAAAAAACTTAATAAGCCTAAAAAATAATCTAATAAGTCAATAAGCCATCAAAATAAGCTAAAACAAACACCCCTAAGGGAATTTGAGGGGGAAGACCCTAAGGTGACTTTTGGGGATAATTTTTAAGAGGATATACCAAGGGATATGGGAAGATGCAAGAAGAAAAAGTAACGTTCCAGAGCTTTGTTTATGTGTGTGTTCGGCACAGGCTTACAAGAAATTATACACGTTTTGTATTATTGTTTTCATAATCTCCAACCTTTAGCCTCGTTCGGGTGTTAAATATTGAGGGGTTTTTAAAAACATAATATCTCATAATTCTCTAAAATAAAAGTTTTTCCAAGTAGCTTTTGAAATGAACTTGGGATTATCATTTAATAAGATTACAATAATACCCGCATAACTAACGTCATATCTAAACCATAACATAGCTATGATAGATACTTGATTTTTTCTTTCACTCATCATCTTTGAAGTTGACCCTACGATCATTGTAAGTTTCTTAATTCATCATCATCTTTTTATTATTATTATATATATGTATTACATGTGTGTACGTGTTATGTAAGTGTGTTGTTCTTTATATTATATGGTTTATTGTCATATAACTAATTTGCATTCAGACATGTTTATTGTTCTTTTTTATAATCGGATATATATTAGATGCTTTACTTTATAAAATAGTGATTATTAATGTATTATTCATGTTGTAAGTTTGTATGAACCATATATTGCATTCGGATATGTTTATATGTGTGTTGTTCTTTTTTACTTTAATCGAGACTAAATGCCTTGAATTATTGGGTGGCTGCAGGTATAAGGAGAATTATGAAGTCAATTCCAGAAAGAAAGCATATAGAATTTACGATACTAAGGGTAAGCCTATTAAGCTATTCTACTAGCTAAGAGGGATAAAGAAGTGTATCTTCTAGATCTTAGTTTTGCTACTCCTTATACTAAAACTTGCTTGTTCTTCCAATATGTTGCTAAGTTGGGTTGGTTATGACACAAATTTCTCATACTTGAATTTTAAATATACTAACCTGTTTTCTAAACAAAATTTTGTTTCTAGATTATCAAAAATCATATTTTCCAAAAACATAGTAAGCTCAACTTGTAAAAAAGAAAACAACACAAAGAGTCATTTAAGTCAGAAAAAGGTTTCAAGTTCATTGCATATGTTAATTGGTTAGGACTCATAGGTTCTCCTAGACTCATAGGTACTCTAACCTAGATGGTAGAAAATACACTTTAGTGATAATTGTTGAGTTCACTAGATTTTTAATATCGACTAAAGTACACATAAAATTTATACCCGATATCTTGTATAAACTCGGCAAAATGATTTAAGTGAACACAAAAACTAGACAAAACTGCTACAATTATATTGGTAGCTGGGCCGAAGAAAACTGCTCAAAAGGGAAAAAAGTAAGAACAATTACATGAATTGGGCTTGGGTGGCAAATGAGTGGGCCAAAACAAGAAAAAGATTGACAAGTGATAATAAGGCTGGACTACAGTTAAAATGAAAAGATTCTTGGGCTGCAATTTTTGAATTTTAGTTAGAGAAAAGCAAGGCCATTAATTAAGAGAAAACAAAATTGGTGTTTTAAGTATGCTGACATGCTGTATATGTATGGACCCCAGGAGAGAAGCTTGGTTAGTGGACCCCAACTGCCCAACAATTCATAATAATAATTGCGTGGAAGCTTTAGTCCATAAAAAACATAACTATTATGTATAATTATAATAAATAATAAGATCTAATATTATATAAGATTATTAGAGAAGTAACTAATATATTATACGGATTTGGAGAAATATTTAATAGAAAGTAGTAACCAACGTATATCATGAATATTGAAGAGGAAATCTGTATAATACACGTGAGAAGATAAATATTTGATGGAAAATAAAGTAAAACATGATATCAAACCTCCTTAAGCAAATTTTCATATGTACAAATGTACTTATAAGTGATATTCAGTCATCTAAAGAAAATAAAATAATGTAACGATGAGGTGTTAGTTTAAAAGGTTTAATTAGAAAGTATTTCTAATTCTATATGACAAGGGAGGTCTTAAATTTATCCAAGATCCATGAAAATTCCAAGTGGTATAATAGGATCCATGCATTTAAAAATTGTCTGCCTCCACATTAGTTTGACATTTAAAAGTTAAAATTGTTTATTCAATTTTAAGTAAATAGATGCTTAAAATTGTATAATTAAAATAGATATCTCAAATCAAGGACATGATCATACAATAAATTCTATCTCAATTAATTATTTTTTATTTATATTACAATATAGGTACCTATATATAAAAATAAACAATTATGGTTATACGTAATCAATTATTATAAGAATATAAGTTAACTTTCTATAGTGCAAAGTAATTAGTAGAATTACAAATAAAATATGTATAATAAGTTTATATAAATAAATAAAACATACTTTAAATGTATGAAAGATATAATGATAAGTTATGATGAAATTTTTAAGTAGGATAAGGTTTTAAAATTATAGAGTAAATTAAAAATGATTTAGACATAGATTTACCGAATTTGCTATTGATTTATCAATTTTAAGTAAATCAATGATCATAATTAACTGTTTTGTTAAACCAATTCGTAGGATCGTATTATAATGTTTTTTCAATTAGTTTTTTTATTTATATTGGAAGAATATATATATATATATATATATATATATATATATATATTATTTTAAATAGGAGATTTGAATCTTGAAAACTTATATAATATACTCTTACGAATAATAGAGCAGGGTCATCTCAAATATTTTTGGGGCCCGGGGCAAAACTAAACAAATGGTCCTCTTAATACTAAAATTTACAAAAAAGCTAAAATATATAAAAACGTTGAATAAGAAATTTACAATTGTTTAAGTTTTTAAATTATTTATAAATCTATTCATTCACTCTCTTTGAGATTGTTTTAGGTTTTCAAATTATTTTCTTTTATTTCATTTTTGACTATAGGATAAATGCATTTTGAAAATCTTGATTTATTAATTAATTATAAAGTAATTCAGGTATTTAAGTAAACAAAACAATTAACTTGATATAAAGTGATTCAAGTAATCTGTTGATCTAATAAAGTAAATAATTAAGAAACTAATAAATTGCTTATCAATTAATATTCAGCTAATTTTCAAGTGTTTCAAGTTTTAAAATAAGTGACACCAACAAATTTGATAGTTGATACAAGTGATTAAATTTCAAATAAGTGATTTAAAGTAATCAATTAACAAGTGACTGAAGTAAGTAAGTGTTTTAAACAGCTATAACAAATTAATTAACTAATAATCAATAATAAATAAAAGAATCTCTATAGTTGCTTTATTAGAGTTTGAACAATTGAACTTTGAAGCCTTGAATTTGGAATAAGTGAATGACTCTCACTATTTGTTTCCTATTTTGCAACTCTGCAAGAAATCAACTATTAAAATACGAATTGATTACCAAAACAACCAACAATAAACTGAACTTAAGAAATAAAATTTCAAATAGAAATTAATTACTAAAACTCTCGAGTCTCGCTCCAATGATAAAATATGATCTCATATGTGGTACACTGATTTTAAGAAACTTATTACTATATATCAAAACTTTGGTTTTACTCTATTTAAAGGGTCAAAGAAACCCTCTCACTAAAAAAACAAAAACAATATATATAATTGCAAGTTGCCGACTAATCTGAAAATGCCTACAGCCTACTAAAATCACCAACTCTGAAATTATAGGATGTAAATTGTTGATGATCGGATCATTTTATAAGAAATAGCATATTGTGTTTAGGAAAGACCAAATAATTCTGGATTGGATGATTTACAATTGTGGTTTGTTTTGTGTTTTATCATTTGCAAAAAACGAAAGTGTTAAAGACTTAAAGGAGAACCAATAAGCAACAGCTTCACATCCATATCTAAATAGTTTGCCGCAACAAGATTTCGCATTTTTCTTCTACGAGGTTGCTATGTGTCCATAATTTCCAACCGATTGCTATTTCAATTTTTAAGTCTAGTTTCAGATATTGAGCCTCTAAAATTGGGTCTTTTTTCTATCTATCTAGACATTTGGACTCAATAAACTTCGTGACATATATATATACACATATGTATGTATGTATGTATGTATGTATGTATGTATAGACTATACTAATTGTGGCCCCCTTTAGCCATGGGCCCTGGGCAGTTGCCCGGGTAGCACTCCCCTTAAAACGGCCCTGGAATAGAGGATTGCCTAATGCAGAATGAAATTCTCCCTTTTTAATATTTTATTTCTCTTATACTTTTTATAATTTATAACATGTTATCATCACGAGACCCACAAACTTAAGCTTTATTAATGATTACTATCACAATTTAATCAAGAATATATATATATATAGCCAAAAGTTCAAACAAGAACTATTTTTCGTACAAGAACTGCGAGAACCAATCCGAGCCGTCCAATTCCCCCTCCTTTAATGTCATTGCCCACCCATGAATTCCTTACATGCACCCTGCCACACTTGATCCCATCCACGCTCTCCATCCATGAACTTCCCATATCCAAGGAATGGCTGAGATTGGTTCTTGTAGTTCTCGTACGAAAAAAAATTCTCGTTTGAACCCTCCCCTATATATATATATTGTTATATTATTAAAGTGAGGGTGTAATATGTAAATAACTCAAAGTTGGGCAAATGCTATATAAAGGCATTTGCCCCACAATTCTAATCTAAGCTTTGCATTACCAACTTGTGTTTGTGATTTCTCTCTAGCTCTCGGCTCTCTCACTCAAAACCGAACATACACACAAACACACACTAAACATCAAGCATTGCTTCATCCGTATAACATTCGGGACCATCAATTGGTATCAGAGCCAAACTTGTTTTTGGCTCGTGATTGTTCGAAAGAAACAACAAAATCTCGAAGATTTCAAGCTTCCAAGAAGAAAAAGCTCTCGGTTTCACAAAGGTTCAAGAACTTCAACTTTCTTCAAGAAAACTCAAGCTCAAACGATTTCTAAAGGTAGAACTCATTAAAGGTATAAACTATATCTTCTTTAAATTTCCTTTGGGTTGTTACTAGATTTTTACAAAGTTTACATAACTTTCTTTGCAGAAAAACATAAACCGAGTGAGTTTTTACATACCTTAGGTCAAGAAGGTCATTAAATACCCACCTTTTCAACATTAAATTTTCTGGGTATTTAAGCATTTAAGATGTTCTTGTTCCTGGAAGTACAACCGTGAAGAACTTATACAGTTTTTAATTTTTAAAATTATAAATTCTTCAAAGGTTATTTGTTGTACAAGGAAAATCAAGTACTTGCCATACAATCAAGTACAAGTGGTTAGACACTATTCAGGGTATGGCAATCTGATTTGAAAAGGGCACATCACTCTATAAGCCGGATTCCTAATCGCACGCGATAAGGACACATCACACTCTATAAGCCGGATCCCTAATCGCACGCGATTGGTTTGTGCGGCCTATAGAGCATGTGTTGATATTCTATCAGCCTGATCATCAAGGCAATTGCCTTGGACATTTTCCTATCAGCCGGCCTAAATCTTAGGAATCGCACGCGATTGAAATATTTTTCTAAGTTTCACATTGAATCGCATGCGATCCATCTCTTGACCCATATCTGTGCTATTCGAAGGACTTGTTGATTATCACTCTATTTGGCAATCGCATTCGATTGTCAGGACTAACTGTTTTATTTCCTAAGTGTTTGATGCAATAGGATTGAATCGCATTCGATTGGTTACTTTATTAATCAATACTAAGTCCTTACTCTGCCTATTTGTTTTCAAGGAGTTTACTCACGCAATCGCATTCTATTGGATCAATTCGCATTCGATAAGACAAATTTCAAACAGTGACATTCCTTAAGCTTGGACAAGTGATTGACTCTTTGGACTTGACTTAAAGAACTCTAAGATATTTGGACTTAATCAAACAATCTAATTAATAATTGAATTTAATCTAACTCGGATTTAATTCAAAGGTGAATTAAATTACCTCAAGTCTATCTAGTTCAAAGTTGAATTTAATCTGTGTAAGATCTAATTCAAAATTGAAATTCAAAAGACTTAGTTCTTTAATCAATCTTTCAAGTCACTTTAAAATCAAGCTTGAAAAGATTCACACTCTTTACTTTCGAACAATCAAACCACCCTACAAGTGAACGATCATTTCTTTCAAAAATCACTAATCATACAAATGAAATGATGTCCATTGGTACCGACATAAACTCTTCGGGGACAAGATGATAGAATGCATCCACAATGAAAACACCAAGTTCACAAGGACCGTTGAAGCTGACCAAACCAACAATCCCCCCATTCTCAGACGTGAAAGAGAAAAGACCAATGACGAGCTGACTGCTACTGAGAAGGAAACAAAGAAGGCTGAGAGACTGGCCAAGTACTATATGAAATAGCTACCATGATTTCAAGGCACTGAGCAGGGAGAGTACATCAAACGTACTCAACTCGTCAACAGTTACCATGATTTCAAGGCCCGTGAAAATGAGCTTCTATCTGAAACATATGGCAGATACTGCAAATTGTAGAATGAGATGAGGTCTAATCAAATTGTCAGAACTGACCTTGATTTGAACTGTGTTTTTCTGAATTCATTAGGTCCTGAGTGGAAGGATTATGCCAAGCTGTACAAACAGATCAACAAAGATCTTACATCTGTCACCTTTCACAACATCTTTGAAGACCTCAATCAGTATCAAGATGAAATCTTACAGTCTCACCCGAAACAACCAGTTGCTGACCCTCTTGCTTTGATTGTAGCTGACAGGACCCCCAGAGAATCTTCATCAAGGTCTGCCAAACTCAAACATGTGATGCTCAGAGAATCTGACCATGAGGATGATGATGATAACTCGGTAGAAGCTGCATTTCAAGAACTCACAGTTGCCAGCAACAACTTCAAGAACCGGTTCAACAAAACTAACAACAGACAACGGTTCACTTCCGGATCCAGAAGACCTAAAAGGTTTGCTCCTGTTGACAAGCCCAGGTTTCCAAAAGATGAGAGAAAGGAGGAAAAAAAGAATGATCTCAATTGCTACAACTGTAGGAGATCAGGACACATGATAAGGAACTGTCCACAGAAGAAGGTCAAAGATGCTGAGTATTACAGACAAAAGTACCGCCTGTCAAAGCAAAAACAGGCTGGGAATGCACTCATGGTGGAAGAAGACCAGTTCCTAGAGGACACAGACTCTGAGAGTGATCCAGATGGTGAAGATCATGCTCAGTTCTGTTTCATGGCAAATGGTGAAACAAGTGGTAGAGATGAAGATGATGGTGATTTCTCCGATGCTGAGGAGGAGATCGTTGACAGTGGAAAGGTACCCTTTATTTCTAATTCTAACATGGGTTTTAACTTTGAACATATACAAACCATACTAAACCGCATGAAAAAGTTAGAACTTAAGGTGACCAAACTAACCAAGAAAAATCAAGTGTTAAAGGAGGTCATTCACACACAAGACAAAGAAGCACAAGCTACAATTGAACAGTTAGAGAAAAACATAGATGAATCTAAAGTTCAAATAGCTGTGAAAGAATCTGAATTCCTTGAATTAACCAACACAACAAATGTCATCATACACGATCTCAAAGCAGAGCGTATTGGTGCTGAAAAGGATTCAGAAATTCTGAAAAATGATCAAAGCATTCTTTGTTTGAAAATTAAAGAATTGGAAGACCTTCTAATTAAAAGAGGGCAAATTGAACAAACCATCTTTTCGACAAACAAAAGGAACGACCTTTTTCAAGATGGACATTCGATGGACTTGGTTTTAGAAAACCCAAACGTCTTGAGTAAGGTATCTGCCAAGCAATTATACAATGCAAATCTCTTTGGTGAAGGACTAACTCAACGAATGGTATTTGTTGGTAAAGAGGAAGAACGACTTGAAGAGGATGTCAAACGAATCCTACATCTCAAAAATGAAACTCCATTCAATTATTCTGATCTCAACGACTCATACTTCACTTACCCCATCCCAACACTTAACTCTGTTGTCACCACACCAGTTTATACAGATGAGGAACTCTACACTCCTGAAGTGCCAAAACCTCAATTTCTATACATTCCCCACAAGGAATTGCAGCAAAGGTTTCAAACCTTACAAGAGTTTTGTTTCACTCATTTAGTTCAAGGAGACCTTACCAAAGCCATCCTAACAGAAACCACATCTGAAGTCCTCTCAGTTTCTGACCAACTCCCTGAATCCTCACAATTGGTTCAATAAAATGCCATCCTCCACAAGCGTCTCCAAACAGTTTTTAATCTTGATGGCAAAATCATTGACGACTTGTGCAAAGAAAACTTCGCATTGCTTGAACGAATCAAGGAGGTCGAAACTGCATTGGAGCCACCTACTCCATTCACCTTCTGACCACAAGGAACCACATCTGATGAACGAATTAAAGGTTCCAAACATGTATCTACATCTTCTCAAGATGTCAAAACTGAGATACAATTTGTTAATAAGTTATCCATGGTAAATCTAAAACTTAAACATATTTTCAAACCAAAACAGACATCCACTTCCACTTCTAATCACATTTCTCGTAAGAACATTGACATACCTGAATCCTCAAAAGCAGCTGCTAGTCGACCACAACTCAATTCTAACGTTTTACATTTTGCTGCAGATGTGAAGAAGCTCGGGAGTGTGGAGCATAAAATAAACATAAACTGGAAGAGAGTCATTCCTATGTCCAATAGGAAATGTTCAAACTTTAGCCAATCATGTGAACAAATTTTGATGTTTGATTCAGTCTGTAATTGTTGGGAAAATGATCTCATCAGTTTGAATTTGATGAGACAAAGTTAAGTTTGTAAGATGAGTTCTACATATAACTTAAACAGAATTATGAAGCTTAGTCAGACTGAACACTTAGAGTGATTCAGACTGAGTATAAGCTGAATATAAACTGAGCATATGTTCGACCAGTTTATATTATACCTTAGTTAAATTATTAATGTGTTTGATAATCTGTGTATGTCACATAAGGTATATATCGAGTATTCAGCTTGATGTGTTTCAAGCTGAGTGACTCAGCTTAGAAGCAGAGTCAGCTCGACAGAGTTAATAAATATGTTTTATTTAACTCTTTGGACTTCTAAGGATGAGTTGATAATTCTACATGTTAGTTCATGTTTGAATTCGGGTTTGTTCTCGAAGAACTCAGCTTGATGAGTTTCAAGCTGAGTAACTCAGTCCGACTAAAGAAGTCAGTCTAAAGATAATTTAAATATGTTTTAAATTCATCTTTATCTCTCTCTATATCTACGGCGCGGATAAGAAGACTCCAGAATCAAGATTGAAGATTGAAGACTCAATATAAGAAGATTTAAAATTCAAGATTCCGAGTTATCCGATAGTTAGTTAGCAAATTAGGATTAGTCCAGTTTGTTAGGAACCGTAGGAACAGAATTATAAATACTTATCTCCTGATAAGTTTAGAGGTACGACTACGATTACGACTACGACTTTGATTCAAAAACAACTAAGTGTTGCAGAGCCAAACCTCACCTCACCATATGTGTTACGAGTCTTGATTCAGTATAAAGATTTAATCACAGATTGCCAAAGAAGTTTGTGTGTTTGAATTAATCACATCAGTTGTGATATTGGTAAGTAATCATGTGTTGATTCAATCTGTGAAAATCCTGTTTAGAGAGTTGTCGGTATCTATAATTATATGTTAATTATAGATATCTAAGTTTGAGAGAATTGAGAGATTTATATTAGGTGATTATATATCAAGAGTTGCTTACTTGATAGTTATTGTAATCATCTTCTTATTCAAAGCACTGTAATTATCTTCTTAATAAAAGCATTCGATTGATTGTGGTTTGATTTACTGTGTGTAACACTTTCATTTGATTTGTTCAATTTCCGCAGAAAGTGTATTCAACACCCCCCCCCCTCTACACACCTGTTGCTTGTTGTTATTCTCATACAAGGGACCAACAACTGGTATCAGAGCAGGCTGAACGATTTCATCAGTTGAATAGTTCAAGATTCTGAGAAAGATTGAAATATCGACAAGCAATACTCCATCAAACTTTCCTCAGATCTCTGCTAAAGGATGTCCCATATTTGATGGATCTGACTATCCTATGTGGAAGTTCAGAGCCATGCTCTTTCTCAAGTCTATTGACAACCGTATGTCGGATGTCATCACTAAAGGACCAATAATCCCCAAGATTCCTTCTACTGTCAGTGATACGTCTCCTGGCAGGGCTGAAAAGGAAACAAGAAAGCCTACTGCATCCTGGATTGATGAAGACTGGAAACTCTTCAATCTGGATGACAAGGCAAAGAGTGTTCTAGCGAATTCCCTAACTAATGAAATCTTGCGCACTGTGACTGGGATCTGCGAAGGATATCTGGGATACGCTGAGTGTCACTTATGAGGGCACAGATCTGGTCAAGCAGCAAAAGAAGAATCACTTGAATAGATCTTATGAAAACTTCTTTTCAAAAAGGAATGAAGCCTTGGCAGATTTGTTCACAAGGTTTCACTGCTTGATAAATGACCTACTAAGTGTGGGTGTCAGTAAAGATGAAGCTGAGCTCGTGGTAAAATTTCTGGATGTGTTACCAGAAAGGTTCAATGAAGTAACCACAGCACTGAGGGCTGGAGGAACACTACACATGTATAACCTACAGTCCATTTATGGGTTTCTGCTTAATCATGAACATATCACTGAACACAAAAGAGCTTCTCAGCAACAACTCAAGGAGTCTTTGGATAAATCTAAAGTTGCATTGGTTGCACAGAAAAAGAAGAAAAGTTCCAAGACACTCGTTGTTGAATCTGAGACTGAGTCAGAATTTCAAGCTGACCACTCAGACTCAGACTCAAGTGATACTGATGATGTTCAGAATATCACTGAGCAAATGGCAATGTTAGCCAGACGTTTGAGAAGAGCTCAAAGGGGAAGAGGAAGATCTGACAGGGGCAAAGGAAAGAGTTCTTTTGATCCCAAGAATGCTGTGTGCTTCAATTGTCAAAAAAAGGGACACATTGCTGCTGAGTGCAGATCAAAGAAGGTAGAATCAACATCAGTTGTTGATAAGAATGCTTACAGAGCTGATAAATACAAGAAGAAATATACTCAGGTCAAGAAAGGAAAACCCGAAGACAAACCCAGTGCAAAAGGATTAATTGCTGAAACATGGGATACAGAATCATCTATATCAGATGATGATGTATGTCTGATGGCTCAAGAAGATGAAGAGTTAGAACTAGACGAGGTTGATTATGGTCAGTCCGAATCAATCTTTGAAGCTGACATGAAGGAAGCTGAGGAAAACAACAAGCTAAGTGATTGGGATCCTGCTTCCATGTATAAGGTCAGTTTTTCTACTCTTACACTGATGAAGAAAATGGCCTTACATTCGATTATCTGCTAAATGATTTCAAGACCAGCCTTAAGTCTCAGACTGACCTCAAAGCTGAAATAGCTAAACTTAAAGATGAGATTAAGGAAAATCAATCTCTCATTGATGTTGGTAAGAAAGCACTGTGTGACCTTGAATGTCAAAGACATATTAATAAACTTCTTATTGAAGAACTTCAGGAAGCTAAAGACAAAGCTGACCAACTTCAAAAGGTTACTGAGTCCTGGTGTAAGTCATCAAAGCTTGCTGAACAGTGCATAAACCAACAGATACCTAAACAGGTGAAGGCTGTACTTGGAGGTGACTATCAAACAACAGCTTATGTAGTTGATGATGAGATAGCAAGTACAGATTCTGAGGAAGATATACAACTGATTAAGTCTCAGAAGTCAGCCTCAGAGAAAAGTCCAAGCCTAAAATTCAATATGTTTGTGAAGGCCAAAGATCATGGTAATGAGTGCTCAACATCCAAACAACATGGTAAGTCTGTGTTGGACAGATTAGGCACTCAGCCTGTTCAAAGAACTTCAGTCATAGAAAGGCTTAATCCAAATCCTTTCAAAAGACAAAATTCTCTATCTGGCTCGGAGAGAAGTTTTAAGAACAGGATGACCACTGTAAGTCAGAGGTCAAATTACAACAATGGTAAGTCCAAAGTTGTGGATCTTGGTAAGTCCAAGAAGATCAACAGTGGTAAGTCCAAACCTGTTGAAACTGGTGAGTCCAGTAGCCATGGCAAAGGTAAGTCTAAAGTCATGGAGAAGAAGGTTGTTAGTCAATCTTCTTAGGATAACAAACAGAGACCTGACAAAGGTAAGTCCAAAGTCAGTGATCACCAGGTGAATCAGCTTGCAAAGAAAGTTGAGAAGTTATCCACCACATACAATCCTAAAACTGAGAGTAAGTTCTCACAAGGATTGTTAGACAGTCTACCTCCTGTCATCATTGGAAGAAGGAGATGCTACAAGTGCAGAAGTAGAGGTCATGAGGCTAAGGACTGTGATGCTAAAATCCCAAGGCCTAAAGAAGAACAAACTGATCAGCCTACACAGGATTCAGTTTCTACTCAAGCTGAATAGTCAGTTCAACAAGACGAAGATGCTAAGTGCTCCTCATCTGAACCCACAAAGAAGTGGGTTCCCAAACAAAACTAATGTGTTTAGTTTTCATATCATGTGCAGGGTTCAAGTAAATGGTACTTGGATAGTGGATGCTCAAGGCACATGACTGGGTGGAAATGACTTCTTAGTGATTTCCAAGAAGATGAAGGCCCTAAAGTAACATTTGGAGACAACTCCCATAGAAGAACAAAAGGCTATGGGAAGATGCAAGCTGGCAAAGTCATATTCCAGAGAGTTGCATATGTCAAAGGTCTAAAACATAACCTGATTAGTATCAGTCAATTGTGTGATGAAGACAATGTTGTGTATCTATAATGCTAAGGGAAAACCTGTATTAATAGCTAAAAGAGAAAGAGATGTGTATCTACTTGATCTTAAATCTGCTGATCCCTATAATGAAACCTGCTTGTATTCCCATTCTGTTCCTGAGCTGAGTTGGTTATGGCATAAACATTTGTCTCATTTGAACTTTAAAAATATAAATATGCTTTCCAATAAAGAGTTAGTCTCTGGATTACCAAAGATCATGGGACTGAGTTCAGGAACTCAAACCTTGAAAGCTTGTGTGAACAAAAAGGAATATTACAAAATTTCTCATCTGTCAGAACTCCACAACAAAATGGAGTTGCTGAAAGGAGAAGTAGAACCTTAATTGAGGCTGCAAGGACAATGCTATGTGAGGCAGGATTGAAACTCTATTTCTGGGATGAAGCTGTTAGTACAACCTGCTATACTCAGAATAGGTCAATCATTGTCAAAAGACATGGAAAGATTTCATATGAAATGTATAAGTCTAGAAAGCCCAATATAGGTTATTTCCATATCTTTGGTTCAAAATGCTATGTGCGGAATCAAAGAGATCAGCTCCATAAGTTGGAACCTAAAGCTGATCTTGGAATATTCGTTGGTTATTCCTCAATCTCCAAGTCTTATAGAATATATAATACAAGGAGAAAGGCCATTGAAGAATCAATTCATGTTTCATTTGATGAAGATAGTATTGATCAAGCTGTGAAAAGTCAAGCTGACTCCGTTAGTCTGAGTGAGCTTGAAAGGCCAAGGGAAATCAACATGTCAAATCCTTTGTATGTCATAGGAGATGATAGTGATGAGGATGTGTGTTCATCCAAGAAATCATCACTAGCTCCAAGGAACTCTCAAGCTGAGAAAAATGATGAGTTCATCAATCCTTTTGGAGCTGAGGTCACTCGGACTGAGAATCTCAGTGATCATCAGTTTGGTGATAATGCTGCTGTTGAGACTGAGGATGTGTGTTCACCTCAGAGTTCTCAACATCACTCAGATTCAGAACCAGACTCTCCAACTACAACATTTAAATTCCTCAAAGATCATCCTCAAGATCAAATTATTGGAAATGTCCAAGAAAAGGTCATGACCAGATCCAAGGCTACAGCTAATTACGCTGCACACTTTAGTTTTCTATCTCAAATGGAACCAAAGAAGACCGAGGAAGCCTTAGAGGATGAGGATTGGATTGAAACTATGCAAGAGGAATTAAATGAGTTTGAGAGAAATAAGGTCTGGAACCTTGTCCCTGCCCCCAAAGATCATTCAATTATAGGCACTAAGTGGGTCTATAGAAATAAAATGGACAAGGATGGAGTGATAGTGAGGAACAAAGCCAAGATGGTAGCACAAGGGTATAAGCAAGAGGAAGGAATTGATTATGATGAGACTTTTGCCTCTGTTGCTAGAATTGAAGCTATAAGGCTGTTCCTAGCTTATACAGCATACAAAGACTTCAAAGTCTATCAAATGGATGTGAAGAGTGCTTTCCTAAATGGAAAACTTCAGGAGGAAGTCTATGTGAAACAACCTCCTGGCTTTGTAAGTTCAAAGTTTCCACATCATGTCTATAAGTTGGACAAGGCTTTGTATGGTCTTAAACAAGCTCCCAGAGCTTGGTATGATACACTTTCCACTTATCTACTATCAATGGATTTTACCAGAGGTAGTATAGATAAGACACTCTTTATTAAAAAGAGTAAAGGACAGGTGATTCTTGTACAAATCTATGTGGATGATATTATTTTCGGCTCTACCAATCAATCTCTGTGTGAGTGGTTCTCCAAAATAATGTCACAAAAGTACAAGATGAGTATGATGGGTGAGATGACATATTTTCTAGGCCTGCAAATTCAACAAAAGCCTGATGGAATATTCATCAATCAAAGCAAGTATGTTCTTGATTTGATAAAGAAATATGGTTTTGATTCAAGTTCAACCATGAAAACACCCATGTCACCAGCTGTCAAGCTGAGTAAAGACTCAGATGGAAAGACTGTGTGTCAGTCTACCTATAGAGGAATGATAGGTTCATTGCTCTATTTGACAGCTAGTAAACCTGATATTATGTTTGCTACATGTGTTTGTGCAAGATATCAGGCAGATCCTAAAGAATCACATCTTTAAGCTGTGAAAAGGATCTTTAGGTACCTTAAAGGTACACCAAATCTAGGTCTTTGGTATCCAAAAGACTCTGGATTTGAGTTAATTGGTTTTTCAGATGCTGACTATGCTGGGTGCAAGTTAGACAGAAAATCAACCACCGGAGGATGTCAATTGCTTGGAGGTAAATTAGTAAGCTGGACTAGTAAGAAACAGAACTCAGTGGCTACTTCAACTGCTGAAGCTGAGTATGTTGCTGCAGAGAGCTGTTGTGCTCAAATCTTGTGGATGCAACATCAACTTCAGGACTTTAGGATGAGTTTCAAGAAAACTCCTATCTTCTGTGATAACCAAAGTGCAATAGCCATCCCTTACAATCCAGTATTTCACTCAAGAACCAAGCATATTGAAATTAAACATCACTTCATAAGGGACATCGTGGAAAAAGGTAAAGTTGTCATTAAATTTATCTCCACTGATGACCAATTAGCTAATATCTTCACTAAACCCCTTGATGAAAAGAGGTTTATGTATCTGCTAAGTGAATTGGGTATGCTCAACCCCTAGCTAAGTGTCTAGAATCTGAGTTTTTCAGTTTGACAAAGACTAAGTGTCTTAAGCTGAGTGCACAGTTACGAATACGTTTTCATAAACTGATCTTTATGTCAAACTGAACAATAAGTTCACACGTTTGGTCAGTTCCAAACATAATTCAACTACTCAGTGTGGTTGAAATGTTAGTTTGAGTTAGTCTCGAACAAAATGACTAAGTGTCATTGAGTCTGAGCTATGTGCTTAACTCACACTGTGTGATTGGTTCACACGTTTGGTAAGTTCCAAACATATTTTACCTACTTAGTGTAGCTAAAATTACATGTTTAAGTCAGTCTTAAACATAAATGACTAAGTGTCATTGAGCCTGAGCTGTGTGCTCTACTCAAGCTGAGTATCAATCTCAAGCTGAGTGCTCCACTCAAGCTGAGTGCTTGAATCAAGCTGAGTGCTTGAATTAGACTGAGTAATATGTTTACTCAGCTTGGTGTGTCCAAACTATGGGTTAATTTCTAAGTGTTGTTAATTCTTTTGTCAATACGTATTTGAATCAATTTCAATTCGTATCGTATATCAATTGTGTATTGATATATTTAAAAAGTGTTTATAATCTTATTATTTGTTAATATTATTATTTTACACTTGTATCCGTTGGAGAATGATGTGTTTCTACCCTCTAACTGTTACATCAAGCCGTAATTTTTTGGCGTAACGGATTAAAAAGGGAATCCAACGGTAATTTTTCTCTCTCCTCGAAAAGGTATATATACCGACTTTACACATATGTTAGAGGTTTACGCTTAAAATTATCATCTCTAAACCTCTCATCTGCCTATATACCTTTCAAAAAATTTGCTACGTGCAATTCCCAGTTCCATCGACTTTGAAACCCTAACTTGCTTGGTGCGACGATCATTGCTCAGTGCAACGAAATTAGTTACTCAGTGTAATCTTCAATTTCATCGATGGAAGGAACCACTCTCATTCTCAGTGATCGAATGGTTCGTGGTGTTGCGTTGAAAAACAACGGATTACCGCTAATCAAAATCAACAATCAGCGTGCATGTCTTGATATCCCTGCGAGGAAACAGGGGAGAGGATATGAAGCATGGGTTACTTATATTCGGAAATGCCCTTTGGCATTTGCTTTCATTGGAGTGCCTGTTCACATCGCTCCACAGCACCTTTTGGAGTTCTGGTATACATGTACATTCGACCAAAACAGGGGAGAAATCATAGGCACTGTTCTCAATGGTGATAGAACAGTGGCCATCACGGTTCAAAGGCTAAGGGATGTTCTTCGACTCCCTGTTCAAGATGTGTTCGAGTCAACCGTGTCTAGACAAGTGGCGAGATCGGTTCTACCTCAGATGGGTCACCCTCAAACTGAAGGGGTGATTAAGAATGCCACTTTTCCCACCAGCTGGGGCTTTATGGTTTCCACAGTGGTACGTTCACTGGGAACGAAGGTTGGAGGCTTGGATCAGGTGAACGAGTTCGAAATGTAGCTGCTGTACAACATGTTCTTTGATCGCCGTATTGACTATGCACAACTCATTTTTAACGAGCTCAAGGTCCAAGTACTGAAAACCACTAGGGAACTCCATGTACCATTCATAAGGTACTTGTCCTTGGTGCTTGAAGCTGAGTTGGGGGATTTATATGAAGCTGGATGGGATGTGTTCCCTGTTCCAACTCTCAGTCCCAAGATGTTTCACAATGACATCTTCCCTGAGCAAGAGGGTCTGAGTGGTCCAATACTCTTGGTGGTTGAGGGAGTTTCATCTGCAAGTGGAGATGAGGGATCAAATCAAGGGGGAGCTTCTCAAGCTGACATAGAAGTTCAAGCTGAGCACTCTGCTCAGGCTGAAACAGTTTACACTGCAGCCACCTCTGGTAAGACCTCTCCACTTTCTCTTTCTTCTCATTATTCTCCATCCACTTTTGGAGACAAGACTGCAGTAAACCCAACTTAGTCTAACCCATCTCCTCTACCTTCATTCCATCTACAATCCCACTCTGAAGCCACCCCTAGTGTGCGTACTGCTGCTAGGGAGAATATCCAAACATACCAAAGAAAAACTGCCAAAGGTGGTGCCACTCCTAAAGGCATCACTAGAGCTGAGATCACATTGATCCCTCCGGCAGGAGTTGAGGGGGAGACGCCTTCTCTTAAGGTGTCAACCTCAAGGCTCCTTAAAACCCAACAGCCTTACCCGGGTGTGGTGTCTACTCAGCCCACACTTACTTGAGCCATGGGAGAGCCTACTTCTGTGCCTGAACAGACACATTCAGGTGACATTAAATATATGACCAATCCCCAGGGTCAATCACCCCCTCCTTACCCAAAAGCCAACCACCTACTCAAACACTTCACATTTCGAGCCTTATCCATTCTCTTCACTTCTCACACTCTAGTGCATGACCTGTCAATGTTTCATCTTCAAACCAGGGTGATTCACAGGGTCCAGACTCTGGTACAAATGAATTTGAAGGCAAACACCAACCTTTGGATGATGCACCCAAACACTCTCCTCAAAATGAAACTGCCTCCTCAGGCATCCAGCAGCTGAAGGACTACATTGCTGCTCAATTTGGTCTGTTCCACCTAAAGCAGAAGAAGCATAAACGTAAAATCTATCAAAGGCTTGAGAAGCTGACAATGGATGTTAAAGAGATTGCCTCTGCAGTTGCTGTACTCCAACAACAAAATACTTCAACCCCTATTGATGATGACAAAAAGGGGGAGAATGTTCAAGCTGATACTGAAGCTGCGCTAGTTCAAGTTGAAGCTGAAGCTCTTCTAGTTCTAGCTAAAGGAGCAAAGAGGCAAGCTCAGCCTTAGGGGGAGCCAGAATTAAAAGAGGATGAACCTGCAGCCAAGAAACAAAAATTAACAAAATCTGAATCTGAGGCTGAAGAGGTGTCTGAGACTGAGCAGGAAACAGAAGAAGAGAAAGCTACAAGAGAATTGATAGAGATGCTCGAGCAAGAAGAAGCAGATTAAAATCTCTGTAGCTGAGTTAAGAAAAAGGAAAGAGAAGGAAGTACAGGATGAAGAAAAAAAAAATTAAGAAAAGCTTTAGCTCAAGCTGAGGCTACATACACTGGTCCGAGACCTGATCCTATCCCATATACAGACGAGGACATTCAAGAATGCTATTTCAGAAGGAGCACCAGCAAGGAGACCAAAGGCATGACCTTGAGCAGAATAAATGGAGCCATCATCCTCAACTTTGAGTTCGAAGATAAATCTACAATGGGGATGGACCTGAGATATGTTCACAGGATGGGCTACATAGAATGGCAAAGAATACTAATGATGCTCAAAAAGTTCAAGAAAAGCCAAATCAAGCAAAAGATCTTTGCTGAAGTTTCCAAACTAGTTAGTAGAGCTGAGGAATTGAGATATGTTCCAGTTCCTGGTCTGCAGTGGGAGAGCTTATTCGAATTACCTGAAGGTGTAGAGTTTAAAGAAAATCAAGGTATTGATACACCTATTCAGGGGTTTATGTTTAAGGATCAGGCGGGCAATCCTAGCTTTATCAAGCTGAAGGAAATATGCTATCTAAAAGCTAGGGATGCCATACATATAAGAAGTTGCTGTGGTGATAGTACAAATCACTTTGTAAGGTGTAAGTTGAATAAAATCATCAAAGTGCAACAAAAAGAACTCAGAGGGATTGCAGAAGCTAAAAGCCTCCTAGAAGAAATCAACAGAGAAATCATTCTCTGGGAGGTTCTACATCCTGAGTTCATAAGATAACATCCTGAGTAGATTAGTTCTACTGTAAATAATAGATTAGTTCTAATATTTTTTTAAGCACTATGTGTGCATGATCTATGTGATCAACCTATTTGTATTATGATTAGTTCAATTAATACAAATATCTGTTTGATATGTTCAACTGTATTATGATGTGTTCATAGCTATAAGTCTGATAAGTTCAGCAAAAATGAATAACAGATAACTTCTTATTCATTTATGTAATTAGTTGGTGTGTTCAACTAAAAGTTGGTGTGTTCCAATTTAAATTGATAAGTTCAATTAATATTGATATGTTCAATAAATATTTGATCAGTTCAAATAATAAAATCTTAATAAGTTTGAGATTTAAAACATAATTCTGTTAAACAAACTTAAGAACTGTTTGATGGTTTTGTCCATCATCAAATAGGGGGAGTTTGTTGGGAAAATGATCTCATCAGTTTGAATTTGATGAGACAAAGTTAAGTTTGTAAGATGAGTTCTATATATAACTTAAACAGAATTATGAAGCTTAGTCAGACTGAACACTTAGAGTGATTCAGACTGAGTATTTGCTGAGCATATGTTCGATCAGTTTATACTATACCTTAGTTTGTTTATTAATATGTTTAATAATCTGTGTATGTCACATAAGGTATATATCGAGTAATCAGCTTGATGTGTTTCAAGCTGAGTGACTCAACTCAGAAGCAGAGTCAGCTCGACAGAGTTAATAAATATGTTTTACTTAATTCTTTGGACTTCAAAGGATGAGTTAATAATTTTACATGTTAGTTCATGTTTGAATTCGAGTTTGTTCTCGAAGAACTCAGCTTGATGAGTTTCAAGCTGAGAAACTCAGTCCGACTAAAGAAGTCAATTTAAAAATAATTTAAATATGTTTTAAATTCATCTTTATCTCTCTTTATATCTATGGAAAGGATAAGAAGACTCCAGAATCAAGATTGAGGATTGAAGACTCAACATAAGAAGATTCAAGATTCAAGATTCCGAGTTATCCAATAGTTAGTTAGCAAATTAGGATTAGTCCAGTTTGTTAGGAACCGTAGCAACAGGATTATAAATACTTATCTCCTGATAAGTTTTGAGGTACGACTACGATTACGACTACGACTTTGATTAAAAAACATCTAAGTGTTGCAGAGCCAAACCTCACCTCACCGTATGTGTTACGAGTCTTGATTCAGTATCAAGATTTAATCACAGATTGCCAAAGAAGTTCGTGTGTTCGAATTAATCACATCAGTTGTGATATTGGTAAGTAATCATGTGTTGATTCAATCTGTGAAAATCCTGTTTAGAGAGTCGTCGGTATCTATAATTATATGTTATTTATAGATATCTAAGTTTGAGAGAAATGAGAGATTTATATTAGGTGATTATATATCAAGAGTTGCTTACTTGATAGTTATTGTAATCATCTTCTTATTCAAAGTATTGTAATCATTTTCTTAATAAAAGCATTCGATTGATTGTTGTTTGATTTACTGTGTGTAACACTTTCATTTGATTTGTTCAATTTCCGCAGAAAGTGTATTCAACCCCCCCTTCTACACACCTGTTGCTTGTTGTTATTCTCATACAAGGGACCAACAGTAATCATTCAAGTTTGCATGATAATATTGCATCTTCCTTGTTCTGTATTAGTGATGGTTGCCTCCATGGTCATTGTGAATTTAATTGTGAATATAATCAACTACGAAAACAAATTGGAATTAAACCATGTGAGGACTAGACAGACTTTTATGATAACCAAGTCTGTGTTCCATTCATTACCTCAAAAGGAATAATAATTCACGAATGGATCACCACTCGTCAGTCACATGCACTCAAACGTTTGCACAAATCAAGGCGATTACTGACTATCAAGGAAATAGAAGTCTACAGACAACAGGGCTATGACGCATTTAAAAGAGCTTGGATTGCACAGGAAAAACACTTACATTCTCACAAGCAATCTCGCAATCTACCTTCCAAAATTTCCAAAACTTCTAAACCCAAGCCATCATCCAATCAACAAGTAGCAAAACTTACTACTCACAGTGTTCCAGTTCAGCAAAAGCAAGTTGATGTTCCGAGGTCACAAAGAATTCTTAAGAATTCTTCACCAACATGGATTCGCAAACATAACGCTTCCGCAACTCTACCGAATCCAAAACCTTCGATTCCATCAACTGTCAAACCAACAGTGGTAACGAAACTTCCTTCTAAGCCAATCCCTTTTAAATCTACTCCTTCTCGACAAAAGATTAAACCCACATGGGTACTTAAGGATAGATCATTAGAAGTTTCACAACCACAAGTAGATACAATCACTACTCAACCAATTCAAGGAACTAACAATCAAGGACCCATTCATATATGGGGACCTAAACGCGCTTTACTCTCTTTTTGTAGGCACCTCACTTGTGGTACCTGGACTCCGGTTGCACCAAACATATGACTGGCAACAAAAGTCTTCTCAAGAACTATGTTCCTAAGTACTCCGGGAATGTACGTTTTGGGAATGACAATGTTGCACCAATAATGGGGTACGGAGACATAGAGAAAAAGCACATCAAGATCAAGAGAGTCTCCTATGTTGAAGGGTTGGGTCATAATTTGTTCAGCATTGGACAGTTCTGTGATAAAGACCTAGAGGTAGTGTTTAAGAAGAACAAATGTTCTGTTTTAACTGAAAATGGAGATGAGTTGCTGGCAGGTTCAAGAAAATCTAACCTGTATTCCATTGATTTGGAAAAGTATGACTCCCCTACCTCTGTGTGTCTACTGTCCGAAGCATCTACGGATCTTACTTGGCAATGGCACAAAAAACTCTCTCACCTGAACTTTCAAAATATCAACAAACTAGTCACGGGTGACTTGGTGAGAGGCATTCCCAAGTTAAGGTTCAAGAAGGATCATCAGTGTGCAGATTGTGCGAAGGGAAAGATGAAGAAGGCTTCACATAAATCTAAACAAGTATTTAGCACTATGAACCGTTTGGAACTCATGCACATGGATCTCTGTGGTCCTATGAGAATCCAGTCTAAAAGTGGGAAGAAGTATATTCTAGTCATGCTGGATGACTACTCCAGATATACTTGGGTCAAGTTTCTGCGATCAAAAGATGAAGCCACTCCAACAATCATTTCCTTCATCAAGCAACAGCAGAACAAGCACAGTCAGAGTGTTGTCTCTATCCGGACAGACAATGGAACTGAATCTAAGAACAATACTCCGAAGAGCTTCTGTGACCTTATAGGGATCAGCCATCAGTTCTCTGCTGCATACACACCACAACAAAATGGTGTAGTGGAAAGAATAAACAGAACTCTGGTGGAAGCTGCCAAAACCATGCTATCATATTCTGTGCTCCCACCTTCCTTTTGGGCTGAAGCAATCAGCACCGCCTGCTACACGCAGAACCGCTCTATCATTAATAAACGCTTTAATAAAACTCCATACGAACTGGTCAATGGCATAATGCCTAATATCAAATACTTCCATGTCTTTGGTAATAGGTGCTTTGTAATGAATGACATGGATAATCTAGGAAAATTTGCTCCCAAAGCTAATGATGCTGTTTTCCTAGGTTATTCTACTGAGTCCAAAGCCTATAGAGTTTTTAACAAACGTACAAAGAGCATTGTTGAAAGTATCAACGTAACATTTGATGATGCATTGAATGTTACGGATTTTCCACCTAAGCCAACAGTAAACGCTTCTGAACATACATGTTCAGGACCGACACTTCAAAATAAAGAATCAGACAATCCGTCCAGTTCAAATACAAATCTTGACTTTATGTCTGATTTCTTTAGATCTGAATCTACTCCTGTTTTAACTGACAACAGTTATGACACAGCTGTTCAAACAAGTATTACTCTAACTGCTCCTACGGTCACTGAGACGAATCCATTTGCAGATCTATATGCTGAGGATTCTACTTTTGTTTCTGTCGCTCGTCCCCTTGTGACTTCTCAGATTCCTGACCCAGAGAGCCCTCCTGTGTTTGATTCAGACCCACAATTCTCTCCAGAAGATGAAGAAGAAGCACAACACCTACAAGATCTCTTTCCTTCATCTTCCACTTCTCATGAACCTAAGTAGACCAGACATCACTCTGAAGAGAACATCATCGGAGATCCTTCACTTGGCATTCAAACAGCAAACGAATGTCAATTCTCGGGTTTCTTAAGCATCATTGAACCCACCCAGACTTGTGAAGCATTAGATGATCCAGATTGGGTAATTACAATGCAGGAAGAACTACACCAATTTGATCGTCTCAAAGTCTGGAGATTAGTTCCTCTTCCATATGGCAAATCTATTGTCGGGACTAAGTGGGTGTTCAAGAACAAACGGGATTCAGATGGAGTGGTAATTCGTAACAAAGCAAGGTTGGTTGCTAAAGGCTACAATCAACAGGAGGGCATTGACTATGATGAAACATTTTCCCCTGATGCTCGTATAAAAGCTATAAGGCTATTTCTTGCATATGCAGCCTCCAGAAGCTTCCGCGTCTTTCAAATGGATGTTCAGACAGCTTTTCTTAATGGTGTACTCAAAGAAGAAGTCTATGTCTCACAGCCAGAGGGGTTCATCAATTCAAAACATCCTAATCATGTCTATATCTTAGATAAGGCCATGTACGGGTTAAAGCAAGCTCTTCGTGCATGGTACGACGTCTTATCTGAATATTTGATTGGTAAAGGCTACTCCAAAGGAAAGACGGATACCACTCTGTTCACAAAGACCAATGGTCGGGACAAGATTTTGGTTAAGATATATGTGGACGATATCATTTTTGGGTCTACGAATCCAAAATACAGTGACGAGTTTGCTAAGATCATGGCAAACAGATTTCAAATGAGTATGATGGGGGAGATGTCATTCTTTCTCGGACTCCAGGTGAAGCAGTTATGTCATGGCAGTTTTATTTGCCAGTCAAAGTACATCAAAGATCTTCTAATGAAGTATGATATGATTAACTGCACACCAATATCCACACCCATGGCTGCTAAGGCACAGCTATCAGCAGATCTTGACGGTTCTTCTGTAGATCTGAAAGCTTATCGTGGGATGATTGGATCTTTACTGTATCTAACTGCAAGTCATCCGGATATCATGTTCTCTACCTGTCTCTATGCCAGATTCCGGGCCAATCCCAAATAGTCACATATTCTGGCCGTTAAGCGGATATTCAGATATCTCAAAGGGTCTATGGATCTAGGTCTGTGGTATCCCAAAGATTCAAATCTGAATCTCTATGCATACTCAGATGCTGACTATGCCGGTTGCAGGATAGATAGGAAAAGCACCTCTAGAAATGCACACTTTCTGGGAGATTGTTTAGTCTGCTGGGCCTCAAAGAAGCAAAACTGTGTATCCACTTCTACAACTGAAGCTGAGTATGTTGCTGCTGCAATATGCTGTTCGCAGAGTCTTTGGATACGCACACAATTATCATACTTTGGCCTAAGGTATGACAACATTCCATTGCTATGCGATTCTCAGTCTGCCATAGCTATCTCCTGCAATCCGGTACACCAATCTAAAACTAAACACATTGATATCCGTTTTCACTTCATAAAAGATAACGTAGAGAAAGGTCTTATTGAGCTCTAGTATGTTCCTACTGAAAATCAGCTTGCTGACTTGTTTACCAAACCATTAGAAGAAAGTCGCTTCACTAAGTTGGTTTCCAAGTTAGGCCTGCTAAACTTGAAAATATAACATACAGTTGCTCCATTTTTCCTTTCTTTCTTTTTGTTGTTGTTTAGAATAGGTGTTACACTGTATGTTCTTTGTGCAGCTTCATGATGCAACACTCAAGGGGGAGTGAATTTTTGGTGATACACATGTATCATATGTGGAGGGGGAGAAAAATGATACACGTAATGCACATGTGTAGGGGGAGAAGTATACAACTGACACATCCCCTAAAGCTTGAAAATTCTGATCAACAGATGCAACAGTCTAGGGGGAGTGTGTCAAACAAACATTCAAATTAATCATATCCGGAAAATTTAATTTTTCAAATCTCAAAATTCAGATATCTTGATTTTTCATAAATTTTTCCAAGTATAGGTTCAATCACATGGAATCAATTGCATGCGATTTATAAACAAAGGGTGAATCGCATGCTATTTAAAACAAAAGGGTGAATCGCATGCCTTAAAGAAAACAAAATAAACTGAACTTCAATCGCATGCGATTGAAGTGAAAAGGAGTGAATCGCATGCGATCAAAGGGTGAATCGCATGCTATTTTAAACCAAAGGGTGAATCGCATGCCTTAAAGAAAAAAATAAACTGAACTTCAATCCTATGAGATTGAAGTGAAAGGAAGTGAATCGCATGCGATTCGGACGACTTAATAGAGTTTGACCAACTTAGGCTTAATCGCATGCAATTAACACACCAAAGTGTGAATCGCATGCGATTGTAAAATTCTATCAGCCGCATGGTTTTTACATATCAGTCGTAAATTTCACCGTCCAATAAGCCAATCACCACTTGACACGTGTCCATTTCATCTCTTTAACATCCCATCAGTTTCTTTCTTACTTTATACGATTCAAATTCCTAAACTCACAAACTCTCTCACTTTCGATCACTTGAATTTGCAAATCCTCTCGTTACGCTGCCAAAATTTTCAATCTTAGTGTCAAAATACTCCTAATCATATAGGTAACAACTTGTATGGATTACATTTTTGAAATTTTGACTGTAGGCTGTAATTTTGGGGCTTCAAACTTCCAAATGCGATGTGTGTTGCGAGATTTTGGATGAACTTTTAGGACTCAAAACAAACTCTGTTGATGAAACTAAACTTGCGATGACATGTTTGAACACTTGGAGAACACTTTGATGCAAAAATATTTCAAAAATCTTAAAAAGTGTTCTTCGTGTTCTTGGGGTGTATGAGTTTTCACTAAAAACTCTATTTTTGGCCTAAAAAGTAGTGTTAGGATGATTTTTGGAATAAGCTCCAGTACTACAAAGTTGTTTATTATTGTCCAATTACTATAATAAGATTCTCAAAACAACTTTTACATACACAAAATCATCATCTACACACTGGGCCTTCAAGTGTTGAGAGTTTTTCACCAACTTTCCATACTTGACACTTTTGGTCAACTAGAGTCAACATCACTTCAATTACATAAATTTGATCAAATTTCACATGGAATGTTGTTCCTCATGCATATCTCTGTATCTATAACTTAATTATTTTATCTGTTTGTACAGATAAGATGGCTCAAGCTGTTCGTGACCCAGAGGAGATCATGCCCCAAGCTGAGTTTCTTAACACCAGGACTCATGCTAATAACCACTATATAGACTTAACCAAACTGAAAACCCCTACTTATCCCATAGTCACTGAAATCCTCAAAATACACCTACTAAATCACCTCTTAACCTACAACCCAGCTACCACAGGCACACATGTTCCCGAGCTGTACGTCCAACAATTTTGGAAGACCTATGATGTCCGTCTTAATGAAAGAGGAAAGGAGGTCATCCACGCTGAGGTTGATGAATTTCAAGTTAACATTCCACTTCATCGCCTTAGAACAATCTTTTCACTGCCCACTGCAGTCAGCAGACCTCCAGCAACAGAATTTGAGGAAATCCCTGATAAGGATGCATGTCTTGCAGCCATTAGGGAGATGGGTTATGATGGGGAGCTTACCCATAAAAATCAATTCAAATGCACCGGCTTGCATCCAAAGTATAATACATTTATGACAGTGCTTCAAAGATGTCTCACCCCAAAGCATTCAGGCTACGAATTCCCAATGGAGCATCAACTCAAAATCTTTGTAGCAGCTGCAACTCATATGCATGTGGACTTCGCATTCCTTCTCTTTCAGGACATCAAAGCTACTATGCTCAGGAAGAACTCCCAAAAGAAGATGGATGCAAACATGCTGCCTTACCACCGCTTCCTACCAATGATCATCCAGTATGTGATGGATCAGAATGCTGACATTACTCGGAGGGCAGGTTTACCTTCTATTACTCCTAAACTTTTCTTGCATATAAAACCTGCCATTCCAGCCAACTTGCCAATTCCAAGACCCTTCCCTGTATCTTTACTAGACCTATGCGAACAGAATGACATTGTTGTGAGTTATAGGGAGAGTGTAGGAATACCTCCCATGGTCATGCCAGAGCCGGCCAGACCTACCCAGGGAGGAGTAGCACCTGGTGAGGATTTAGAGGTTAGGTCTCAACCATCTATGGGAGATGTTGAGAGGGAAGTGGGGAGGGAAAATCAAGAGAGGGGCGGAGAAGAAGGTGAATGTGATGTGATTAGAGAGGGATGGGATGCTTATGATCCCGCCATCGTTCAAGCCATTGTACAATCCCTTTCTACCACCACCCAAACCCAAGCTGTAACTTCAAAACTTGGACTTGACATTTATGCGTCATCTAGTTCAGACTCTTCTCCTGCCGAGTCAGCTTCCCAACTAGGTGGTGCCCCTGACTTTGAACCAGTACACTCACCATTGGGCACCCCTGAAAGTCCCATTGATCAACTTGCTGAAAGCACCCCCTCATTCATGAAACTAACCGAACCACAACCAACCTCATCTGAAGTGACACCCACTGCTCCACCTGACACTACAATTCCTCAAGCAGGTGGGCCTGTCATCACTTTGAATCCTCCCACCCACACTACTGAAGTACTTCCAGCAGGAAGGGCCATAGTTGCCCCTGAACATGACATTCCAGTCACTTCGCCAAGTCATACATTATCTATCAAAACTGGTTCTGTCACCCCTGACTCTCTTCTTCAACCTGATCAATATGAGGGGTATAGTGCTGGTAGCGGTGAAGGTGAAGATAGTTTTATTGTTAGGAGTGCGAGTGATAGGGAGGAGGTGAGAAAAGAAAATATGAGTGCTGAGGGTCCCCCAAACCCAGAAAGCCGGGAAGCCACATCTGCTATGGGGCCTAGCACCGCTGGGCCTCATATTGAAGAAGTCGCGGTAATCCCACCCGTACAAGTTTCTGCCCCACCAACCCACTACGGTGTCTCTCAACAGACACCGTCTTCATTGCACAGGGTTATAGCACATTCCCTAGGTCTACCCCAATCGGGTGTTAGACCTATTGAACATAGAGGACCGCCTCCCTCGTCTTCGACTCCTTTTGATGCAAGACTTGATATACCGCGGATTTCCGCATATCTTGACCAACACCGTGTTACCATTGATGCACTGAGCTTGTATGTTCAACAAGTCTCCTCAACTTCTATAGGTGGTACCTATCAAGGTGCCATTCGAGGATTAGAAGGAAATCCTGCTGGAGCCAACATCCCTGCTGCTCCAGTAGGTGGTACTGCCTCTGTGGCAGGTACATCAACCAGAACTCTTCGTGATTCCGGGTTTTTCACACGTGCTGAACTTAATGATGTTACTCAATAAGCCGTGACACCGATCCACCAACAACTGCTAACGACAAATCAAAGGTTGGATCGAATTGAACAATCTTCCCTGGCTCAAGCACAACAACTAAGCAGAATAGAAGCACTCCTTGCTGCAAGGCCTCCGATGCCAGAACAACAACCTCAACCAGATCCTGCAACTATGTTAGTGGATGCTCTAAAAAGCCTGCTGTATGTTAGACTCCTGGAGCAAAGGCCTGAATCGGCACACGATCAAGACCTTCTGACAACTCTTCGCAACGAACAGCGTCCACAGTGAATCTCCATGGATGACTTTAAAGAGTTTCAAGAAGATGTAAACATCACGATTGATGGAGTAACCAGAGGCTTCTATACCTCTCTGGAGAAGGTTATTGAGAGGCTGACTCAACTGGAACAAACTTGTCAGGCTCAGGCTCAAGGCAGCAAAAGGAGACGGGATGATCAAGATCCTGATGATCAACCCGAGGGGGAGAAGAGGAGAAGAATGTATATGACATCTCCCTCTGTGGTTGCTAATGTACCTGTTCAGGAGACATCTCCCTCTCTGGTTCCTACTGTACCTGTTCCGCGTTTGAGTTCATATCTATATGCAGGTATAAGTTTAGTTGGGTCCGGGAGTCAACAACAACAACAATTGGCCGATGAAGTTCCTGAACAACAAACCGATGATGCTAATAAACAGATTGTACTCTATGTACCTCCACAATCTGAATCGAGGCCAATAGAACTGGAAGAAGGTGAGATACCTTACGAGCAGTCCCATGCCGAGATGTTTGAGGGATTCACGGACTCTGAAGAAGAAATGGAGGAATTATATGGATCCGTTCATACATCACCTGCAAGGCATGTAGGAGAAGGTAGTTCTGCTCAACCGGAGGAGGAGACTAAGTATTCTGAGATGGAAAGACTCTTCAAAGGCATTGATGAATATGTCGAGTTTGCTACACGTCCAGATTCTCCTAGAATTTTCCATAGATTTGATGATATTCCCAGTGAAAAAGAACTTGCACTTAAAAGAAAATAAAGGGAAGCAATTTCTAGAAGGGAAGCTAGGAGAAAGCCTAAACAAAAGAAACCAATCTTTGACGTGTCCAGGGTTCTCAGTGGGATTAATGTTGAAGTTCATAAAACTTTCCCTCCTCCTCCTGGTCAATTCCGTGAATCAGCTGCTGATATTTTAGAAAGAAACAAACAAAGAGAAGCAGCTGAGAAAGCAAGACAAGAATCTGAATGGCCCTTGCCACCACACTTCATAGTACCTCCTTCTCCTCCAGTGTACCAAGGAGATCCAGGTCTGGATGCCAGCAACATGTTCACTAGAAGTGCAGGCCTGCAACCTTTATGGAAAAACTATCATGTTAATGCTGCCAATCTTGAAGAAAGAATCTCAGACATCTTTTGTTGCGAACAAATACAGGTTATCCCTCCCGAGTTGCGGAACATGGATGATAAGCAAAGAATAAGATACGAACACATCCTCACTCAGTCTATGTCTAATCCAGAAGAGAACAAATCAGAATATCCAATCGTTGAACTCATCAATGTCTACACTCAAATCACCTTTAGAATAAAGTATTCCATCTTTCACGTCAAGAGAGCAAACAACCTAACATACTTCCTCACTGAAGCAGATCTTAGGTTTGTTAAAGTTGAAGACATTATCTTTATCTTTGACACTCTTTCTCAGAAGAGAGGAAAGTGGCCAGAAGAAGAATTTGGGAGAGCTGCTTTGATGAGATACTTAAGAAATCCGATGGAATTCATAGAGGAGCATGATCTGCAACTTGGAGCCGAGAACAATTACAGGAAAATCAATCTCTTAAAGCCTAACCAGAGCCATCTAGACTCAGAAAAGCTTGAAGAGTTGACTGTAATTGATGAAGGGCATGAAAGCTTCAAGGGTGAACGAGGAGTCGTCTCCAAGAACACGAAAGGTGAAAAGATTTTCATAAGACTTGATGAGCTGATGTCCTACTCAGATGGCACATTGAAAATCCTTCATCACAAGATACATCAGAAGGTATGGGATAACCGTGAGGCCTACACTTATGATCAACATGTCCAGGCCTATCGCGCTATAGAACAGATGAAGACTACACTGTCGAACAGAAGGCAAGTAAGGAAGTGGCAAGTGGCATTCGGGATTCGCAACAAATCAGCCTATGAATGATTTATGTATTTATTTGTTGTGAATCATTACACACCTCACTTAGGGGAGATTTTTAGATTATTAAAGTGGGGGTGTAATATGTAAATAACTCAAAGTTGGGCAAATTCTATATAAAAGCATTTGCCCCACAATTCTAATCTAAGCTTTGCATTACCAACGTACTTGTGTTTGTGATTTCTCTCTAGCTCTCGGCTCTCTCACTCAAAACCGAACATACACACAAACACACACTAAACATCAAGCATTGCTTCATCCGTATAACATTCGGGACCATCATATATATATATATATATATATATATATATATATATATATATATGGTGCGGTTCAAATGAGAACTATTTTTCGTACGAGAACTGCGAGAACCATTTCTGGTCAATCATTTAATTTTCTGTCTTTTTTATTTAAATTAAATAGGGAATGGTAGTATGAACATTATTATATTACCCCCACTTTTTTAAAACTAACATATCCATCAAACGAGAAGGTGTTAAACTATGAAAAATATACCAAATTGACGAGAAAATTATGCTCTTTAATTTGAGACCGGTCTTGACATATTTTTTTGGAAGAAAAAAAAAAGTCGTGTTTGCTGGGTAGTTTTCCTAGTACAGCTCCACTGTGCACAAGTGCAAATTTTATACTTTGCGCTAGTGCATATTTAAATCTGTGCTAAAAAACAACGTGAATCTGTGCACCATGTGCAAAATTTGCACCTGTGCAAAACATATTTACATTTGTACTTAAAAACACTAGGTGAAACTGTGCAAAATTTGCACTAGTGCAAATGGCGGGCTGTAAAAAAAAAACACAGCAAACACAAAAAAAATTGAAAAAAGTATATCAAGACCGGTCTCAAATTAAAGAGCATATTTTTCTTGTTAATTGGGTATAATTTTTGTAATTTAACAACTTCCGTTTGATGTATATATTAGTTTAAAATTGTTAGAACTGTATTATTGTAATAGAATAGGAGTTCAACAATAGTTGAGGGTGCTTATTGTAAATATACCTTATAGGTATATAACCCTTGTGATACACAAGGAGATGTAAGGATTGCCTCACAATGTAAGGCTTAACTATGTGTTTTGTAAGGTGAAACGAGATTCTCTCTCAACCTATCATAGTTACATATCGCAATCCTTCAATCTACCGCTTGTTTATCACCAACAAGTGGTATCAGAGCCAAAGGAGTAAAGATCTATCGGGTGATATCATCAACAAATCAAAGTTTGAAGATCAAAGGGGCTGTTCATCGAAGAAAAAGGGGCTGATCATACGGGTTTTTCAACTCAAGATGCTACTTATGATCTGAAAATAGGGGTTATTGATCGAGAATCAAACAACATCTATTGTTATTTGATCGAAAAAGGTATAGTCAACTGTTACATACACGAAAAATCAGAAAAATCAAAATTTTCTCAGGTTTATTGTTCATGACTTGAATTTATTGTTTCATCTACGAAGGCATCATTTTACGTGGGTTTGGTTCGGTTTTAAAAAGAGAAATGGTCGAAATTCTTACTTGAATCAACCACAAGAAAATAGATTTTAATCTGATCGATTTTGAAGCTTTCAAAATTTTGTCAAGAACAGTTGGAAAATTGAAGAACACTTCAGATATGAGATTTTGATTTAAAAAAGGATAAAAACACCAAAAATTTGGTGTTTGTGTGTGAAATCAAGTGCTGGTATGGGTGTTTGTGTTTTAGTGTGGAACTTGCACAAGTCAAGATCAAATCAGGTACAAGTGGGCATATTTGACATGTTTTCTGTCAGGTGCGATAGCTATCAGCCGCACTTTTTAAGTTCATGTTCGATAAGTAAGAAATTCACCAAGTGTTGGCCAATCGCATGGAACCAATCGCATGGACCCAATCGCATGCGATTCGATTTCAGATCCAATCGCATGGAACCAATCGCATGCGATTCGATTTCAGATCCAATCGCGTGGACCCAATCGAATACGATTCAATGACACTGATCCAATCGCACAGATCCAATCGCACAGATTCAATCGCACTGATCCAATCGCATGTGATCCGAATCACACTCTATCGACCGTGTTCTTATTTTGTTCTATCTATTGTGGTCTATCGAACAGCTCGACCCCAGCCAGGGGCTCTGTCCCTTGGACCCCGCCAGGGGTTGCCACCCCTTGGACCCCGGTATCAGGGGCGCTGCTCCCGAACCTCCGTCGTCGTTCTGACTGATTTATCTTGACACCTTGATTCCTAAGTCAATTGTTTGGATTTTTTTTACTGAGTCAGGAGTTCTCAAAGTTTCAGTTATCATTCTGATGTTTCTAGATTTGGGTTAGCTTTGTGTCATTACTACCATGTACTTAATTCCTAATACCCTATGTCTAGTCATCCTGCCCTTTCCTAACTGATTTTTGGTTCTTCTTTATTAGTGTCACCAATATCTGGTCTCAAAACCAAATTTTGGCCATCCATTTCTTGTTTCTTTAGAATCTTGGTAGTCTTTTACCAGTCAGTTCTGAATTCTCATTTGTCATTCTTATCTTAAAGAATTCGTGTATCGTTGCTTGATTGTCTTAACCAACATCCGTTTACTTCATGTTTTCAAAGAGTTTGATAGATTTTTGTGTGCTTTCGAATAAGGATGTATCCGACTCCCTGTTCACGATATGTTTTCAAAGTCACCTTTTCTATAGTCGTACAGGATGAAAAGGCTTGAATATGATTTCAGCTCTCTGTGTTCCTTAACACTTATTTCTTACTATAGAATCCTTATCCGTCCCAAGTTCGTTTGCATCCACTTGTCTTTCGTTCTCTTTGTCACTTGTTGTGATCCGGACTAGGTTGATACTCTTGTACGAGACTTCTCAGATTTTCGATTTGGTTGATGTATTCACTTCTGATCTACATACACTCCTCAAAGATCCATTTTGGCTCACAAGTGGTAGAAGCTAATAGACTGATACTTCACAACTGAATATTTTTTAAGCTGACCAGTAAAGACTTTGGACATCATGAGGGGGAGATATAAAGATTTATTCAGTTGGTTACTGCATGAGACATATTGTACGAGGTATTCAGTCTAGGGGGAGAAGTACTTAGATGAAAGTATACTTAGATGAAAGTAAAAATTTATTCTCGCCCTAATCTTATCTTCAAGGATCGAGAGCAACATTGTAGGGGGAGGGTTTCCCCGTTCGTGATTCTAGGGGGAGTAAGCAATATATTCTCTCCTGTTGATGAATCCTTATATGCTTCCGCTGATTGCATAATGCTCAAGGATCCAATTGCTGAAAACCTCTATATGCTAAATTGATTATATAACCGAAGGCGATCAATGCCTTAGGTTACTGGAGCGCTACAAGACAATAAGCACAAGACCCTCAAGATGCTGAAGAGATCAAGACTCCTGTTCATTTTATTCTACAACTCCTATTCCATTCCAAAGGGGGAGATTGTTAGAACTGTATTATTGTAATAGAATAGGAGTTCAACAATAGTTGAGGGTGCTTATTATAAATTTACCTTATAGGTATATAACCCTTGTGATACACAAGGAGATGTAAGGATTGCCTCACAATGTAAGGCTTAACTATATGTTTTGTAAGGTGTAAAGAGATTTTCTCTTAACCTATCATAGTTATATATTGTAATCCTTCAATCTACCGCTTGTTTATCCCTCACAAAAATATGTTGTAAAAATGTCCAAACTACCTTTAGTTAATTATGGATAAGTTTGATTAGTAAGGTTATTTATTAACAACTCTTTAACCTCAACCCTCCATCTCTTTGATATATATATATATATATATATATATATATATATATATATATATATATATATATATATATCGAAATTGCATCAACATAGAACCTTATGTTAAACAAAGAACCTAAAGAACCAATATGGACAATTGAATCATCAAAATCAATGGATGAGATTTAATGATCACAAAACTGTAATTATCATGTATTAATATAGGAAGAAAAAGACAAACATGGAAATTCTCCCTCCCAACAACCCATGATTTAAAAAAAAAACCTCAAAAACTTTAAATTATCATGATTTTTTAAGTTTTGTGAATTTAAATATAAAATTTATACCAATTTTTTAGTTTTTTAATCCTCTTTCAAACAAGATCACTCTTCCCATATATTTCTAAATTTTTTTTGAATATGTATTTTGTTTGCATTCTGGACAGCATGCAGTGTTTTTTTTAAGGATTTTGCACTTTGTGTTCGAACGTGTAATTTTGCATTTTGGGTTCGAACGTGTAATTTTGCATTTTGGGTTGCATTTTCATTGAATCATGTTGGATTTACATTTTGCATTTTGCATTTTGGAAGCATTTGGATGACATGCATGTTCATATTTTGCATTTTCGATTTTTTGCATTTTGCATTTAGAATGAAACCCAGCTCAAAATACAAACTTTGCATTTTCAGAAAAAAAAAAGGTTTCAGAAACATATCGAGCATGGTCTTGTTTGAAAGAGGACGAAAAACTGAATCTAATGATATAATTTTTTTTGTTAAAATTCTTAAAACCGAATTATTTATGATCATTTAAAGTTTGGTGAATTTTTTTTAAAGTTGGTGGCTGGAAAGGAGACGAGAGTGTGAGTTTTTTTTAGTTTTTCAGTTTTGCCCCTAATTAATATGCCACATGTCATCAAGATGGTTCTTTAGGTTCTATGTTTAAGAGAGGTTATATATATAACATCATATATATATATATATATATATACATATATATATATATATATATATATATATATATATATATATATATATATATATATATATATATATATATATATATATATATATATATATATATATATATATATATATATATATATATATATATATATATATATATATGGTGTGGTTAAACAAAGAACCTTCTTTAAACATAGAACCTAAAGAACTTCCCTGGTGATGACATGTGGCATATTGTTTAAGGGTAAAAAAGGAAAAAAAAATCTCGTTGCCTTCCAGCGTCCCCCACCTCCAAATTAAAAAAAAACCCCATTACTTTAAATGATCATAACTCGTTCGTTTTTAAGAATTTTAACAAAAAAATTATACCGTTAGATTCAGATTTTCGTCCTCTTTCAAACAAGACCTAGGCTTGATATATTTCAGAAACTTTTTTTTTTAAATGCAAATTTTGCATTTTGAGCTGGGTTCATTTAAATCCAAAATGCAAAATCTGTATTTTGCATTTTGAGCTGGGTTCATTCAAGCCCAAAATGCAAAATTCCTAGATGCTTGGTTCATTCAAACGTAAATACAAAATCCGTAGTTTGCATTTTGAGCTGTGTTCAATCAAACGTAAATGCAAAATGCAAAAAACGAAAACGTACATGCTGTCCAAATGCAAACAAAATTTTCATGTTAAAAAACATTTAGAAAAATATGGGAAGAGGGATCTTGTTTGAAAGAGGATTAAAAAACTAAAATATTGGTATAATTTTTTTTGTTCAAATTTGTAGGACCGTGGGGGTTCTAAACTAACACACCCTAATGCTAGGACTGATCTAGGATGAGAAATATCGCGGAATTATATTTCCCAAACCTCCTAAGGATACTAGGATCTGCTTAGGTGTCCGGCACACAGAAACACACACAGAAAGAGTAGAAGAACAAACACACAGTACTCACACAGAGATGCCTAGGCTGCCCTTGGTTTTCGTATTTATCACTTAGATTTCGGTTTTCGAGGGCTAGTTTGCGTTAATCGAGGCTTAAGGTCGTAAAGGTCGAGTTTCGTGGATAACTCTCACGAATATGCGAATTAAGCACTATTTATAGACCCAGACTAGTCACTACGTGCGAAGTGCCAGTCACTACGCACGTAGTGACCTCAATTCGCACGAAGTAGTATTGTTATTTAATCCATGTTGACCAACATCCTCACCACGTGCGAAGTGGTACTCACTACGCACGTAGTGAGGTCATTTCGTGCGTGGTGAACCTGATCACCAAAGTGGTGATTTTTCCACGCAGACTTAAACTTCCAAACTCACACCAACACATGGTTAAGTACTTGTAAGCTTAAGGTAACCACATAGAATCACTAAGAATGTATAAACATGCAAACCATTAATCAAATCACATTTAATTAACACCACATGAATATACTTTATTGATACGAACTAGGGATTCATAAAATATGCACCAACATACTCCCCCTAAGACCTAGTTCTAACAATAACCATTGCACTAAGCAAAAATTCCACAAAGTAAAATGCACAAAGCAGAATGCACTAAGCAAAATTCATAACGAATACCTTTCGTCATGCCCTTACCTGCACTACGTACGATGTGAGCTGTAACTCGTGCTTAGTGGGGTTCCATCTCGCATGTAATGAGTTTCTCATCTGTGAACCTTAATTACTGTTAGTACTGCACTCAGCAATAAACGGTCAGTAACTTCATGATCACTTATAAACATTTAATCAAAACACATCAAAGTGAGATGAAGGAAATGTAAACAGAACAAACTCCCCCTAATCAAAACACTAAGAATGATTAAGAACATACTAGAACTCTTTTTGTATTTTTCTAAACAGAAATGGGATAAAAAATGCAAACATAAGAAATTATAAATAAAGAAAATAGACAAACCAAAAGAAATAAGAAACACACCAAAAATCTTTTTGTATTTTTCTGATTATAAAGAAAATGAAAATGCAGAAGTAAACTATTAACAAATTAAATCCTAAATAACAGAATTGAAAATACTAAGAAAATTGCAGGAATAAAATTACTGAAATTAAATCTTTTTGTGAGAAGGTTCCAAGATGGAATCAGTACTAGCTTGTCTATACTCAGTAATCATTCATTTCAGAACCTTGGGCATAAACATATTCTCTTAAACTCTGTCTGTCAACCTAATTTTCCTCAGATAATGACAGATTTTGTTTCAACATTTTCAGATTATCTAAACTGGATACACGGTTAAGGCTATCTCTTTCAAAGTCTCACAGTATATTGATTTACTTAGTAGTTTGCACAACTTGGTTACCTAGACTACCATGCTTGTGTGATTTTGTTAATTTGTCAACGCATTTTATGCTCTTTGACATGGAGGTCAATTTTTCACCTCACTTGACATTTTTCTTGCTGAGCTTGTGTCAATGCATTTTATGCTCTTTGACAATTTAACATTTAGATAGATAAGTCTAAAATCTTTTGACATAAACAAGGTTTGGGGTCAATTTTTCACCCTCTTTTAGCTCAATGTCATTTATCACATTTGGCAAACAGGTGTGTGCATCAAACTAAGCTAGTCTCAACTGTTTTTGACCTATAGACTTGGAATGTCTCGATAGCTTAAATCTTATGAGATTTTCACAGCATAACCATCTATCTGTCTAGACTTTCCTTATATGTCTTACACACTATCTGTTTTTTATCTGATTCAGCTATGTTTTCAGACATTTTTCTCAGGATTATGTATATGCCTTCAGTCCTAATTTTACTAAGACATACTTTGTATTGATAGCCAGTGTGCCATCACTTTCCATTTGAGTTGGATCAACTTCTCATTTTTGTTTTTCTGATTTTTTTGTATTTTCTAAGTTTTCTGATTTTTTTTTGTATTTTCTAAGTTTTCTGATTTTTTTGTATTTTCTAAGTTTTCTGATTTTTTGAGTATTTTCTAAGTTTTCTAATTTTTTTGTATTTTCTAAGTTTTCTGATTTTTTTGAGTATTTTCTAAGTTTTCTGACCTATCTCCCCCTAAAATACTAAACAAACTAGAAACTAAGAAAATAGAAATGCAACGACACAGAAAATAAGCACAAAGAAAATAAAATGATAAAGACACACAGTCATAGAAACCTTAACCTGGACTATTTCGGTTGACATCCTTCACTTAGAAGAATGAGTTAGACAACATTAGGAACCCAAGCCCGGATGGTCATGGGTTTCCCGTCTTCTCCAACCACTGGAAGTTTTATCCATGTTCCAGTCTTGATGATCCTGTCACTTGATTCCTTGGACATTTGAACACACAGTTTGTTAGTCCACTTAGGAATCCTTTGATGCTGAACAGGAAGAGTTGAGTTTTGATGGTTTTTAAGAAACGTTTTATTTTCTTGAAAAATCTCAACTTTCTTGTTACAGCTTTGATGTGTCTTCTGATCACACTTGTAACTGAGGTGACCAGGTCTCTTGCACACATAGCAGACCCTTTCTGGGTATTGCTTCACAGAGCCTGTCGTTACCTTTTGAGGCCGATACCCTAACCCTTGATGTTTGGGTAGTTGTTTGACCTCTTGGTATGGACGGGTAGCAGGAGACTTAATACCCTCATTTTCAAATTTCCGAAGGGCATCGCGGATACGATGCATCAACGGATCTTTCACATTAGAACTTGCCAACAGTTCTCTTATGCCTGGTTCAGCCATTTTAATTTCTTCTTGCTGAACTTCATTCTTCTGAGGCTTACCCACATCCTCATGTAATGTTAAATCCTCATTTGAGGTTGATGCAGAAGATTCATCAACCTTTGTGAGTAGTGGGTTAGCTTCAGAATGGACATCATCGTTCACCAGTTGATTTAACACTGGTGGTGGACATTTTGAATATACGTTTTTGTCCTTTTCTGAATCGGTACTTTGACCTCTCTGATCGATTATGTACTCAAAAAGATAAGAAGACGTGGAATAGCTTTTGAGTTTTTGACTCAGAGTCTCATAATCGACCTTTGAGGTAGCAAGGTCCCATTTCAGCTTATCGATTTCGTTTATGTAAAACACGATAGCATCTTGTTTATTTAACAGAGCCACACCTAGTTCATTAACCTGTTTACCTAGACTTTCATTCTTTTCTTTTAATTGATTTTCTCTTCCTTTGATCAACAGGTTATTATCTAACTTAGATGTGAGATCTGAAATAGTAGACTTTAAGAACACTATCTGTTTTACATATTCATCACACGAACCACAAGGTAATCCAAAGGTACATACCTGATCCGCAGACGGTTGACCACAGCTGCACACCTTTTGATTTGACTCTTTGGCACGGACATTCACTGGTGTCTCTTCTGCAGCTGGTGTCGAGGCTGGTTCATCATCATTGCTGGCACTTGATTCTTCTTCACTTGAATAGCTTTCGGTCTCGGATGAAGAATCTTCATTCAACACATGAAAGTTCGCCAAGTTGATGTCAGCATCAGCATTCCCGAACTGTACAGACCAATCCACTCCCTCATCTCTTTGAACAACCGCCATAGCCTTAGTCGGTGTTGGAGTTGCTTCAGATTTTATGGTTGTGGAGGTAGATGATCTGCTGCCAGAACCAGTTTTGAATGGATACCTCGGTCCCAAATTCTTCGGCTTTTCACATTCACGCTCGAAGTGACCCTTTTCACCACAGTTATAGCAGGTCACAGCAGATTTATCAAAGCCGAGTTTGGTATCCTTGGTTGCTGATATTGACTTTCCCGTTCTTCGCTCATAAGCTTTTGCCCTTCTCACTAAGTTGGCATACGACCAGAGGATATCTTGTCTCTCCATCTCATCCTCGTCGATCTGGTCATAGTCCTCTTGAGTCATATGAGCATTACCAATCTTCCCCTTCAGTAGATCATCATAAGAGGAGACTAGTGCACTTAGTATGCTCATATGTGTCTTAACCTCATCTGTACTCCCATACTTGAAGTGTTCGACATTAAGTCCGGAGGAAGATGCAGTATAAGATGGCCCAGAGGATGAAGCATCAGAGGTAGATCTGCCCGATTCATTCACGTTGGTCACATAGGCAGACTGTAGGGGGGCATGTGACGAGGTGGACGACAAAACAGGTGTTCCGGAGTAGTAGAGTGAGGGGTTCTGTTGATAACTAGACATAGAATCCAGATTTAGTTCCTCCTGCTCCTGCTCCTTCAACTTGGTGATGAAGTCATTAAGGTCCATCCCGTCAAAACCGTTACCATTCTTCAAAATCATGATGAATGGCCTCCAACTCTTTGGCAAAGCTTTCGCCAAGATCTCTACTTGCTGCTTTTCTGGAACAGTGACACCCAGACTGTCCAGTTCACTCAGAAGGTGGTTGTATCTTGTAATAAGGGAAAGAATCTTCTCATCTCTTGTAGCCATGAAATGATCTAATTCCTTCCTTAATTGACTTGCTTTTAGTTCCTTCAGAGCAGCGTTTCCCTCGTTCCTCTTCTCAAGGGCTCTCCATAGACTGTAAGAAGTTCGATATCTTCTAAACTGGTGGAAGATCTCGTTGGGAATCGCCTGAATTAGTTGAGCATAGGCCTTCTTTTCGGCATTGTATCTGGTCTGTTGTTCGACAGTCATCTTATCGTAAGGGGTTTCAATGTTTCCTTCCCCTTTCGGAACCATATACTCAACGTTCATGGCTCGTCGCAATCTACAGTCAACCCCATCTAGAAAGATTTCGAACCTGGGCTTCCACATAGGATAGTCCTCCATGGTTAGCAATTTCGGCACTTTGTTTATACTGCCCATTTCTGTTTCTAGTAAAAGGTTGTTTAAGGCAGTGGTTTGTTTAGAAGCCATTTAGATTGACTTTGAGAACCAAGGCAGCAGGCACACAGTAAAAAAAATTTTGAGAGACCACACAGAAAGCACGGATTAAAGTTTGATTAGAAAGATCACACAGGACAGCACAGAAATGCACAACGCACGAAGACCGAAAAATAAAAAAAATAAAAAAAAATTTTTTTTTTTTTTAAGAAAACGAAGGTTCTAGACGCACACAGCAACTACGCACGCACCACAAGCACGTCGTGCGGACTGCGAGCACCACGCACGCAGTGAGGACACACCACACACGGATTGGCGAACAGTCACTACGCACGCACGTATGGCAGTACGCGCGGACTACAGGACCACTTCGCACGAGGCACACAGATAGTAAATGAAGGATCTAGAACACACACAAACAGTTCGTGCGAACTGGGCCCACTACGCACGGAGTGGAAGTCCACTTCGCGCGGACTGAATTCAAGAAACTAATCGCTAAAATTTTGACCTTTTAAACGCAAAGAGGCCTATTTCCGACCTATTTTCGGTTAAAATCGACGCAAGAGGGCACACACAGGCCTAAAGGAACACCTAGATCGACAAATCCTAAGGAAAAATGATCAATCAAAGCACAAGGCTCTGATACCACTTTGTAGGACCGTGGGGTTCTAAACTAACACACCCTAATGCTAGGACTGATCTAGGATGAGAAATAGCGCGGAATTCTATTTCCCAAACCTCCTAAGGATACTATGATCTACTTAGGTGTCCGGCACACAGAAACACACACAGAAAGAGTAGAAGAACAAACACACAGTACTCACACAGAGATGTCTAGGCTGCCCTTGGTTTTCATATTTATCACTTAGATTTCGGTTTTCGAGGGCTAGTTTGCGTTAATCGAGGCTTAAGGTCGTAAAGGTCGAGTTTCGTGGATAACTCTCACGAATATGCGAATTAAGCACTATTTATAGACCCAGACTAGTCACTACGTGCGAAGTGCCAGTCACTACGCACGTAGTGACCTCAATTCGCACGAAGTAGTATTGTTATTTAATCCATGTTGACCAACATCCTCACCACGTGCGAAGTGGTACTCACTACGCACGTAGTGAGGTCATTTCGTGCGTGGTGAACCTGATCACCAAAGTGGTGATTTTTCCACGCAGACTTAAACTTCCAAACTCACACCAACACATGGTTAAGTACTTGTAAGCTTAAGGTAACCACATAGAATCACTAAGAATGTATAAACATGCAAACCATTAATCAAATCACATTTAATTAACACCACATGAATATACTTTATTGATACGAACTAGGGATTCATAAAATATGCACCAACAAAATTCACAAAACATAAAAAGTTATGACAATTTAAAGTTTTTGGATTTTTTTTTAAATCGAGGTTGTTGGGGGAGGGGGATTTTCCATGTTTACCCTTTTCTTCCTAAACTAATACATGATAATTACAGTTTTGCCATTGGTCAATCTCATCCATTGATTTTGATGATCCAATGTTCCAGATTGTTCTTTAGGTTCTTTATTTAACACATGATTCTTTATTGATCCATTATATATATATATATATATATATATATATATATATATATATATATATATAGGTGAGGGTTCATGTGAGAAGTGTTTTTATTACGAGAAGTGCAAGAAGCAATTTCAGCCCTTGATTGGTTTTTGATCATGTGGTTTACATTAATCATAATTAATATTTTTATTTAATTCAAAAGGGTAAACTAGTAAACATTAATATTTCTCTTTCCTCTTTTATTAATTTTTTTTCTTTCAATAATTAAATTTTTTTCAGATTTTTAGATTTTACCTTACTTTTTTATTAATGTTGTGTTCATTACTGTAACACCCTAAAATAGGGCCTAGTAGTGTGGGATTGTACCTTGTGTTTTGGTGTTTGTACCTTGACTTTAAATAAGTGTTTTAGTGGTTATTCTATGTTATTAGTTCGTTAAAGTGGATATGTGAGGGGTTATATGAAAGTTGAGATTAATATGTAAAAGTTATAAAGTGATAAACGGTTTCGCGTAATGATTCCGTAGATATCGCCGTTAGTTCAAACGAGTTAGCGTGTGACAAGTTGTAAGTTGAATAGGGGATCAAAATACCCATGTTTTAATAAAAGACCACTCAAAGGCGGTTCCTTCTTCTTGTACCCTCTGGAAGACACAAAACACACACACAATTACACATACTTACATACGAGAACACACACACTTGCTCTCGTGAATTCTTGAAGGGAGAAATCAAAGATGATCACGTTGTCTTGAAGTTCAGCTAGCAAATTCAAGTGGTTAATCTGTTCTTATTCCTTCTCCTTGTAAGTATTTCTCCATAGAAGCTTAGTTTTGAAGTGTTAATAGAGATAAGTTAATTTTGAAGATTGAATTGAGTGTTAATTGATGAATTGAGTCAAGGAACATGTTAGAAGTCTTGTATGGATGTTAAATGAAGTATATGAATGATTGGAAATGAGTTTGGGTCGATTTGGGGGTCAAAAACACGACTTGCAGGTCTGAATTACGAACAGGGAAGAAGTCTGCTGTGCAGGACCTTCCTGCGGCCGTAGGGAAATGTTCCTGCGGCCATAGGGGCCATTTTGTCCTGCGGCTGTAGGAAAATGTTTCTGCGGCCGTAGGGAGGTGTTTTTCAGATCTGCGGCAGTAGGACCCTGTCCTGTGTTGAAAGATTTATGACACGTGTTTTAAACAAAGAATGTTAAGTGCTAATTGGTAACCCTGTGTTGTGTGATGTGTTAGGTGTTCTAGAAGGACCGGAAGCCGTTGATCGTTTTGTTAGCTTTCTGTGAGCTTAAGGTGAGTACCGGTTTCCCATAAGGATCAGTAAGTAGGGCTAACTGTAGTTATTGCAATGTGTTATCTGTGTTGTTTATGTGCCTGAGGTATGATATGCTAGAGACGATATTATATGAACTGTCTTGCCATGAGGTAAGTTACTTTATGAAATATTAGATTTGAAATGATGTGATACGATACATGTTAATTGTGAAATGATAGCATGCTAATGGAACTGGTAGGGTTTATCTGTGAAACGTGGCTACGTGTAAAGTGTGGTTATTAGTGAAATATGTTTATGTGCAAACTGTGAATATCTGAGAAGTGTGGTGGTCGTCCGGACAAGTAAGTGCGGGAATTGTGGTAAGTGTGGAAATTGTGGGAAGTGCGGAATTGTGGGAAGTGTGGATTGCTGAAATGTGGTAAGTTGAGGACGGTGGTTCTTGACGTGAGTTCTGAGGGTCTTAGCCTATGGCTAGGATCCACGCGGCTCTGTAACGTGCCGGGTGGACTGCTCTTCTCTCCCACCCGTACGGTTGGTTGTGGCTGATTTCCCAGTTTGGGTCGTTGAGCTGGGCTGGCTCCCCCGCGAGACATGACCCTGCTGACTTGTCCGCACACCGCTATGTGGAAGACTAGCTTGTGTGCCGTACCAGAAATGTGAAACCATGCTTACTGATATTTATGTGAAATCTGTACTCACTAGCTAGTGTAGCTAACCGGTGTATGAATTTCCCTTTTTGCAGGTTAGTGATTGTGGGCCTGGTGAGCTGGGTATACTCGTGGGTATTTTATACATATAATTTGGGGAACACTTGTAGTTAGTTTGCCATGTTTCGGTGGTCGGTGTGTAGTTGGTAACACTGGTAGTTTTGGGACTTGATGTATTTTGATATGTTTCTCATCAAGTCCGGTATCAATACTAATATTTTGTAATCAGTGGTTTGATTCCGCTGCGATCTTTTGATTAATCCTGTATAAAAAGTTTAAATTGGCACTAATTTTAAGCTTGTGAAACCCGGTGGTACAATTAGGTATCAGAGCATAAGTTTGAGGGAATTGGGTACTCGGAAGAGTATTCGATCTCAAACTCGGGCCCGACCATCGTTAAGTGTTCCCATTGTGGTAATTGGGGTGAGTGTGAGCGTTATGTGATTGTGGTATGTGATAAACTAACTGGTAGTGTTGGTAGTTGACACGTAGGTGGTGTGTTAAATGTTGCTTTTGTGTTTATAGTAAGTTAAGTTAGAATGTCAGACTGAAGGGCTACGACTGAAGAAGCTCTGAAGCAAATGGAGGATGAGCCTTTGCGTACTCCTCATGAAGTAGAGGATGAGTCTTCCCAAAATAGTGTGGAGGGTCCGAGGCGTATTCCGGATCAGGAAGCATACATCAGACGTATTGAGGAAGAACTCCGGGTGACCAAGGAAAAGCTCCGGGTAACTAAGGAGGAGCTTCGGGTAATCAAGGAGTTATGGTTTGAGACAATTAGAAGGGAAATGCAGGAGTGTTGTTTGTACAAAAAGTTTTGGACTTGTGGACCGAAGAATTACGAGGGTAGTAATGATCCCTCGGATACTATACGTTGGTTGCAAGAAATGGATCAAGTCTTTGAATCCTGCGATTGCGAACCTGAGTACCGTGTCAAGTACGCGGTACGTATGCTAAAAGGCCGTACGTTGGATTCATGGGATACGGTGAAAGATACACTCAGCAAGGAAGTGATTGCTACTATGACTTTGGAGCAATTCTCTGAGAAAGTGAAGACAAAGTATTGCACCGATTATGATTTGGAAAAGATGGAGAACGAGTTCAACAGTCTCTGTAAAGGAGACAAACCGGTTGAGGACCTTATCCATGCTTTTACAGATAAGGTAAGGTTTATTCCACATCTGTTGACTGATGAGAAAGCCAAGATGAGGAAATCCGTGAATATGCTACCATTAGATTACCATGCTCATGTGAGAGTTGCTACCACTATGGACCGGGCTTTTGAGATAGCCAGACAAATTCATGGGGATCGTCTCCGGTGCAAGGGAGACCAAGTAGATGATAGTCAAAAGAGGAAGTCTCAACCGTTCACCGATGGTGAAAAGTTTGATTCTTTAAAGAAACCAAGGTTTGACGGTTTTTGGTGTTCGTCGTGTCGTGCCTATCACGTTGGTGAATGTACTAAAGCTACCACAAGATGTTTGAAGTGTGGAACGATAGGGCATACATCAGTGGAATGAGAATGCAAAGAGAATGTTTGTTATAGGTGCCACAAACCGGGGCACCGAATTAGCGATTGCCAACAAAGCAGGATAACGGAGTTGTGGGTTCTAAGGCAGGGCACAGAAAGGGTGCTCCCCGTGCAAAGGGGTGATCATTTTAGATGACGGCGGAGGAGGCTGAGGGAGCTGGTAACACGGTTACGGGTACTTTCCTTTATTAGTTTTAACTAACATGTGTATTATTGATTTTGGAGTTACTTGTTATTCGTGTCCGTAACCTTGACATGATAAACTGTAATTGGCTGTGCTAACTAAGACCCCTAAGGTAGAAATCGTTAGTGGTAAACTAGTTCCAGTCAGTAATAGTGTTTCTTGAGATGATTGTCGACGTCAACGGGGATTCTTGTGTCGATTGTAGCCGTTGTCTAAATGTGAACTAAGATTAGTCGATATAGTTAAGTTTATGATCATAGTAGAAAGTGGAGTTGTAAATACGTTCTTATGTGGAATATATTCAAAGTAACAACGGATTTAACTGTAGTTATAGTAGAATTGTAAGAGCTCTGATCCTCTTTCATGGTTGACTATTGCGCAGATAGAAACATACGAACTTTGATATGTTAGAGTTAAGGGATTAATGTGATAAGACCTACGGGTCCAGGTTATCTGGATTAGTCAAGTCGAGGTAAATCTCTAGTGATGGTAAGTGTGATTAAAGGCATTATTCATGTTAAGGAGTTCGTTGGTGATCTATAAGTGCAAGTGTAGGCATGGCGGGATTCCGAGGACGGAATCCTCTTTAAGGAGGGTAGATTTGTAACACCCTAAAATAGGGCCTAGTAGTGTGGGATTGCACATTTTGTTTTAGTAGTTGTACCTTGACTTTAAATAAGTGTTTTAGTGGTTATTCTATGTTATTAGTTCGTTAAAGTGGATATGTGAGGTGTTATATGAAAGTTGAGATTAATATGTAAAAGTTATAAAGTGATAAACGGTTTCGCGTAATGATTCCGTAGATATCCCCGTTAGTTGAAACGAGTTGCGTGTGACAAGTTGTAAGTTGAATAAGGGATCAAAATACCCGTGTTTTAATAAAAGACCACCCAAAGGCGGTTCCTTCTTCTTGTACCATCTGGAAGACACAAAACACATACACAATTACACATACTTACATATGAGAACACACACACTTGCTCTCGTGAATTCTTGAAGGGAGAAATCAAAGAGGATCAGGTTGTCTTCAAGTTTAGTAGCAAATTCAAGTGGTTAATCTGTTCTTGTTCCTTCTCCTTGTAAGTATTTCTCCATAGAAGCTTAGTTTTGAAGTGTTAATGGAGATATGTTAATTTTGAAGATTGAATTGAGTGTTAATTGATGAATTGAGTCAAGGAACATGTTATAAGTCTTGTATGGATGTTAAATGAAGTATATGAATGATTGGAAATGAGTTTGGGTCGATTTGGCTGTCAAAAACACGACTTGCAGGTTTGAATTACGAACAGGGAAGAAGGCTGCTGTGCAGGACCTTCCTGTAGCCGTAGGGAAATGTTCCTGCGGCCGTAGGAAAATGTTTCTGAGGCCGTAGGGAGGTGTTTTTCAGATTTGTTGAGATTAAGCCTTCTGTGGCCATTGTAAGTGGTTCCTGCGGCCGTAGGAGGGTATTTTATATGGATTATCACCAGCGGGTGAAGGAACGAAGCCTACGGGTGTGGGTACATAACCTACGGCCTTAGGCACCCAAGTGAACAACTTCTACGGGCGTAGGGTAAGTCCTTGCGGTCATAGGACCTTGTTCATTAGAAAAGGGACTATGCGGGCGTAGGGGGTGTTCTCTACGGCCGTAGAGGAGTTGTTTAGTCTTCTGCGGCCGTAGAACCCTGTCCTGTGTTGAAAGATTTATGACGCGTGTTTTAAACAAAGAATGTTAAGTGTTAAGTAGTAAGCCAATGTTGTGTGACGTGTTAGGTGTTCTTGAAGGACTGGAAGCCATTGATCGTTATGTTAGCTTTCTGTGAGCTTAAGGTGAGTACCGGTTTCCCATAAGGATCAGTAAGTAGGGCTAACTGTAGTTATTGTAATGTGTTATATGTGTTGTTTATGTGCCTGAGGTATGATATGCTAGAGATGATATTATATGAACGGTCATGCCATAAGGTAAGTTACTTTATGAAATGTTAGATTTGAAATGATGTGATACGATACATGTTAATTGTGAAATGATAGCATGCTAATGGAACTGATAGGGGCTATCTGTGAAACGTAGCTACAGGTAAAGTATGGTTATTAGTGAAATGTGTTTATGTGCAAACTGTGAATATATGAGAAGTGTGGTGGTCGTCCGGACAAGTAAGTGCGGGAATTGTGGTAAGTGTGGAAATTGTGGGAAGTGCGGAATTGTGGGAAGTGTGGATTGCTGAAATGTGGTAAGTTGAGGATGGTGGGTCTTGACGTGAGTTCTGAGGGTCTTGGCCTATGGCTAGGATCCACGCGGCTCTGTAACGTGTCGAGTGGACTGCTCTTCGCTCCCCCACCCGTACGGTTGGTTGTGGCTGATTCCCCAGTTTGGGTCGTTGAGCTGGGCTGGCTCCCCCACGAGACATGACCCTGTTGACTTGTCGGCACACCACTATGTGGTAGACTAGCTTGTGCGCCTTACCTAAAATGTGAAACCATGCTTATTGATATTTATGTGAAATATGTACTCACTAGCTAGTGTAGCTAACGGGTGTATGAATTTCCCTTTTTGCAGGTTAGTGATTGAGGGCCTAGTGAGCTGGCTATACTCGTGGGTATTTTTTACATATCTTTTGGGGAACATTTGTAGTTAGTTTGCCATGTTTCGTTGGTCAGAGTCCAATTGGTAACACTGGTAGTTTTGGGACTTGATGTATTTTGATATGTTTCTCATTAAGTCCGGTATCAATACTAATATTTTGTAATCAGTGGTTTTATTCCGCTGTGATCTTTTGATTAATCCTGTATAAAAAGTTTAAATTGGTGCTAATTTTAAGCTTGTGAAACACGGTGTTACAATTACTGAACAGAACATACGCTTTATAAACTTTTCATTATGTATACGGTCTTCATTAGTGAACACATTCATGTGAACATTTATCAAAACCATTAATAAACTTTTTAAACCGTATAATTCGAAGTTCACTAGTAAGCATTTTACATACAAAATACCAATTTTTTTCTAAAACAACAAATGTTCATTGGTAAACACATAATACACTGAACAATGAAAAAAAAATTTAATAACGAATAACAAATGTTCATTCGTGAATCCATAATACACCGAACAAGTTTACCAAAATTCTTATAATTTATAAGTATTCATTACTGAAGAACGAAAAAAGAATATTAATAACAGACAATAAATAGTTGGCCACTCTACGCAAAAACTTAAAATCACGTCTCAAGCACCTGTCTTTAAAAACAAGAAAGTAGTAAGATTATTTATAGACTTGCTTCGATACCCAAACCATTTAAATAATTGAAGATTGAGGTCGATGAATATATGTTGTATTTCTTTATTATCTCTATATTAAACACCAATAAGTGACTCAAGGGTGTTTGACCTCAGATCTGATCCTCATGGCTTTGAGTGTAAGTGGTAGTGGCGGCGGTTGCTTTGAAGGAGGAGATGACGGCATTTAGGGAGGTGACGACGAAAGGTAGCGGGCTGAGATGCTTACTGACGATGGAAGGCAGCAAAGGGGCGGCGGCAACGATGACCCGAGATTTGATTACCGGAAAGATAGCCAGTAAATGTTGTTGGTTGATAGAAGATGGTGCGGCGGTGAATATGGCTAACAAGGGAGATGGATAGTGTTGAGATCTATTATGATAGTTGTGATATCAAATGTCGCCGGCGGCTACGTAGTATATTGGGTTTTTTTACATCTCTACCTAACAAGAGAGATGAATAAATAAGTATGGCAGGTAAACAAAATACTCATGCGATTTAATGGGGGAAATATTACTTTAATGCCCGTTTGGTTTATATTTTAATAACCTATCATTCCCAATTAATTACTACAATGCCATGATTATTTATAACCATTGATCAAACAATCTAAGGGTCAAAAACACTTCTCGCACTTCTCGCAATAGTGAAGTTTCTCGCATGAACCTTCCTCTCTCTCTCTCTCTCTCTCTCTCTCTCTCTATATATATATATATATATATATATATATCATAGTTTGAACCGTTACGAAAAAAGAAGTTCATTTAAGAACCATTATTGCAAGTATCGTAAAAACCAATCTAAACAATCTAATTCCACCTTCTTCGATTACATCACTTATTCATGTATTCCACTAATTAACTAAATAACTAAAATTGATTTTCACAATAATCATAATAAAAATAGTTGTCAAACTAAGAATTTCCAAAAATATACGTAATATGCGGTTACAATCGGTTGATATGATAAAATAATAACTCATGGATATTATAAATAAACCATGTGCTTCACTATCTTTAAATATTCAAATAATTCAAACCACTTATTTTTAATTGCATTCTGATTATTTATGAATATAAAGGTCTCATGTAGGCTTTCAAACTTTGCTAAAGTTGTACGGAGTTGGTAGATTTCTTGAAATATGTACTTTATTAATATAAAATTAAATTAAGAATTAACTATTCCTTCACAATGTTAAATCACCAATAACTATTAGTATTATTGTTTTTGAATAATCCATAATCAAGAGACGTCACCCATAATCAGAATATATGTGAATAATGTAGATATATGTAGTTGAAAAATATCTATAAATCTACAAAGTTGAAAAAAATAATTTGTATTTATGAGTTTATTATATCAAAGTTAATTTCATAAATACTTGGTAGGTTATTTAGTAGAAAGTTTTTCGTGTTAGTATATGTGTGAACTTAAAATTAACCTTGACCTTTTTAGCATATTTATTAGGGGTGTGTGTTGGATATTTTCAGACGGTTTTAAGCTTAAACCGAACCTCAATCTGCTAATTTCGGTTTTAAAATTTTCAAATCCAATGGTTTTGGTTTTGGTTTTGGTTTTGGTAGGTTCTAGTAATTAACAGTTTGAGTTCTGTTTTAAAACTGAACCAACCTGATTTTCAACATTAATATTAATTTCTTGTAGTAACCTTCATTCTTCTAGTATTATATACAAATTTCAGCAACAATGGGTAAGTTCCAGCATTAAACTCATTGTCTAATAACATATTTGAACACTATATATTATTTTCAGCCAAAATATTCAAAATATAAATGTGTTTTGTATCATACTAGCATTGTACCCGCGCAATGCAGCGGTGATGACAATAGTTTGTGCTCGATAACTTGTTTGATTTAAAAAGTGTGGTATAATATGTGAAATGCGATTTTAGTCAACCTATCTATGTATTTTCTATCTTTTCCGATTTCTTTATTTTTTTACAATCAATCATTTTATTAGTTGTTAAAATAGTTTTTGAAAAACAACTAAAAAATATTATTATTGAATAATTAGAAAAAAAGATATTATAGCCTTAAAATTGTATTGATGTAAGTAATTTAACCATAATAAGATAAATTAAATAATTTTTGTGATGTTTAATAATTTATTAAAGTAATAATTGTCTTAAATTATTTGAGATAATCAAGGGAATGATTAGTTAGACTATTGCTTTAAGTGTTTGTAACTTAAGCAAAAAAATTTGTACTACTTAAAATTAAGTAGTCTTAAAATTTTTAAGAGAGAGAAAGTTAAATGTTTTATAATGTAGTATAGATAATGTGAATATAAACTTTGATTTGAAAAAGGGTAAACGACAAATGGAATGAAAAATTATTGGCCATAGAAATTGGACCTTCAAATATTTTAGTGGGCTTTATTAACTTCATTTTAATAAATATAGAATTAAAAATATATATAGTGGGTCGATTTCTTAATGGGACAGGTTTTGGTTAAGAGTGTATGTTTTGAAATGATTTCGATTTTATCGGTTTAGTGTTATCGGCTTTAACGAATTGGTTTCGGTTTTTCGGTTTCTATGCTGACCCCATTATCTATATTCCTTTAGACATATCTTAGGTTATTATGGATCATTAAAAATTCATACGTGACATTTTTGTATGCTAAACTTTATTGTCTAAATCATCGTATATGGTTTATCATGTCATATCTTGAAAAAAATAGAATTTTTGGCTTTGGATATTACTTGATAAAGTATTTGTGTCGAATGTTAGATGACGAGATACATCTAGATGCTAATTGTCGTGTACATTCTGTAATACCGGTATATATATATATATATATATATATATATATATATATATATATATATATGAACACATCATTAGATTATTAAATAAGAAAGTAAAATTTGTTGGCTAATTATTATATTAGGGTTAAATGGGGTAACTGTTGGAGTATACGTAGGCCGTATCACTGTCAATGAAGTGTGCGCCTATTGGGTCACACGCCAATCTTTTTTCCTGAAAGCCTTAAGCAAAAACAGCTAGTCACAATGGTCAAATTCAAGTTGACCTAAGCTTCACGATCGTGAAGCATGCTCCACGGGTCGTGAAGGATTCGGCCGTCATGAATTCCAAATGGGCGGCACAGCTCGTGAGTCATATTGGCTTTAAAGCCCGTGAAGAGGTCGTGAAGGCTGGATTTCAAGTGGCACTTTAATTTTCATTGGACCACCTTGTTGGTCCAATAGGAAATCAACCTTTAGCCGGCCAAGGGGTAGATTTGAAGTCTGTAAAAGGACCAACTAAGATGAGCCTTTGATCCTTTTGCCACTTACAACTTGATACATTTGTGAGATATTTCTCTGACTTGGTGAGTTGAGAGAAATCATAAGTTCCAGAAATTGAGGGCTAGTCTTGTGGTATTTCATTGTATTGTGAGTTAATAAGACGGTTTGCTAGCACAAAGGGAGTGAAGATTTATCTTGGGGTGGATACCATTGGAACTTGAAGGCATATTCTTCAAGTCAAGTTCATCCAACACTTGTTTCACCTTTTGCTAGAGCTAAGGAGTCGTTATAACCCTGCTTTCCTTTGTGTACATTATGTTTTAGAGGTTGCATGTCATTATGTTAAGTATTACCACCATATAAGTTCATAAACCATGATTTTCGTAAATGCATGTTTTCAAACCCTATGGTTCCGTTGCGTTTTTGTTGTTACATGAACTCTTACAGTGGTACCTTAACATAATACATGTACCTTTGGGTGGCCTGAAAATTCGGTTTTTGAAAATGAACATTCTGTCCAGAAGCTCATGACGGTCCGTGGAGCGATCATGAAGGGGGTCATGAAGGCTACATGATCCATCTTGTAGGGTGTGGGTCGTGGGGGTTTTCTGTTTCACGAATCGTAGAGCCCACTGTCTTCACGACCCGTGAGAGGCTGTGAATGGTAGTGGGTCGTGAAGGAGCTCGTGAAGGCACGTTTTTGACCGTTTTAAAAGAAAATTGGAAAAACCGATTTTTGGCTCGGTTCTAGATTTTTCGTGAACTATTTTTGGTCCGTTTTAGCAATTAGAAAAGCCCAGTTATGTCCTAATTCACACATTTATATGTATTTGGTGGTATTAGCATAAAAACGCACACATGCATGTACTTGTTGTTGTGTATATATGAATATGGAATTTCAAAGTGTTTTGGAATCCTAATGTATATGTATAAGATTTGTTCCATTTCGTGCCTTAAGTGTTTAGATAGGTTTTTCGGGAACAAATCTAATTAGGATGCATTTTACACGGTTTGGTGTGGGACACCGTGTCTTTGTTTGTGTTGATGTGGTTGTAACTTTATCCGGTAACAAATGAGCCCAAATGGACCTATGTGATGTGTTTGGTTGTATGTAATTATTTATTCATTCATTTGGCTATTTTATACCACATTGGTACGCAATAATTAATTATTTATTCGGTTTGTATTTATTTACGGCTTGCATGCCGATTATTATCTGTTGTAATTTTAGATTAGCTTAGATTAGTATATCGTGGCTTGTATGCCATTTCTTTTAAATTATGTATGAATTTTGTAAAAGAAGACCGAGGACAACCAACGCGAGTCTAGGAGAGACGTCTTGGCAAACTTAGATCCGGAGGTCACGGAGGACGCAATGGATCAAGTGGGAGCACGCACACATGAAGTCAATCCGCTTTTGGTCCTTAGTTGACTTAGTCTTACCCTTTGGCTCACGGGAGAGACGCATAGGAATTTTTTGGCTCGTTACCGGATTATTTTACATGCGTGGTTGTTTTATATATTTTGTATATTTTCTTACGTGGTTGTTAAGATTTTCGCATGCTAGAAAATTTTCAAAATAATAAAACAAAGAGTTTTCCAATCATTTAACAAACTCCGAGCACCACTAGATTAACAAATTGGATTACAAAGTGTTTATTTTCCAAATATTGAAAACGGTTTTTATCACTTATTTGTTAATCTAATAGAAAAAAGGTTTTTAACCCGAAACAAAAGTCCCGTTTTTCTCAAAATGTAAATCTTACGCCTCCCGTAAGATGACACCACCCGAATTTAGTGAAACAAGATCGGATGTCGAGCTTTAGCCGAGCCGGTTTTGCGTAAGTGTGTGGAAAGTGAGTATGGTAACTCGCAAGGTCGGTTGTCGAGCATTAGCTGAGCTGACTATTGGGCTAGAGTACTACCATATATGTTGACGGTCGATTTACAATTCCAACTTAAAATGTCTTGGTAGTTGTGTTGCCCATACCAAGCTACCAAAGCGGCTTAACGAGGAATAGGTGTGGAGAGATCAAATATGCCGAACGGGTGCTATGAGTACCTAGCATCTCGCAAGTTTCTAAGAGTCGTAATCTCGAATTGCAATTAGTAAAACGTTTACCGGCCTAAATTGCTTCATGAAGTGATCCGCGGTAAACCTGTCATGGATTTGGGTGAAATAAGATTTTTAGCCCTTGTTAATATAATTTTTTTCATAAACAAGTGGGTAATTATTTAACAAAGATTTAATATGTCAAACTAACCAAATTTTGTAATTTGCTTGTAGATGGCATCTACTAGCACACCTGCTGAAAACATGGCCCTCCGTCCAATTTATGAACTAAAAATCCTAAACTATAAAATTTAAGGTTTAAACCTTTTAACCAAAACAAAACTTGTTTTGATGATTAAAAACCTTAAAAAATAAACTTTATTAACATAACTTGTTAATAAATATTATGATTTTAGGTTTTAAAGCTTAATCCTATTATCAAAACAAAATTTTGTTTTGATTAATAACTTTAAAGGAACCACGTTAACATAAACTTGCTAATGTTAATACAATACATTCAAAAATATATACATACACATATATAATACGAACAAAATTAAACCTTTTAAATTTTTAACCGGTTAAACCTAACTGGTTTAACCTTTCTGATTAAGATTAAATAACTTTAAACACCTTACTACTTAAAACCGACTTGTTTGAATATTAAAGTTTAGAACTTTGAGACTAACAAGAATTGTTAATCTCGTTGTTGAACACACACACACACACACACACACACACATATATATATATATATATATATATATATATATATATATATATATATATATATATATATATATATATATATATATATAGGCAAAAGTTCAAATAAGAACTGTTTTTCGTATGAGAACTACGAGAACCAATCTGAGCCGTTCAATTCCCCCTCTTTTTATGTCACTCCGCACCCATGAATTCATCACATGCACCCTGTCACACTTGATCCCCCCACGCTCCAGATCCATAAGTTCCACTTTATCAAATCAACGTCTAAGATTGGTTCTCGCAGTTCTCGTACGAAAAACAGTTCTCGTTTGAACCGTCCCCTACAAATATATATATATATATATATATATATATATATATATATATATATATATATATATATATATATATATATATATATATATATATATATATATTGTGATTAAACGAGTCGAAGCTTTTATACCACTGAAAGGTTTTAATCACCTCCCCGTGTCATCCTGATTCAAACTCGACTGGTTTGAACCGACACGAGGATGAAATCAGTTAATTGATCACAAAGACAGAATTTGAACAACTAACACACCCCCTAAACCCAAGAGGGTTAGGATTAAGTTTAACTACAATATATAATATATCGTAACTTGTATGTACAACATAAACAATAATATATAAGATCATATGAACAAGATACAATAACTATATATACACACACACACACACATATATATATATATATATATATATATATATATATATATATATATATATATATTATCGAACATATATAAATATTCAAGAACATCAAGAACAAGAATAAGAACATTCAAGGTTAGGATTATACCTTACTTACCATAGGCTGCTCAAGAATAATCAAGTCGTGATGAAGCCAAATGAGACACGCTATGAGTGATCAACCATGACCATGTCACGTACTCGAGTTCGAACAACAAACCGGACTAGGTTTGTTGTTGTGGTATATGGCCGAAGCCAAGAGAGAGAGGAGGAGGAGAGGAAAAATTCTATAAACTTTAGTTTGTGGTGCAAGTATAATCCTTTCTCCTAATCCCCTATTTATATTAATGGAGCTTTAGGTTGATATTAGGAAATAGCAAAACTTTCCTAATATTGTTTAACTTAAACCACAAGTTATTATTATATTACTATTTATTTACAAACATAATATATAACATAATATATATATATATATATATATAAGGATCAATATAGAACCACCTCTTAACCATAGAACCTAAAGAACCATTTTTTAACCATTGATGATATATAATCTATGGATGAGATTATTTTGATTTATTTATAATTTATTTACATATTTTTGGTAATGATATTGTGCATAAGGGTATAATGGGTATTTGAATTGAAAACCACCTCCTTAATTCACGTTACTTCCTCTCTCTCTCTCTCTCTCTCTCTCTCTCTCTCTCTCTCTCTCTCTCTCTCTCTCTCTCTCGTTATTTTCTAAATTGGGTTTCACTCTCTTCTCAAAAAATCCAGCGCCGGAGATGATTATACGATAGCATGCATAATGAACGATTTTTTGCCAGAATTATTCTTAATATTCTTGTTGACAACCATGTGGAAGGTTTGATTTTCTTCCACCTCATACATCTATTAAATTACAAATTGAAACTACAGCCCAAGGGATTGCGTCGATGTCTTGTGCACATGGATCTGTGGTTGATTGGAGAATGTGTACAATATGGGAAGCTGTGATGGTTTAAGTTTACTAAAATATGTTGGTGGTATGTTTTTAGGTTTGAGTAAATCAAGAGTTTTTATTGTAGCTGTATGTATTTTTTCATTTTAGTTTATTTTTTTCATTTTCATGACAAAAACAAGTACTGTTGTAGTGTTGTGTATGAGAATTTTGCATTGTAGTGTTATGTATGAATTTTTGCATTTTTGGGTTTGAATATGTAATTTGCATTTTCGAGTACATTTTCATTGAATCAGATTGTGGAAATGCAAATGAGAGTTATGGGGTTATCATTTTTATTTGCTATTTTAGTGACCTATTAGAATGAATTTTCATTTTGCATTTTCATATTTGCATTTTGGATGCATCTTCATAATCAGCATCTTCATTATTTGCGTTTTGCACTTTGTATTTTCAAAAAAAAAAAAATTTAGAAAGCATGTCAACCTTGGTCTTGAATTAAAGAGTATAAAATTTAGAATTGATTTTGGATGCATCTGCATAATCTGCATTTTCGCCCGTCTACGATGAGAGCACCCGTCCGATAGCCCTGCTTCCTCCTTAACCTGATGTTGACTCCACGCTATTTGCATCTTTGTCTCCTTCGGTAACTCACTCTCTCGCCTTAGGCATCTCCCTCTACATTACGCATGTTGAGAGATTAATGTTCAAACTTCTTTTTTTTGCTTTAGACGCCCTGCCTTCATCTTATTTAAACATTGTAAAAGTAAACTTGATTTCTTCCTATGCTAATTTATTCATTTTCTGTTGTTGCTGTTTTGTTGAATATTTTCATCTTCTGATTTAGAAATGTTGATAGTTGACCTCATGTTTTTTATATTTTTGTTTAATATACTAGTTTTATGAACTTGTTAATCTGCTGTTTGTAAATTTCTGGTTGATTAAAGTCATGTTTAAGTTTTATTAGCTATGTTCTTGTTTTGAAATATTATATTTTTTGAGTTGTGAAAAATATTGGATGAAAATGATTATACGAAAATGCAAATGGTTATATGAAGCTGGGTTTTGCAATTTTCAATATGTAACTTTGAAAATGCATATGATATGAAGATGTGTTGCTTTTGCATTTTCGATATGAAAATATTGTTGCTTTCGCATTTTCAAATTGTTGTTAAAAATGCAAATATATAAAAATTTGCATTTTCAGGTGTATTTCCAGTTAGTTCTTGTTTGCATTTTTAGTGGTTTTTGCATTTCCAGTTAGTTATTGTTTGCATTTTCGTTTTTTGCATTTTGGCATGTTGAAAATGAAACCCAGATGAACATGCAAATTCTGAAACATTTGCATTTTCAAAATTAAAAAAAGTTTCAAAAATATATCAAGCCTAGTCTTGTTTGAAAGAGAACGAAAAACTGAATCTAATGATATAATTTGCTTGCTTAAACTCTTAATAACGAAGAAGTTATGATCCTCTAAATGATTGAGTGGGTTTTTTGAGAAAAAAATTGGCTTTGATGGAGTTTGCAGGGGAAGCGCATGAGTTATTTTCTTAAGATTAATTTCCAGTTTTGCCCTTATTAATATTTGCCACGTGTCACCACCAGAAATGATTATTTAGGTTCTATGTTTAGAGGTGGTTCTACATGTATCCTTACCCTATATATATATATATATATATATATATATATATATAGGAGGGATCCGGTGAGAACACGTCTTAAGTAGAGAACGGTGAGAACACTTGTAGGCCAATCATTTGGTTTAATTAAGGTATGTTGAATTTATATACTTTCCTTAATTAAATCAAATAATTAAAATTCAACATACCTTAATTACACGAAGTTAATATCAACCATTAAATAAGGATCATCCAAGGGCTACAAATTGTTCTCACCGTTCTCACATTAAAAGGTGTTCTCATTTGATCCTGCCTCTATATACACTCTAAGAACAGTTAGAGCGTTTTGTGGAATTTTAACTCTAAGACAGTTAGAGCGTGAACAATGAATCAGGCTCTAAGAGAATTATTAGAGCAACTCATACTCTAACTTGGTTACTTTACTCTAATTAAAATCATAACTCAATTGAACCAAATCAATTTCATTCCAACTGAAGTGAATAGTCACAATTAAAGTCATTTGAATCTCTGGATTTTCGAACAAGATCATAGTTTATTAGAGTTTGATCAATCATCCAACATTTGACTAGTCAACAATTAATTACAAATCAAGGGAAGTTATGTCTGGATCAAATGAAATGCTCGCCCATGGGATTGACACCAAACCTCCTGTTTTATTTTGCAATGATTACCTGGTGTGGAAAGGAAGATTTATGGACTTCCTTGAGCACAATGAGGTTTATGGTGCTGATATGATTGACTACATGTTTCATGGTAATAAGAAGTTTGAAAAAGTCATTGAAAATAATCTCAATAACAATCCTCTCATTTGTGGTGACCACAGAGAAAAGACATTTGAAGAATTGACTGCAGGAGAGAAAGAACGAAAGAAGGCAGGGAGATTAGCTAAATACTATCTCAAACAAGGTCTATCATCTGAGCTGTACACAAAAGTTGATAGTCTTGCAACAGCTAAGGAAATTTGAAATTAAGAAAAATTGCAAGGTACTGAGCAAGGGGAATTCATATAGAAAACTCAACTGTGTTAGATTCCGCAAATATTGCAGCGCTAAGCTCAGCGTTAAGAATTTTAACCATGAACTCTGATTTCTCTTTCTCAAAACTCTTTCTCTCAGTGTCCAGTGTCATCTGAAGCTCTGATATTTTCTTTTCCAAAATTGAGCTGGGAACAAAATTCATGTGCATGATGTTCATGAAGAATCCTGATCATCATGAGGGGGAGATATAAAGATTTATTCAGTTGGTTACTGCATGAGACATATTGTACGAGGTATTCAGTCTAGGGGGAGAAGTACTTAGATGAAAGTATACTTAGATGAAAGTAAAAATTTATTCTCACCCCAATCTTATCTTCAAGGATCGAGAGCAACATTGTAGGGGGAGGGTTTCCCCGTTCGTGATTCTAGGGGGAGTAAGCAATATATTCTCTCTTGTTGATGAATCCTTATATGCTTCCGCTGATTGCCCAATGCTCAAGGATCCAATTGCTGAAAACCACTATATGCTAAATTGATTATATAACCGAAGGCGATCAATGCGTTAGGTTACTGGAGCGTTACAATACAATTAGCACAAGACCCTCAAGATGCTGAAGAGATCAAGACTCCTGTTCATTTTATTCTACAACTCCAATTCCATTCCAAAGGGGGAGATTGTTAGAACTGTATTATTGTAATAGAATAGGAGTTCAACAATAGTTGAGGGTGCTTATTGTAAATATACCTTATAGGTATATAACCCTTGTGATAGACAAGGAAATGTAAGGATTGCCTCACAATGTAAGGCTTAACTTAGAATTGTGGGGCAAATGCCTTTATATATCATTTGCCCAACTTTGAGTTATTTACATATTACACCCTCAACTATTGTTGAATTCCTATTCTATTACAATAATACAGTTCTAACAAACTGGTTAATAGCTTCCACGAGTCCACTGCTCGTGAGAATGAATCTCTTGCTGAAACATACAGCCGATTATGCAAACTTTAGAATGAGCTGAGATCCAATAAGATCCCTCGTACTGATCTCGATGTTAACTGTGTTTTCCTTAAGGCTCTAGGTCCTGAGTGGAAAAAGCATGTAAAACTATTCAAACACATTAACAAAGACCTAACTATGGTAACTTACCATAATATTTTCGAGGATCGTAATCAGTACCAGGATGAAGTTTATTAGTCTCTGGCAAGACAAGCAAATTCTGATCCACTTGCATTAGTAGATACTGAACGAAATTCAAGAGAATCTTCCAGAACAATGAAATACAAACAGGTTGTTATATCTGACTCTAAACCTGATGAAGACGATGAAGATTCTGGAGAAGCTTCTATTCAAGCTCTGTATTTTGTCACCAAAATCTTCAAAAATTGTTTTTCTAAAACAAACAACAAACAATGGTTCACATATGGTTCCCGCCGTCCTGATAATTTGAAAGTTGCTGAGAGGCCACGGTTTGCAAGGGAAGAAAAGAAGGTCGAAAAGAAATGCTGGGAAAGTGATGATGGTCGAGGATGATCAATTTCTATTTGACACAGACATTGAAAGCTACTTGGATACTGATGTCCAAGCCCAGTTCTGTATGATGATCAAGGTTGAGGGAAATGATTCTAATGATGATGTTGAAGATCATCCTTTTAGTGATCAGTCTGAAGATGAACAGGGAGAAGATAACGAAAAGGTACTTCCTAATGATGGTTCTTGTGCAGGTATTAATTTGAAACACATCCAACTAATAATTGCACGAAAGAAAAAATTGGAACTAAAAATGAGTAAATTAACCAGTAAGAACCAAACACTGAAAGCTTACATTAAATCACAAGATGAAGTTCACTAGATTATCACTCATTTAGAAAGTAGGTGAGTTCTCATCCAAATTAAAGGAAGCTGAAGACTTATTAATCAAGAGAGGGCAGATTGAACAAACCATATTTCTCTATAAACAAAGTGAGAGATCATATTCCAGGGACGCATGACGGTCTGGGATATGAAAATCCAAAAATAAGTGAAAATATTACTGCAACATCACTATACAATTTCAATCTAATGAGAGAAGGCCTTACCTCCAGAATGAAGTTTGTAGGACAAGAAGAAGAACAGGTTGAAGAAGATGCCAAACGAAGCCTGAAACTGAAAGCTGAAATTCCATTCGAATATCTGAAGCTTAATGGATCATATTAGGTTGAATCTCAAAAGTCCAAGAATCATCTTTCTTCTTGACCGGTATACACGGATGAAGATTTATACACTCATGTTGTACCCAAAATACTAGTCGCGTATATTCGTCACGTGGAATTACATCGTCGATTTCAAACATTGCAAGAGTATTGCTTTACAAGCCGCGTTGTAATTCTACGTATTTACTTCATGCACATCCCACCAAATTTCATTCTTCTTCAAGTCCCTTCCAAACGAAATCCCTTATGAATTAGTTCACACTTTAAATACTCTATTTTCTCCCATGGATTCGCCCTTATCATCTGTTCCAAAGAAAGATGAATCACAACCATCCACTTCAGCTTCAATATAACCAGTCTCCACTTCAACACCGTGTAAAGGATCAGACAAAACAAAAACCTAATTCTTTCATAAATCATCAAAACAGGTTTTTAAATCAAACGGAATTCATCATCACCATCACATAACTTGTGCACATCCTGATATTTCAAAAACATCTGCTGCAGGAGCAAGTCAATCTAGACAGACTTCTAACTCAATTGCTTATGGTGCAGATTTGAATACAACCAAGCCATGTGTGCAATAGGGAACAATAATAGCCAAATGGAAAAGAATACTTCCTAGATCAGCTAGGATGTGTACTCATTTTGATTCCAAATATCAAAACATCTTATCTTTTGATCGTGTTTGTAACTTGCTTAGTTCAAATGACAAAATTGCTTATGAAATGTTTTGCTTTGGTGATGGTTGTTTGCATGGTCACTGTGAATTTAACTATGAATATAATCAACTGAGAAAATTATTAGGAATTGAACCATGTAAGCAATGGAGAAAATTTTATAATAATCAAAGTAACATCCCATTTGTCAACTCCAAGGGAAACATAGTCCACCAACGGATTACAAAACGCCAATTGTATGCACTTAATCGTCTCAATACATCCAAGCATTTGTTGACGATTCGAAAACTGAAAGCATATAGAAAGAGTAGTTTTCCTGCACTTAAACAAGCATGGCTTAAACAAGAATCCAAAGTCAATCTGTTAGATTATAAAAAGTGAGGGTGCAATATGTAATTCTTGTATAGTTGGGCAAACGCTATAAAAGGCATTTTCCCCACCATTCTAAAGTAAGCTTTGCATTTACAACATGTCTTGTGTTTGTGTTTCTCTCTACTTTGCTCTTGGCTCTCTCTCTTAAACCGAACACACACACAAACACACTAGCAAGATTATCATCTAGCATTGCTTCATCCATAGCATATACGGGACCATCAATTGGTATGAGAGCCAAACTTATTTTTGGCTCGTGATTGTTCGAAAACAACAAAGAAAATCTCTGAAAATTCAAGCTCAAGGTGAAGAACAAGCATTCGGGTTTAACAAAGCATACAACAACAAGGTTCGTTCAAGAAAGGTACAAGTTCAAACATTTCCCGAAGATAGAACACATTTAAGGTATAAAACACTACTTTTTCCATCATCTTTCTGGGTTTGTTCGAAGTTTTCTATTGTTTTATAAGGCTTTCTTGAAGAACACTTCAAAACCGAGTAGGATTTTTAAAGGAAAAAGTCTAATAGTTCATTAAATGCTCGAGTTCATGGCATTTAATTTTCTGGAAATTGAGCATTTATAGTGTTCTTGAGGTTTAAATGCAGACTTGAAGAAGAAGAATTCTGTTTTTGATTAAAACTAATTATTTATTCTTCAAAGTTTAAGTGTAGAACAAGGCAACTCAAGTACTACCCATACCAATCAAGGTACAAGTGAGTAGACACCATAAGGGGTAAGGCCTTCAGATCTGATAGGGACACATCAGATCCTATAAGCTGGATTATTGGTCAATGCGATTGACTGGTTTAGGCGGCTTATAGAGTTCTTTCAAAGCCGAATTTACTAAGTGTTACTATAAAGTTATCAGCCGGGTTCAGGGTAATCGCATGCGATTGAGTAATTTCTTAGACTTCCATCAGCCACACAAAGAACTGCAACTCTAAGTGTTGAGTCATCAATCACACTATGTTGGCCAGTGCGATCCAAGGGTTCAATCACACCAAAGGCAATCGCATTCGATTCAGTTAACTTGAATAGCTTTCGATTGTAGTGACTAACAGTTTATTTCTAAGTGTTTGGTGCTACAGGATTTAATCGCACACTATTGGTTACCTTATTCAATCATTGCCAAGAAGTTACTCTGCTCAATTTTCAAGAGTTTCCTCCAATCGCATAACACCTATAGCATACCTTGAACATTTTGGACAAGTGATAGAACCATTGAAACTTGACTTTTGAACAAAGAGGACAATCGAACTTAATCTTAAAATTATAATTCAAAATTGAATTTAATCTAACTTGGACATAATTTAAAGTTGAATTAAATTAACTCAATTCTATATAATTCAAAATTGAATTTAATCTTTACAAGATCTAATTCAAAGTTGAATTAAATTGAATTAACTCCTCATTTTGTCAATTAAGTTTTGGAACAATCAATCCATACATAACAAGTGACCGATCATTTCTAAAATTAAAAACAATGTCTAGTTCAAATGAAATGATGTCCATCGGTACAGATACAAAACCTCCTGTTCTGTTTCGAGGTGAATACAATGTTTGGAAAGGAAGGTTCATTGACTTCCTAGAGCATAATGAGACACACGAAGAGATGATGATTGACTGCATCATGAATGGGAACAAAAAATTCACTAGAGTTGTTGAGGCTGATCCGAACAACAATCCCGCCATTCTCCGTCATGAGAGGGAAAAGACTGCTGATGAGCTCACAGCTCAAGAAAAGGAGATCAAGAAGGCTGAAATATTGGCTAAGTACTATCTGAAACAAGGATTCTCTTCAGAGATCTACACCAAGATAGATAGCTTAGCCACTGCTAAGGAAATATGGGATGAGATAAAGAAGCAGTTGCGGGTACTGAACAAGGAGAATACATCAAATGTACCCAACTGGTCAACAGCTATCATGACTTCAGTGTTCAAGAGAATGAACTGCTTTCTGAAACCTATGGTAGATTTTGCAAACTGCAAAATGAAATGAGGTCAAACCAAATCATCAGAACTGACCTAGACCTAAACTGTGTTTTTCTGAAATCACTGGGTCTAGAATGGAAGGAATATGTTCGACTGTACAAACAAATCAACAAAGATCTCACTACAGTCACCTTTCACAACATATTTTAAGACCTCAATCAATACCAAGATGAAATTCTGAAGTCTCTCCCTAAACAGCCAGCTGCAGATCCTTTAGCCTTGGTAGAAGTTGAAAGAATTCCAAGGGAATCTTCATCCAGATCAATGAAGTTCAAATAGGTGATTCTCAGTGAATCTGAACCAGATGATGATGATGAAGACTCAGTTGAAGCTGCCATTCATGCTCTTTCTGTTGTTGGCAAAACCTTCAGAAATCGCTCTAGTAAAACCAATAACAGACAAAGGTTCACCTCTGGGTCTAGGAGACCAGAAAGGCTTGCTCCGATTGACAAGCCTAGATTTCAAAGAGAAGAAAGGAGAGAAGAAAAAAAAACAGACTCTAAGTGCTACAACTGCGGTAAGTTTGGCCACATGATCAGAAACTGTCTACAAAAGAAAATCAAGGATGCTGAATACTACAGACAAAAGTACCGCCTGTCAAAGCAAAGGCAGGCTGGGAATGCTCTTATGGTGGAAGAAGACCAGTTTCTTGAGGACACAGACTCCGAGAGTGATCTAGATGGTGAGGATCAAGCACAGTTCTGTTTCATGGCTACTAGTAGAGCAAGTGATAGGGATGAAGATCGTGGTGATCTCTCCGATTCTGAGGAGGAGATTGGAGAAAGCGGAAAGGTACATTCTATCTCTAACTCTAACATGGGTTTTAACTTTGAACATATTCAAACCATATTAAAACGCATGAAAAAGTTAGAATTTAAGGTGACCAAACTAACAAGTAAAAATCAAGTGTTAAAAGAGGTCATTAATACACAAGACAAAGAAGCACAAGCTATAATTGAACAGTTAGAGAAAAACATTAATGAATCTAAAGTTCAACTAGCTGTAAAAGAATCTGAATTTCTTACATTAACTGATAAAACAAATGTCATCATACATGATCTCAAAGCAGAACGTATTGGTGCAAAAAAGGATTTAGAAATTCTTAAAAATGATCAAAGTGTTATTTCTCTAAAAATTAAAGAACTTGAAGACATTCTAATCAAAAGAGGGCAAAGTGAACAAACCATATTTCTGTACAAACAAAAGGAACGACCTTTTTCAAGATGGACATTCGATGGACTTGGTTTTTAAAACCCAAGTGTTTTGAGTAAAGTATCGGCCAAACAATTATACAATGCACAACTTTTTGGCGAGGGACTGACTCAACGAATGGTATTTGTTGATCAAGAGAAAGAATAACTTGAAGAGGATGTCAAACGAACCCTACATCTCAAAACTGAAACTCCCTTCGACTATTCTGACCTCAATGACTAATACTTCACTTACCCCATTCCAACACTAAACTCTGCCGTCACCACACCAGTGTATACAGATGAGGAACTTTATGCTCCTAAAATGTCAACACCCCAACTTCTATACATTCCCCACAAGGAATTGCAGCAAAGGTTCCAAAACTTGAAAGATTTTTGCTTCACCCATCTGGTACAAGGAGACCTTACCAAAGCTTTCAACTCTGAAACCACACCTGAAACCATCCCAGTTTCTGAACCACTCCCTGAGCCTTCTCAACTAGTTCAAGAAAACACCATCCTCCACAAGCTTCTTCAAACAGTATTTAATATTGATGGAAAGATCATTGACGATTTGTGCAAAGAAAACTTCGCATTGCAAGAGCGAATCAAACAGTTCAAAACTGAGATGCAGCCTCCTACTCCATTTACTTTCTCTTCATACGCTGAACGAATTAAAGAATCTTAGCATGCGTCTACATCATCCCAAGATGTTCAACCCATAATAAAATTGGTCAACAATTCTAATTTGAAAGCTTTAAGGCAAAAATAGATTTTCAAACAGACATCCACTTTCACTTCTAACCACATTTCTCGTATGAATACTGACATACCTGAATCCTCAAAGGCAGCTGCTAGTCGACCACAACTCAATTCTAACATTTTACATTCTGCTGCAGATGTGAAGAAACTCGGGAGTGAAGAGTGTAAAATAAACATCACTTGGAAGAGAGTCATTGTGAATTTAAGTATGAATATGATCAATTAAGAAAACAAATTGGAATTAAACCATGTGAGGACTGGACATACTTTTACGCTAACCAAATCTGTGTTCTATTTATTAATTCAAAAGGATACATCATTCATCAGTGGATCACCACTCGTCAGTCACATGCACTCAAACGTTTAAACAAATTAAAACGATTACTGACGATCAAAGAACTGGAAGTCTACAGACGGCAAGGCTACGAAGCAATCAAAAAGGCATGGAATGCTCACGAACAACACTTGCATTCACAAAAACGATCATGCAGTCAACCTTCCAAAAATGCCAAATCTTCAAAATCTAAGCCGACACCCAATCAACGAGTAGTACAATCTTCTGCTCCCAAGGCTCCAGTTCATCATAAGCAAGTTGATGTTTCGAGGCCAAAGAAAATTCTTCAGAATTCCTCAAAAACATGGATTCGCAAACATAACGCTTCCGCAACTCTATTGATTCCTAAGCCTCTAATTCCATCAACTGTCAAACCAAAGGTGGTAGAGATACTCCCAACTAAATCAACTCTTTCTAAATCTATTCTTTATCGACAAAATATTAAACCCACATGGGTACCTAAGGATAGATCATTAGAAGTTTTACTACCAAAAATAGACATAGTTCCTACTCAACCTACTCAATCCCTTCTAGGAACTAACAATCAAGGACCTATTCATATATGGGGACCTAAACGTGCTTTAATCTTTTTTTGCAGGTGCCTCACTTGGGGTACCTGGACTCCGGTTGTACCAAACATATGACCGGCAACAAAAGTCTTCTCAAGAATTATGTTCCTAAGTACTCCGGGAATGTACGTTTTGGGAACGACAATGTTGCACCAATAATGGGGTACAGAGACATAGAGAAGCAGCACATCAAGATCAAGAAAGTCTCCTACGTTGAAGGGCTGGGCCACAATTTGTTTAGCATCGGACAGTTCTATGATATGGACTTGGTGGTTGCATTTAAGAAGAACAAATGTTCTGTGCTAACTGAAACTGGGGATGAATTACTGGCAGGATCTATGAAATTTAACTTGTATTCAATTGATTTGAAGCAATATGAATCCCCTAGCTCCACATGTCTATTGTCCGAAGCTTTCACAGATCTTACTTGGCAATGGCACAGAAAACTCTCTCATCTGAACTTTCAAAATATCAACAAGCTGGTCACTGGTGACTTGGTGAGAGGTATTCCCAAGTTAGGAATCAAGAAGGATCATTTGTGTGCAGACTGTGAAAAGGGAAAGATGAAGAAGGCTTCTCACAAATCAAAACAGGTGTTCAGCACTACAAAGCCTTTGGAACTCCTGCACATTGATCTCTGCGGTCCTATGAGAATTCAGTCCAAGAATGGGAAGAAGTATATTCTAGTCATGGTGGATGACTACTCTATATATACATGGGTTAAGTTTGTGCGATCAAAAGATGAAGCCACTCCCACAATCATTTCATTCATTAAGCAACAACAGAATAAGCATAGTCAGAGTGTTGTCTCCATTCGGATAGACAATGGCACTGAATTCAAGAACAGTACTCTCAAGAGCTTCCGTGACCTTGTTGGGATTAACCATCAGTTCTCTGCTGCAAACACCCTACAACAAAACGGTGTAGTGGAACGAAGAAAAAGAACTTTAGTTGAAGCTGCCCGTACCATGCTTTCATATTCTGGGCTCCCACCTTCCTTTTGGGCTGAAGCAATTAGCAATGCCTGCTATACGTAGAATCGCTCTTTTATTAATAAACGCTTTCATAAAACTCCATATGAACTTGCAAATGGCATTGTGCCTAATATCAAATACTTTCATGTCTTTGGTAATAGGTGCTTTGTGCTTAATGACAAGGATAATATAGGAAAGTTTGCTCCAAAAGCTGACGAAACTATTTTCCTAGGTTATTCTACCGAATCTAAAGCCTATTGAGTTTTAAATAAACGAACAAAGAGCATTGTTGAAAGTATTAACGTAACATTTGATTTCAAATACTAATCTAGACTTTAAAATAAAGAATCAAACAATCCTTCCAGTTCAAATACTAATCTAGACTTTATGTTTGATTTCTTTAGATCTGAATCTTCTCTTATTTTAACTGACAACCGGAACAAGACGGAAGTACAAGCAAGTGTTACTCTAACGGCTCCAACGGTCACTGAGATGAATCCATTTGCAGATCTCTATGCTGAGGATTCTACATCTGTCTCTGTTACATGACCCCCTGTGACTACTCAGATTGCTGACTCGGATAGCCCACCTGTGTTTGATTCAGACCCATATTTCTCCCGAGAGGATGCAGAAGAGGCACGTCACCTACAAGATCTTATTCCTTCATCTTCTACTTCCCATGAAATAAAATGGACCAGACGATAGGAGATCCTTCAGTTGGCGTTCAAACAAGATCAGCAACAGCAAACGAATGTCAATTATCGGGTTTCTTAAGAATCATTGAACCCACCAAGACTTGTGAAGCATTAGATGATCCAGATTGGGTAATTGCAATGCAGGAAGAATTACACCAATTTGATCGTCTCAAAGTGTGGAGATTAGTTCCTCTACCTTATGAAAAATCTGTTGTTGGAACTAAATGGGTGTTCAAGAACAAACGGGATTCAGATGGAGTGGTCATCTAGAACAAAGCTAGATTGGTTGCAAAAGGCTTAAATCAACAGGAGGGCATCGACTATGATGAAACATTTGCCCCTGTTACTCATATTGAAGCAATCAGACTATTCCTTGCTTATGCAGCCTCTAGAAGCTTTCGTGTCTTTCAGATGGACGTGCAGACAGGTTTTCTTAACGGTGTTCTCAAAGAGGAAGTCTATGTCTCACAGCCTGAGGGTTTCATTAACTCTAAATATCCTAATCATGTCTACGTCTTAGATCAGGCCTTGTACGGGTTAAAGCAAGCCCCACGTGCATGGTACGATGTCTTATCTGAATATTTGACTGGTGAAGGTTACTCAAAAGGAAAGACAGATACCACTCTATTCACAAAGACCAACGGTAGGGACAAAATTTTGGTTCAAATATATGTGGTCGATATCATTTTTGGATCTACAATTCCAAAATACAGTGACGAGTTTGCTAGGATAATGGCAAACAGATTCCAGATGAGTATGATGGGGGAGATGTCATTCTTTCTCGGACTCTAAGTAAAGCAGTTAAGTCATGGCAGTTTTATTTTCCAATCCAAGTACATAAAAGACCTTCTCACGAAATAGGATATGATCAACTGCACACCAATATCGACACCCATGACTGCTAAGGCACAACTATCAGCAGATCTTGATGGTTCTCCAATAGATCTGAAAACTTACTGTGGGATGATTGGATTGTTACTGTATTTAACTGCAAGTCGTCCATATATAATGTTCTCTACCTGTCTCTGTGCTAGATATCAAGCAAATCCTAAGGAGTCACATCTTCAAGCAGTTAAACGGATCTTCAGGTATCTTAAAGGGTCTATGGATCTAGGTCTGTGGTATCCCAAGGATTCAAATATGGATCTCTATGCTTACTCCGATGTTGACTATGCCGGTTGCAAGATTGATAGGAAAAACACCTTTGGTAGTGCACACTTTCTTGGAGATCGTTTAGTCTGTTGGGAACAAAACTGTGTATCCACATCTACAGCTGAAGCTGAGTATGTTGCTGCTGCAATGTGATGTTTACAAAATCTTTGGATACGTACACATTTATTAGACTTTGGCCTCAGGTATGACAAAATTCCATTGCTATGCGATTCCCAGTCTGCCATAGCTATCTCCTGCAATCCGGTACATAACTCTAAAACTAAACACATTGATATCCGTTATCACTTCATAAAAGATAACGTAGAGAAAGGTCTTATTGAGCTCCAGTATGTTCCTACTGAAAATCAGCTCGCTGACTTGTTTACCAAACCATTAGACGAACGTTGCTTCACTGAATTGGTATCCAAGTTAGGCATGCTAAACTTGAAAATTTAACATACTGTTGCTTCATTTTTCCTTTTTTTCTTTTTGTTTAGAGTAGGTGTTACACTGATTGTTCTTTATGCAGATTCGTGATGCAACACTCAAGGGGGAGTAAATTTCTGGTTGTACACATGTTACATATGTGTAGGGGGAGAAAAATCATACACATTATGCACATGTGTAGGGGGAGAAGTTTTCAACTGACACATTCCCCAAATTTTGAAATTTTCATATACAAATGCAAGAGTTTAGTGGGAGTGTGTCAAAACAAACACTCAAATCAAGATATCTTGGAAGATCAATTTTTCAACTCTAAAAATCCTTAAATTTTGAATTCTCAGAAAATTTCCAGGTGTTGGGTTTTATTACAAACAATCGCATTCTATGCATCAATCGCATGGGATCTCTTGCAACTCAACAAAATGATAATTTTCTAAGTCTAGGTTCAATCGCATAGGCTTTAATCGCATTAGTAATCAATCGCATGGGATTACACTTGTCAACTAACCATCAATCACATGCGATAGCTTACCACAAACATGAACCAAGTATCAATTGCATGCGATTGGAAAACCAAAGGGTGAATCGCATGCGATTCGGACAATTAATAGAGTTTGTCCAACACCAAGGCTGAATCGCATGCGATTAACACACCAAAGGGTGAATCGCATGCGATTCCATCTTCTATCAGCCGCATGATTTTAACTCTATCAGCCGCGTTTTTTTACCGCTCTTTCAACCAATCGGAGCCTGACGCGTGTCCATTTCACCTTTTTAACATCCCATCAGTTTCATTCTTACTCCACACGATTCAAACTTCAAATTTAGAACTCTATCATTTTCGGTTACTTGAATTCGCAAATCATCTCGTTACTCTGCCAAATTTTGAAATTTTAGTCTCAAAATACTCCTAATCATACAGGTAACAACTTGTACGGTTTACATTTTGAGTTAAAATGATGATTTTTGGTCCTAGAACAGCCGACTGCGATATCTACTTTCGGAACTTTGAATGGACTTTTGATACACGAAACAAAGTTGTTTGACTAATCCAAATTCGCGATGGGTAGTTTGGACACATGGGGAACACTTTGATGCAAAAATATTTCAAAAATCTCAAAAAGTGTTCTTCGTGTTCTTGAGGTGTATGAACTCACACTAAAAGTTCACTTTTTGGTTCTAAAAAGGGGTGTTATGATGATTTTTGGACTATACTCAAGTACTACAAAGTTGTTTATTGCTATCTAATTGCCATATTAAAAGTGTCAAAACAACTTTTTTATACTTAAAATCATCATGTACACAATGGGGCTTTCAGAGTTAAGGTTTTTCTTACCATTTTCAAACTTTATAGTATTGGTCAAATTGGTCAACTTTGAATCACTCACCAAAGTTTGATCACAATTCAAAGTTGAATAGTGTTTTCATGCATATCTCTTTATGTTTAACTTAACTGTTTTATCTATCTGTACAGATAAGATGGCTCAAGTTGTGCGTGACCCTGAGAAGATTATGCCCCAAGCTGAGTTCCTTAATACCAGGACTTATAAAAACAACCACTATATAGACCTAACCAAACTCAAAAACCCTACCTACCCCATTGTCACATAAATTCTAAAAATACACCCCCTAAACCACCTCCAGACATACAATCCAGCTACAACCGACACACATGTCCCTGAGCTATATGTCCAACAATTCTGGAAAATATGTGATGTGCATATAAATGAAAGAGGGCATGAGGTCATCCATGCTGAGGTTGATGAATACACCACTAATATACCTGTCAATCGCCTCAGAACCATCTTCAGACTACCAAGAGATGATAGCAGACCTCTTGTAACAACTTTTGAGGAAATCCCAGACGAGGAAGCATGTCTTGCTGCAATCCAGGAAATGGGCTATGATGGTGAGCTTACCCGTAAGAATCAGCTCAAACGCACCGGTCTACATCCAAAGTACAACACTCTTATGACAGTGTTTCAACGGTGTCTCACTCCCAAGCATTCAGGGTATGAATTTCCAACGGAGCATCAGCTCAAAATCTTTGTGGCAGTGGCAAATCATCTGCATGTGGACTATGCATTCCTTCTCTTCCAGGATATCAAAGCTACTATGCTCAGGAAGAACTCTTAAAAGAAGAAGGATGCCAACATGCTGCCGTACCACCGCTTTATACCCATGATCATCCAGTATCTGATGGATCATAATGCAGAAATTCCCCGCCGGGCAGGTTTACCTTCTGTTACTCCTCACCTTTTCATACATTTTAAACCAGCCATTCCGGCCAATTTACCTGTTCCAAGACCATTCCCTATATCTCTCCTTGATCTTTGTGAACAAAATGATATTCTAGTGAGTTATAGGGGGAGTGTAGGAATACCTCCTATAGTTGTGCCAGAACCGGCCATACCTGCCCAGGGAGGAGTAGTACCTGGTGAGAACATAGAAAATAGGCCTCAGACATCTATGGGAGGTGCTAGCAGGGTGTGGAGAGAGAACATGAAGAGAGGGGTGGAGAAGAGGGTGAAGGTGGAGTCATTAGAGAGGGATGGAATATGTATGATCCCGCCACTATTCAAACAATTATCCAATCTCTTTCTCAAACCACCTGCACCCAAGCTGTAATAGAAGAACTTGGTCTTGACGCGTCTGAGTCATCCAGTTCCCAATCTTCTCATGGTGAGTCTGCTTCTCAACCAGGAGGTGCCCCTGCCTTTGAACCTGTAAATTTACCTTTGGGCACCCCTGACAGACCCATTGAACAACCAGCAGAAACCACCCTTTCATTCATGAAACTTACCGAACCACATACTACCTCTCCTGACCTGACCCATACTACTCAAACTACTCAAGTCATTCCTCAAACTGGTGGTCTGGTCATTAATTTGAATCCTTTTACCCATGTTCCAGACATTCCTCGTGTCCAATCTGCCATAGTAGCACTCCTTTTCTGGAGTTGTTTGTTGAAACCGGATCCGTCATCCCTGATTCTTTCCTGTCCCCAAATCGATATGCAGGGTACGGTCCTGGTAGTGGTGAAGATAAAGATAGTTTTGTAGCTAGGAGTACGAGTAATAATGAGGAGGTGAGAAAAGAAAAACAGAGTGCTGAGAGTCCCTCAAACCCAGAAAGCCGGGAAGCCACATCTACTATGGAGCCTAACATTGTTGGGCCTCATATTGAACAAGTCGCGGTGATCCTACCCGTGCAAGTTTCTGCCCCACAAAGCTACTACGGTGTCTTTCAACAGGCACCGTCTTTATTGCACAGGGTAATAGCACATACTCTAGTTCAATCCCAATCGGGAGTTCGACCTATTGAACATAGAGGAACACCTCCCTCGACCTCGACTCCTTTCAACGCACAACTCGATATACCGCGGATTTTTCCGCCTATCTTGATCAACACCGAATCACTATAGATGCACTGAGCTTGTACGTTCAATAAGTCTCCTCAACTTCTATAGGTGGTACCTCTCAAGGTGCCACCCGAGGATTAGAAGGAAATTCTGCTGGAGCCACCATCCATGCTGCTCCAGTAGGTGGTACTGCCTCTGTGGCTGGTACCTCAACTGGAAGTCTTCGTGATTCCGGGTTTGTTACACGTGCAGAACTTCAAGACTATATTCAACAAGCCGTGGCACCAATCCACCAAAAACTGCATGAGACAAATCAAAAGTTGGATCGGATAGAACAATCCTCCCAGGCCCAGCAACAGCAACTGAACAGGATTGAGGCACTCCTTACTGCTAGACCTCAAGTGCCAAAAACTCAGCTACAACCGGATCCAGCAACGATGTCAGTGGATGCTTTTAAAAGCTTGTTGTATGTTAAACTTTTGGAACAAAGGCCAGAATCTACACATGATCAAGACCTTCTAACAACTCTTCGCAAGGAACAAAGTCCACAGGAAATATCCTGGATGACTTTCAAGAGTTTCATGAAGATGTCAACAGCAAGATTGATGGGGTGACTAGAGGCTTCTACATCTCTTTGGAGAAGGTTAGTAAGAGGCTGACATTACTTGAACAAACTTTTTAGGCTCAGGCTCAAAGTAGCAAGAGGAGACGGGATGATCAGGATCCTGATGATCAACCCGAGGGGGAGAAAAGGAGGAGATTGTATATGACTTCTCCCTCTGTGGTTGCAACTGTACCTATCCCACGTTTCAGTTCATACTTATCTGCAGGTACAAGTTCAGCTGGGTCTGCAAGTCAACAACAGCAACAACAAAAAACTGCACAAAAATTGGCCGATGAAGTTTATGAACAACAACAAAAGGAGAATGCTGACAAACAGATTGTACTTTATGTACCTCAGCAACAATCGGAACCGAGGCCAATCGATCTTGAAGAAGGTAAAATACCTTATGAGCAGTTCCATGCCTAGATGTTTAACTTGTTTAGTGATTCAGATGATGAAATGGAGGATTTATATGAGTCTATACACACATCACCTGCAAGGCATATGGGAGAAAGCAGTTCTGCTCAACCAGAGGAGGAACCTGAGGATCCTGAAATTCGTGACATGTTCAAAGATATAGATGAATATGTGAAAGACACTACACATCCAGCTTCACCCAGAGTTGTCCACAGATTTGATGATGTCATCAGTGAAAGAGAACTTGCAGTTAAAAGAAAAGAATGGGCAACAATCTCTAGAAGGGAAGCTAGAAGGAAACCTAAACAGAAGAAAACCACCTTTGACGTGTCCAGGGTTCTCAGTGGAGTAAACATAGAAGTTCATGAACAATTCCGTCCTCCTCATGGTCAGTTTCAAGAATCAGCTGCTGATGTACTAGAAAGAAACAAACAGAAAGAAGCAGCTGAGAAAGCACAACAAGAATCAGAATGGCGTTTGCCACAAAGCTTCATAGTGCCACCTGCTCCTCCAGTGTATCGTGGGGATCCATAGCTTGATGCAGGTAACATGTTCACAAGAAGTGCTGGTCAACAACCAATATCGAAATGGTATTTTGTCAATGCTGCCAATCTTGAAGAAAGAATACCAGGCATATTCTGTTAGATTATGTGCAGAGATAATTAATGGGCACATTGTATCCAATGTTATACGAAACTAAAGGGTCACACTGCTACACACCCAATACGGAACAGTTGGATTACACCATAAATATGTGTGGAAATAATTAATCAGTTAGATTAATTATTAAAGAGAAAAAGGAAATAATTAATCAGTCAGATTAATTATTAAAAGAGAAAAGTAAATAATTAATCAGTTCTATTAATTATTGAAAAGAGAGATATAAATAATTAATTAGTTTGTGTTAAGTATTTAAAAGGAATATATAATAAATAGTTATTTATTATTTAAAGAGAATTAAATATTAAGTTTTAATATTTAACGGACCAGTTAATTAATAGTTAATTAATTAACTAGTAAAGTCCAAGGAGTCAAAGTGAGAAGAGATGAAAGTTTAATTAAAACTAGTGGGCTTTTAATTAAACGGGCTTAGGTCCATTTAATCCTTATATATATCCTTAAGCCTTAAGGATTAATACATAAGTGACAAGGGGATTAAACCTAGCCACAAACTCTCTCCCTCTTTACTCTAGTCGATCTCGGCTCTCTCACTTTCTCTCTGTCTCGTCGCTCTCTCTCCTTCGTCGCACTCTCTCTCTCTCTCTCTCTCGGTTTCTTGCTCTCGTCGAAGTCAAACAAGAAACAAAAACCTGAGGGCGTTTGCGATTGGCAGTCGACGCATACACACACATTCTCGGTTTTGAGAATTGTTGCTTGGTAATCCAGGAGCGGTCTAGCGGCCAGTTTCAAAGGAGGAGCAGTAGTGGTGGACTACTTTAGCAATCCCAAGTTTGATCAGGTATATTTCTTGTTAACCTTTTCAATGGATTGTTATTATTAAGTAACTAGTTAGATCATATGTTTAAAGATCCTAACCCTTTTAGGGTTTAGAGGATTATATTCAATCCAGTTCCGCTTTAGGATTGAACCAGTAGAGTCAAACCCAGGTTTGACTAGTTTGAGTCATATGGTGGTTTGGTCAGGTTCAAACCTTTCATATTCAGCACTGAGCTAATATAGGTTATTTCCCCTGAGTTGCGGAACATGGATGACAAACAGAGAAGAAGATATGAACACATCCTCTCACAATACATGACAAAACCAGAAGAGATCAAATCAGAGTATCCAATAGATGAACTCATCAATATCTATACTCAAACCACCTTCAGGATAAAGTATGCCATCTTTCATGTCAGAAGAGCAAACAACATGTCATACTTCTTCAATGAAGCAGATTTAAGGTTTGTTAGTATTGAAGACATCAACTTTATCTTTGACACCCTCTCTCAGAAACGAGGAAAGTGGCCTGAAGAAGAGTTTGGAAGAGTTGCTCTGATGAAATATATGAGGAATCTGATAGAATATTTTGAGGAACATGATCTACAACTCGGAGCTGAAAACAACTACTTGAAAGTCAATCTCTTTAAGCCTAACCAGAGCCATCCGAACTTAGAAAAGCTTGAAGAGTTGACAGTTATCTATGATGGGCATCAAAACTTCAAAGGTGATCGAGGTGTCGTCTCAAGGAATACAAAAGGTGAAAAGATATTCATCATACTTGATGAACTGATGTCATATTCAGACGGCACTTTGAAAATCCTTCATCATAAGATACATCAGAAAATTTGCGATAACCGTGCAGCCTACACTGATGAAGAACACGCTCAAGCCTATCATGCTATAGAGAAGATGAGAACGACACTGGCAAGCAGAAGGCAAATACGCAACTGGCAAGTGGCTTTCGGGATTCGCAACAAATTAGCTTATGAATAGTTTTATGTATTTGTTTGTTGTAAATCGATGCACACCTCACTTAGGGAGAGAATTTTAGATTATTAAAAGTGAGGGTGCAATATGTAATTCTTGTATAGTTGGGCAAACTCTATAAAAGGCATTTGCCCCACCATTCTAAAGTAAGCTTTGCATTTACAACATATCTTGTGTTTGTGTATCTCTCTACTTTGCTCTCGGCTCTCTCTCTTAAACCGACCACACACGCAAACACACTAGCAAGATTATCATCTAGCATTGCTTCATCCGTAGCATATATGGGACTATCACAATCCATCAAAGCTATCTCATTCCAAGAGATCCAAGGCCAAATCCAACAAATAAATTCGCTCAGTTAGCCTTTCATCATAACAGTGGGTTCTTAAAGGTACAATACTTAAAGCTTGATATTGGCATAATTATACATAAAATATATATCTGATATCTGCCAATATCTGTTTTAAATAAATAAAATATAGCCAACATGAGATTTAAATGCTTTCTTATTTTATTCAAGGCTATTTCAGGTAGACAATACGGAAAAATGAAGAAAATACCTCTCAAAAGACGAAGATTTTACGAAAGCAGCAATTACGCGCCGCGTACCCTATCTTCTTCTGCGATGCGGACCCAACGAATTCTGTTACAACATAATGCAAGCTGTCATCGAATCTTGTCAGGGAATCTTGTCAGGCATCTTTCCGCGCCACGGAAATAGATCATTACGCTGCGCGGAAATTAATTTTCACGCCTATAAATATCAAGCCAAGCCCCATTCGACAAATACACCTTTCAGACTGAAACACACTTCCACACACCATTCCATCCGAGTTCAGGCGACTCCAGGGGGCCTTCGGGCTGCTCTGGAGGTTTCCTCGCCTCTTATCCATGTAAATACGTAGTTTATAGCGTAGGTTAGTAGTTTTAGTAACTGTAGTTGTTTTTTTGTCTTAGGAAACGAGTTCCAGCAAGTTTGTACAAGTCGGGATGCTGTCCTTGTATCATTTCTGCCTGTATAATACAAACTGGTATTCTATTTCCTTTATTTTTGCTTTCTTACAATGAATCTGAATTGATATAAATATGTAGTCGTTATGCGTAGGATTATATTGTGATGATTTTATTCAAGATTTGATATTTCTGAAATAATGAAACATTATAATTAGCTATTTTGTATAAAACTATCAGTTCATGCGGGTATTCGGCATTGTAAATGTTGAAAAACCATTTGCTTAGGATATCTGTATCCTTATACATATATATTCAAACAGACTCATATTTATATGCATTTGCTCATGGACCCACTTGAGGTGTACGATACGTATAAGTCTGGTATGTGTATACACGAACATTTGCTCATAGACCCACTTGAGGTGTTGAACTGATATATTATCTTAATACCTAAATATATCTTCTTACCGGATGTTGACCGACAATGGTATTTACTTTGTCTATTACTTCATTAGGAGATAAATACTAACCTTTTAGGTAAAACGGGATAACACCCGGGAAGCGAGGTTTTATCTAACCGGTGTTTTGATAATACAGGGATTAAATCAGTGTTACCTTAAGATCACTATGAATCGATAAACGATTGGTACCGAATCAACTTTAGAAATCATCTTAATAATTTCACTCATTTTATAACCAGATTAGCTAACGCTAATAGTAATATTTATTTGGAGGATTCGTGAGTTGACACTTTCTTTTGTTTCCTGCTTTATTTATTTTTCCTGCCTAGTATTTAGTTTATTTTTATCCTCACCTATCTATCTAACTAGACAACAGTTTCGAATAGAGAGTAGCAATAGCTATCACCATACCCGTGTTCGATATAAATCATCGGTCTTACCAGCGTACTATACTATACGCGATGGGTTATCTGCCCAGCCGCGCCGTGTGCACTCGTACCGTTGTGAAATCCGGTCCGCACGTAAACGCGATACACCAAAGCTCCAGTTCTACATCACATGGTGAGGTTCTGAGATCTAACTCCATTCCAAAGCATTCTGCTTCTAGATGGATTCCTAACCGCACCACTTCCGCTAGTCACAGAAATTCTCAAACCTCAACCGTCAAACTTACAGAGGGTGAATAGGAAGAAGTCCAAGACTAAGAAGCAGAAGATAATCCAAATTTGTATTCCTAAAGGACAATCTTTCGATAGTTATTATGCTCACCAGAACATCGTCACTCAGAGTCCAGCGAGGATATTAAACAAAATTTGGATACAAAAAGTTACAACTTAATCTGATGTTCTTTCACATGATCACTCACATGAAGATTCCACAGTTGTTTCTAATAATCAAGGACCCATTCATGCATGGGGACCTAAAAATTCTTTGTTACCATCTTACAGGCACCTAATCTTTGGTACCTAGACTCGGGATGCTCCAAGCATATGAAATGCGATCGTAGTATGCTCCAAAACTATGTTTCTAAATATTCTGGCAATATAGCTTTGGAAATGACAATGTTGCGCCTATCCTGGGGTATGGTGACATAGAAAAGAAAAACATAAAAATCAGCAAAGTTTCCTATGTGGAAGGTCTGGGCAACTATTTTTTTGGTATTGGTCAGTTATGTGACAAAGACTTAGAGGCGTCATTTAAAAAGAACACTTGTTTACTCACAACTGAGAATGGGGATACACTCTTATCTCGAACAAGAAAATTGAGTTTGTACTCATTGATTTGACTCATTACGAATCATCCTCGTCAGCTTGTCTTTTATCAAAAGCTTCATCGGATATAACTTGGCAGTGGCATAAGAAACTCTCTCACTTGAATTTTCATAGTATTAACAAACTAGTCAATGGTGACGTATTGAGAGGCCTACGTAAGTTACGTTTCAATAAAAATCATTTATGTGCAGATTGTGAGAAGGGTAAAATGAAGAAGGTTTCTTATAAGTCCAAACAAGTGTCAAGTACTAAGAAGCCTTTGGAACTTCTGCACATAAACTTATGTGGTCTGATGAGAGTTCAGTCAAGAAATGGGAAAAAGTATATCTTAGTCATGGTGGATGACTACTCTAGTTATACTTGGGACAAGTTCTTGCGGTCTAAAGATGAAGCTGCTCCAACAATTATATCTTTTTTCAAGCAGAAACAGAACAAACATGCCCAGCGTGTTGTATCTATTCGATCTGACAACGGAATGGAATTTAAAAACAACACTTTAGCAAGCTATCTTGACCTTGTTGGGATAAGCCATCAATTTTCCTAAACTTATACACCTCAACAAAATGGTGTGGTGGAACGTCGCAACCGAACTCTGGTTGACGCTACACAGACCATGCTATCATATTCAGGGCTCCCACATATATTTTAGGCTGAACCTATCAGCACAGCCTACTACACGTAGAATCGTTCTTTCATTCATAAACGCTTTGATAAAACTCTTTATGAGTTGGCTAATGATATAGTACCTAATATCAAACACTTTCACGTATTTGGTAATAGGTGCTTTGTGCTAAATGAAAAAGATAAGTTAGGAAATTTTGAGGCCAAGGTTGATGAAGCAATTTTCCTAGGTTATTCACAAGATTGGAAGGCCTATCGGGTTTTAAATAAAAGAACAAAAAGTGTCATAGAGAGTATAAACGTAACATTCGATGGTTCATTGGATGTTACAGATTTTTCACCACAATCCAAATCCAACGTTTCTGAACATCTCAGTTCAGGACAGGCTCTTTAATTAAAAGAAACAAACACTGGGTCCAACAGTATTGATAATAATTGAATTATTGTTTGATTTCTTTCAATCTGAATCTAATCCTACTCATTCTGTTCCCAGGCCTGCTTCAGATGCTCTAGAGAGTGTAACGGTTACAATTCCAATTTCTACTGAGACGAATCCTTTTGCTGATTCTTACTTTGAGGGATCTCCATCTACATCTATCGCTCAACCTACAATGGTGCCTGCAGTAACTGAGACTGAGAGTTCACCAGTTTTTGATTCAGTTCCAAATATTACTCTAGAATATGAGGAGACTATACATACTTTAAACACTCTCTTTCCTTCGTCCTTAACTCCCCAAGGTGCTAAATGGACACGACACCACCCTAAGTCCAATATCATAGGAAATCTAGTCGAACCTGTAAGAACCCATTCAGCTACGGCTAATGAAAGCTAGTTCACTAGTTTTCTCAGCATCATCGAACCTACTAAAGTCTCAGACGCACTTCAAGATCCGGATTGGGTTACTGCCACGCAAAATGAATTAATCCAGTTCAATAGACTCAGGGTCTGGAGACTAGTACCTTTACCTCATGGTAAATGTGTAGTAGGTACTAAGTGGATCTTCAAAATAAAGGGATTCTGACGGAATAGTGGTACACAATAAAGCTAGGCTGGTACGCAGTAAAGCTTGGCTTGCAGTATGACAAGACCACTCTTCATTGTGATTCGCAATCTGCCATTGTTATCTCGTGCAATCCGGTACACCACTTAAAAACCAAGCATACGATATTCGCTAACATTTTCTTAAAGACAATGTTGAAAAAGGTCTTATTGAATTACAATATGTTCAAACCAATAGTCAACTTGCTGAACTGTTTACCAAACCATTGGACGATTCTCGTTTGAATGAGCTGGTTTCCAAGTTGGGAATGTTGAATTATCAAATCTGACTTGATGTTGTTCACAATAATTCTTTTTGTGCTTCTTGGTTGAGTACGTATTACTCAGTTTCTTAGTTTTGCAAGTACATGGTGCATACCTTTAGGGGGAGTGTCTATACATACATGTATTGCATATGTGTAGGGGGAGAAATTGGATAGACACAAAACTTTCAAACAAAATTGTTTTCAAAATTTGTATCTTCCTCTTGAACTAAAAATGTGTGTTAAATGCAAATTTCGAGGGGGAGTTTGTTTTATTGTGAAAAGCAAAAAAGGAACAAAACAAATTAAAAATTATGAAAATACAAAATATTGAATGTTTTGTTTCATTCTAAGTCTAAGAAAATTCAAGAAAATCAAAATATTTGCATAAGTGTACTTCATTAGAGCGTATGGTCTTTAGAGCATGAAATCTTTGAGTGAAAGACCTTAGAATGTGAAGTCTTGAAGTATGAGTCATTAGAGCATGAGGTGTTAGAGTATTAGTTAGTGTAAGGTCATAGAGTATAGATCTTAGAGCATAGATCATTAGAGTCTAATTACTTAGAGTCTATTTGATTAGCATGAAGACCCTTAGAGTGTGACCTCTTAGAATATAAACTCTTAGAATGAAGACTCTTAGAGCGTCAGGTCTTAGAATGTGAGTACTTAGAGTGTGTGTACTTAGAGTATGGGTACTTAGAGAGTGTGTACTTAGAGCGTGGGTACTTAGAGCGTGAGTAATTGAAAAGTAGGGTCTTAGAGTATATGATCTTGGAGTGTGACAAGTTAGAGTGTGAAGAGTTAGATGATGACATTAGAGAGTGAAGAGTTAGAGGATGACATTAGAGCATGAAGTTAGAGCCTGTTTTTCACCATCCCATAACCTCTCACGGTCCAATCCCTTCATGGCATGTGCCTTTACACAGTTAAAACGTCACACTCAAACCGGTTTACTTAGTTGTTCTAACTTTTGAAATTCAAAAACTCTTTGTTACTCTAATCTGATCGTGAAAGGAACTCTGCCAAAATTTTTGTTTTTATGATTAATCAGACCACATACTCTAACGTATTCATAATCATGAGTTTATTTTATAGAGACATGAATTTAATCGAAGGATTTACCCTATTTGTTGCTCTAAACCGAGGGGTTCACGGTAACTTCGAATTGATTTTCACCCTTCAAAATGATGTTGTTTGACATACTATTGTTTGCGATAAGGAGTTTTTAGAGTATGGAGAACACTACTTTACAAGAAAATTTTAAAAATTTGACAAAGTGTTCTTCGTGGGTTTGAATATACACTTGGATTCCATTTTGGACTAAAACTCGATGTTATGATGTGATTTTAAATATATGTTAGTGTTACAAAGTTGTTTGTAATCACTTAATCATAGTACGTCAGCTTTCAAACTAATCTTTGCACGTCCTATGACATCACTTTTACTATGAGGGTCCATGTGTTAACAAATTCGGAAAATTTTCAACTTTTTCAAGATTGATCAACAATGGTCAACTGAGATTCAAAAGGTCGAGTTTGATCTAAGTTTGACACATTGTGATGTTTGCAAGGGTGAGTGGGTAAGTACATTGCTTTATGTTTACAGATATAATTTGTTTACTGTTCTTACAGGTAAAATAACACACATGGAAGATAACGCGGTATTATCTCATTCTTCTATCGCCAGCCTACCCTTAAACCCAGATGACCAGTTCTTATCCTCTGAACATTTTTTGGCTGTTGGTGTTGGGGTTTCCAGAACACAAAGCGGAAGCATGGTACAAAATTTTTTTCACAAGGTACAAGCATGTAAATCACAAAACAAGAAACCCTAATAGTGGAACATACTCTATGTTAAAGAAATGCAACAAGGAAACAAGGAGAGAAAGAAGTTATACCCTCCTCCTAAGCTCTAGAAAATGTGTGTGTCATGTTGGTGATGACCCGAGAAGCTAAACCGAGCTCTCTCTATCGTAGTCCACCCCGGGAACACGTCAACCTCCAAGTGCTAGCAAGCCTTGATGATTCTCACTACTGGAAATCACCTAGGTACATCAACCAAAACTTATTTTTTGGACTCACACAAGAACTCACTTCCTAGAATCTCACAAAGTAGCTCTAAAGTGTATATGTTGTGAATATGGCAAAAGATCACTAAGCAAGACATGAGGAGTGCTTATATAAACCCCAAAATGTCATTTGGGCTGCCCCAAGGCCGGCCAAGCTTAATCATGAGTCTTACATGCATTGGCCAAGTGATGAGGTGACTTGACAAAAATTTGAATGCAGCGATCGCGCCACTAAACCTTAAGAAAATCGCCGCGCGATCTTCTATTGATTTAGAGGCGCGAACTCCTTCTCCGCACCAACTTTTGTTTGTTGTCATTTTTGGTCCCTTTACTTTGGTAGCTATCGAGATTGAACCCCGGTGTGTAACCCAATTGGCCCATACATCATCAGTAGTGATTTAAATGGAGTACATGCATCTGTGGGCGTATTCTAACAAACTCCTACTTGCACATGATGCACCGTACCCACAAAACCACAGATAAGTGATCTTACATCCCTTTGTTTGCGATATCCTTGTGAACATGAGACATGGTTATGAGTCAATCTCCAGATCGTTCACAATTATGTTACTCAATCTTGATTGTTGGTGACCAAAGTTTGAGATACATCTGATCCAAAATCAATGTACCTCGCGCATGGCCATGCAATTTTTGGTGTCAGCTCCCAATCATCGAGGGACTCAGGGATATCTCTTTAAATAGAGAAACAAATTCTTTTGACTACATAGTCCCGTAACATGTTTCTTATTTTACTTATCTATTTCCTTTATGATAACCAATTACGAACTGCGTTTGAAAATAGCCAAAGTAAAGCAGATTCATGCTATGGAAACTCATGTATCTCAAGTCTAAGGATGTATGATATTATCATCCCAAGTTACTCGTGACATGAAACCATGAAGTAAACTTGGGTGTGGGTGCTCTAGTCACTTGAAACTCTTTTCAAGCACAGGTAAGTATTAACCATTTTGAACACAAGGTCAACTACTTACCTTAGCCTTAATTCAATCTTTCTTCCATAAGATTGACTGGTTGTGGAAAGTTTGAAATATTAAATATTTCTGGAAGTGATTAAACATGCTTAGATGGAAAACAGTAAAGTCTTATGAATGTAACCGTATCACACGTATATAATGATCTCTATCATATATCCAAACAAGCATAAGTTACAATACCGTTCATAAGTTCCCAAAATTAAATACATATCAAACATACTAAATAAAAGTCTCAAGACAAATCGCTAACATATCTTACACCTATTGCCTTAGTGTGAGAATAATGAGATGCTTACGGTAACAGCTTAGTGAATGGATCCGCCAAGTTTCCATCCGTCGCTACTCTGCTGATGACTATATCTCCACTTTCAATTACATCTAGTATAAAGTGTATTTATGTAGTATATGTCTTGTCCTCTTGTGAGCTCTTGGTTCCTTTGCCAAAGCCACCGCACCCTCATTGTCACAGAAAATTTCAATAGGGTCTGCGATGCTTGGAACCAATCCCATATCTTAAATGAATTTCTTCATCCACACAGCCTCCTTAGCAGCTTCACTTGCTGCTATGTATTCCGACTCAGTAGTGGAATCAGCGACTGTGTCTTGTTTTAAGCTCCTCCAGCTTATTGCACCACCATTTAGTAGGAATACAAACCCCGATTGTGATCGGCAGTCATCCTTATCGGTTTGGAAGCTTGCATCCGAGTAACCCTTTACTCTCAGCTTTTCCTCCCCACCATATACCAAGAACATCTCTTTCGTATGCCTAAGGTACTTGAGAATGTTCTTCACGGCTCTCTAGTGAGGCTCACCTGGGTTTGCCTGATATCTACTAGTCATATTTAATGCACATGACACATCAGGACGAGTACATAGCATGGCATACATGATCGATCCCACAACCGAAGCGCATGGTACTCGCTTCATTACTTCTATCTCCTCTTGGGAGCTAGGACATTGAGTCTTGCTCAAAGTCAATTCATGCAACATAAGGAGGTTTCCTTTCTTGGAATACTCCATTTTGAAGTGTCTAATGACCTTGTCTACGTATGCACTTTGAGAAAGCCCAAGAAGCCTTCTAGATCTATCTCTATAGATCTTAATGCCCAAAATGCAGCTTGCATCCCGAAGATCCTTCATTGAGAAACAATTCCCAAGCCAAGCTTTAACACTTCTTAGGCTTGGAATATGATTTCCAATGAGCAAAATGTCATCTACTTATAGGATAAAAAAGACTATCGTGCTCCCACTAGCCCTGACGTATACGCATGGTTCATCTTTGCTTTTCAAAAAACCAAATTCTTTGATTTTCTCATCAAAGCATAGATTCCATCTTCGAGATGCTTGTTTGAGTCCATAAATGGACTTCATGAGTTTCACGTTAAGGAAGGTGGTTTTTACATCCATTTTCCATATTTCATAATTGTGAAATGCATCAATGGCTAATACTATCCGGATACACTTCAACATTTCCACTGGAGAAAAGGTTTCATCATAGTCAATGCCAGGTGTTTGTGTGAAACCCTTTGTCACCAGTCGGACTTTGAAGGTATCCAAGGTTCCCTCCATGCCGTTCTTCTTCTTGAAGACCCATTTACACCCTACGGGTTTAACCCCGGCTATAGGATCAACCAGTTCCCAAACCTGGTTATCCGACATGGAGTGCATCTCGCTTTCCATTGCTTCTCTCCATTTTGCAGACTCAGGGCCTGCCATGGCTTTCTTGTAGTTGGTGGGCTCATCATGATCCACCAATAACTTGCTACCCTCAGATATGTGCAATCCATATCTCTCTGGCTCATGACGAGTTCTAATGGAACGCCTTGGATTAGATAATGGAAGAGAGTCAGGTACCGCAGCATTGCCCTGCTCGGTTTCAACCGTCTTAGGTTGAGTGCTAGTGCCAACCCACTCATGTTCTTTATCGGTTGACCCTTGATATTCCTCAAAGTCAATCTCCTTACTAGTTTGTATGGATAGCAGTTCTCTTTGAAAGAAAACTGCCCTTCGAGCAACAAAAACTTTGTTCTCTGAAGGTTTATAAAATTAATACCCAATACTAGCAGGAGGATTTCCGATAAAGTAACACCTTTCCGAGCGGGGTTCTAATTTTTCATCAGCCTAACGTCTTACGTAGGCTTGACAACCCCAGACTGGCAAATAAGAAACTGTCGGCTTCTTATTATGCCACATTTCGTAAGGTGTCTTTTCAACTTTCTTGGTTGGTACGAGGTTAAGGACTCTTACCACCGTTTCTAGAGCGTACCCCCATGTCAAGCTCATCATAACTTTCTTGGTATCTCCGTCCGACTCATCATAAGCCGTACCATGTCAAGCAAGGTCTGGTTCCTCCTTTCGGCGACCCCATTTAATAGTGGAGTCCTAGGAGGTGTCAATTGTGAAACAATTCCACAATTTTTTAAATGTTCGGTGAACTCAGCAATAAGATACTCTCCGCCTCTATCAGATCGGAGTTTATTGATGGTCTTGCCCAATTGATTCTGGACTTCGTTTTGAAATGTCTTGAACACCTCAAATGTTTCAGACTTTTGTCTAATAAGATATACATATACATACCTACTATAGTTATCTATAAAGGTAACGAAGTATCTTGTGTTATTCCTTGTAACATTCTAGAAAGGACCACACACATCGGTATGTATGATTTCTAGGAGGTCCTTTCCCCTCTCACTTGAACCGGTGAAGGGTGCCTTTGTCATCTTGCCCAATAAGCAAGATTCACATACATCACTTGAACGGTGGTCAAACGATTCCAAGATCCCGTCAGCTTGAAGTTTGGTGATTCGAGTCTTGTTAATATGACCATGACAACTATGCCACAAGAAAAAATTATACAAAAATTTTTTTGATTTAGAATCAATGTTCATGATAGATTTTCTTGACTCAACGTATGCATTCGCCTCGTATATGCCATGACACGGTAATGCTTTAATATAAACGATATCATTTTTAAAACATACAATTGTTCCATTAACGAAATTAAAATTGTAACCGTCGTCAACAACGCATGAAATGATATAATGTTTCTAGCCACATGGGGTGAATAGCATACATCTTTTAATAAAATTGAGAATCCGGTCTTGAAAGAAAGCTCCAAGTTGCCTTTAGCTTCCACGGGGACAATCTCCGAATTTCCCATAACAAAGGCCACCTCTCCCCGCTCCAAGCTCGTACTTGCCCTTAGCACGTGCACCATAGTACATATATGAGTGCCACATCCGGTATCTAAAACCCAACCTTTAGAAGTAGAAGTTTGATGGAATTCTATCATGAAAGTACCTGAAGAGTCAGGTCCAGAAATGCTCATTGCTTTGAGCTTGTTGAGCTCCTCAAGGTACTTAGGGTAGCTTCGGCAGTAATGCCCCTAGCCCCCGCAGAAAAAGCATTGAGCATCCTCCAGGGTCTTGGCTTGGGGAAGTTTCCCCTTACCCTTTACCTCGGTGGTAGGGTTAGGCTTGGTTTCATCAACCTTTCCCTTACCCTTCCCTTTAGAAGGGGTGCCATTCTTCTTCTTCTTTTGGATGTGGCCCTCCCAGATGGCTAAGACGGGGTTGGAAGAAGAAAGCTTGCTCTTAGTCATGCTAGACTCCCCGGTCTTCAGTATACCGTGGAGCTCCATAAGGGTTTTATCCATGTTATGCATATGATAACTCATGGTGAATTGATCATATGCACTGGGTAGGGATTGGAGGATCAAATCGACCTCCATCTCCCTCCCGATGGTGAAACCCAACTTCTCCATGTGCTCGATGTTTTCCTTCATACGCAAGAAGTGAGTACTCACATTCCCGCCATCCTGGAGCTTGCATGCAAGGACGGCCTTGAAGCATTCGTACCTTTCTTGCCTTGCCTGCTGTTGGAACATGTCCTTCAGCTGCACGATCAAGTCATAGGCACCTAAGTGCTCCATTTGCTTTTGTAAATCGGAGCTCATGGGGCTCAACATAAGGCACGTCACCTCTTCAGTCTCTTTGAGGTGCTTTTCATATGCGCCTTTGACCGCCCTAGTTGCGTTGCTCGGAGGTGCCTCGGGTAGGGGTTCCTCTATGGTGTGCAACTTCCCTTCTTAGTGTAGGATGAGCCTCAGCTGCTTATGCCAATCCATAAAGTTACTACCATCGAGTTTCTCCTTCTCAAAGAAAACTCTTAGAGAAATATTAGTGGTGGTGTTGTTCGCGCTTGTTGATGCCATCTATAATTAGCAAAGTAGATTTAGTTAGTTTGATATAATCTTGTTAAAATAATTTACTCAAAAAATCATCTTAACAAGGCTAAGAACCATATTTCATCCCACTATGTGACTATTTAGATCGGCAACCATCTTGCCAATTGCAATCTCTATCGCAATCCTTAGTACCTTACGGGATCCTATGACAACCATGGGTCGTTCGGCATGTTTGATCCCTTCTCGCACCAATTTTAAGCATTGAAATTTTGATTGACTCGTGCTAAGCTTGACAATCATTCAAAATTTCAAACTAATAATTGTAAATCGTCCGTCAAGATATAAGATGACAAATCCACTAAAATTGGCTCGTGTTAAGCTCGACAACCAAAATTGTGAATTTGCCACACTCACCTTCCACACAGTTTTATGAGAATTGGCTAGTGCTAATCTCGACACCCAAATCTCATAATACTATATGTAGGGATTTACAGGGTACAATAAAGCACAACGGAAAATAAACTTGCAAATCCCGTTCCCAGGATCCCAACTGGATCAGGTGGGGAAACAGAACAATAATCATAAAACAAGATATATCATGAAACATATATGCCCAATATCAGTTATAAACTAAAAGAGAGAAAATATACCCTGAAACTGTTGAAGGGGGGATACACAGCTACTGCACCCTTGAACTGGCTGCAAGACCGCCAAAACTGAACAATATGCGAGTGTGTATAATAACCGGCAAAAACCAACCTTGGTTTTTCCCTGATCGTCGCCGCCGAGAGAAGCCCGCCGCAAAGGGGGTCGGTCTCAGGGTTCGTGCCGCTAAGCCGCAAGGCACCACCGCTGGGCCGCCGTGTGCCGCCGGGTGTGTCCGCCGGGTGTGTCCAGCGGTGACCTGCCGCTGGAAACCGTGACCATCGAGGAGGTGGGGTGGTCGGCCGAATGAGAGCAAGGGAGACAGGAGGGAGAGCCTTTTGTGTTTTGTAAATAATGAGGATTAGATAACAATTAGGTTTATACTAAGGTTTAAACCACTTATATAGATAACCTCCTAGGCCTAAGCCCTTGGACCCTAAAGCCCGGTCCATGATCAATAACTTTGATCCTTTTACAAAACAAAACCTCCTAGTTTAGTTAATATTAATTAATCTAATGTTAATTAATATTTTTCCAACCAAACTTAATTTATTAAATATTTAACTAATATTTAATATTCCCTTTTATTTTATAATAATAAATATCTATTTAATATTTCTCTCTTTCTTGATAATTAATTAACTATTAATTATCTATTTTATACACATTGAATTATTCTTGGTTCATGAGTTGGGTGTGCAGCTGTGTGACCCTTTAGTAACTCATCGTATCCATGGATGTGATGACATGTGTACACTATCCCTACACACAATCTATCAGACTCCCACTTGTGCACGATAGTTACACTCCTTTGTTCATCACGGGCCTAAGGAGATCCCCAGCCAGACACTTAGGTTAACCATGACTATAAGTTCTTTTATGTCCAGAGATTCTGTAATCATCTACTTGGATTACCCGGTTTTTTGTTTTGCAACTCGATATCTCGTAATGTGGATTTCAGACATGGAACACGTAATCTATTCTGAAAATCAAGATTAAGTTTCTCGACTTCTGATTTTGACAAACTGCAGTTACGGAGTTACCAAATGATGTCCATCATTCTATCCGAACGCGGCCACATATTTCATTTAATCTCAACCATCAAGTGGCCAAAGAATATCTCCTCTCTACAAGAGAAGGTGCAAATCCCATCTTGACTGCTTGCATTTAAGCACACGTCTTCTGCTGCACCCAGATACGCCCGTTATTGTTACCTAGTTACTGCGTAACATTAGAACGTTCTAAAGTACAGAAGTCCTCGTGCCCCAAACTAAACATCTCATGTCTTAGGATAACTAATCAGGTAACTCATGTCATTGGCTCCATGAAGTTAGACTGATGCAGATCACCTCCAATATTTGTACCCCTGACAAATATCTATAAATAATTGGTCACATAACTTGTGTTTTTATTCTCTACCCGAATGATCCATCAAGTATTTATAATAGCGTTAGTATCTCTCCGATGTGGCTCCCACCACATTAGGTAGCTACGGAGTAATTTTGATATAGCAAGACTTGTATATCATGGATTAATAAATTTGCTAAAAGTATAGAGAAATTTAAAAGATTATATTAAATCTCCTATTTCCATCAAGCAGAAATGTTTAATACATAATCATAAAGTTTAAATCTCAATCCATATAGTTTTAATTAAATACTGAAAAACTAGGTGCTAGGTCCCATATACTACATTCCTATGGAACTAGCATATTTCTCATGCTTTTCTCTTGCTAGCGCCTTGGCCAACGGATCAACAACGTTTTCCTCCGTTGGTATCTTGCATATTCTCACATCTCCCCTTCCGATGATCTCTTAGATGATGTGATACATTCTAAGTACGTGCCTGGTCCACTGGTGATCTCTTGGTTCTTTCACTTGCGCCAAAGCTCCCATGTTATCACATAATATATCAACCAGTCTAGAGATACAAGCAACAACTCTTAGATCCGAGATAAAATTCCGCAGCCAAACCCCTTCCTTTGCCGTATCATTTGCTGCAATGTAATCATCCTCTGTAGTTGAATCTGCTATAGTATCTTGCTTCTGGCTTTTCCAAGATACAGCTCCACCGTTTAGGGTAAATACAAACCCTGACTGTGACTTAAAGTCATCTCTGTTTGTCTGGAGGCTCGCATCTGTGTAGCTAGTCACACTAATTTCATCTGTGCTTCCACCAAAGACCAAGACCATATCCTTTGTCCTTCTCAAATACTTGAGAATGTTCTTGACAGCCACTGAATGGGGTTCACCCGGATTTTGCTGATATCTACCCGTAAAGCTTATGGAGTAAGCAACATCGGGCCTGGTACATAGCATGGCATACATAATCGATCCTACTGCCAAAGCATAAGGAACCGATTTCATCCTCTTTTGCTCTTCTGGAGAAGTAGGGCATTCAGCCTTGCTCAATGGTATACCAAATCTCATAGGGATGAATCCTTTTTTGAAATCTTCCATCTTAAAGCGTTTCAACACTTTATCTATGTATGTACTTTGACTAAGTCCGATCAACCGCCTAGATCTATCTCTATAGATCTTAATACCAAGTATGTATGCGGCTTCTCCTTGGTCCTTCATCTAGAAACATTTACCTAACCAGAATTTTACTCCTTGTAATGCTCGTACATTGTTTCCTATGATCAATATGTCATCCACATACAGGATTAGGAAGATTGCTACGCTCCCACTGAACATCGTGTAAACACAGGACTCAAACTCGCTTTTGGTAAACCAAACTCTTTGATGCGCTCATCAAAGTTCAAGTTCCAGCTTCTAGATGCCTGCTAAAATCCATAAATGGATTTTAGCAACTTGCATACTTTACCTGGATTTTTGTAATCCTTAAAATCGTCCGGTTGTGCTATATACACATCCTCAGTTTGTTTCCCATTAAGGAAAGTGGTTTTGACATCCATTTGCCATATCTCATAATTGAAGTATGTAGATATGTCCATAAGAATCCTAATAGACTTATGCATGGCTACTGGCGAAAAGGTTTCATCATAATCAATACCTTGAGTTTGAGTGTAACCCTTTAGAACAATCCTAGCTTTAAAAGTATGAACATTTCCTTCCATGTCGGTCTTCTTCTTGAAGACCCACTTGCACCCAACAGCTTTACTGTGTTGTGACTAGTCTACTAACTCCCAAACTTGGTTGTCATACATGGATTGCATCTCTGCCTTCATGGCATCCAGCCATTTGCCAGACTCACTGCCTGATATAGCAGACCCGTAGGATGTGGGCTCATAAAGATCCCTTTCTTCCTGAGCGATTAGAAATCCCAGATATCTATTTGACTCAGTCCAAATCCTAATAGACCTGTGAAGGTTTTGTGTTTCTACTTCTTCCTCAACCGCAGGGTCAAGTTGGGATTCAACAATTCTTTGTTGACTTACGGGTTCCACAAATGGAGGAGGTATACCTTCATCCTCTTCAACTTCATGAAGATCTATTTCTTTTCTAGAAGTTTCTGAACTTAGAAACTTATCCTCTAGAAATGTCCCTGACCGAGCAACAAAAACTTTGTTCTCATCGGGATTGTAGAAATAGTACCCTAAGATTTCCTTAGGATAACCTACGAAGATACACTTATCCGATTTGGGTTTGAGTTTATCCGAGAATGGTCATTTAACGAACGCCTCAAAACCCCAAATATTTATGAAAGACAATTTAGGCTTCTTCCCCGTCCATAACTCGAACGGTGTCTTTCATTTCTCCACAGACTTAGTTGGAACTCGGTTCAGCATAAAATCAGCCGTTTCGAGTGCATGACCCCAGAACGACATTGGAAGACTAGTTTGACTCATCATAGACCGAACCATGTCAAGTAAGGTTCTATTCCTCCTTTTGGATATACCATTCCACTGTGGCTTATACGGAGGTGTGAGTTGTGAAACAATCCCACATTCCTTTATATGATCATCAAACTCTTGACTCAGATATTCACCACCCCGGTCAGAGCGAAGCAGCTTTATCTTCTTTTCAAGCTGGCTCTGTACTTCATTCTGAAATTGTTTGAAGAAATCAAAACTTTCTGACTTGTGTCTCATTAGATACACATAAACATACCTACTAAAATCGTCAGTAAACGTAATGAAGTACTGGTATCCTCCCCTGGCTTCTTGACGGAAAGGACCACACAGATCTGTATGTATAATTCCTAGCGGTTCCTTTGACCTTTCATTCAAGCTGTCGAAAGGTTTCTTTGTCATCTTGCCGAACAAACAAGATTTTCAATTGTCAATTGATTCAATATCAAATGACCCTAGACCTCCATCTCCATGAAGTTGCTCTATGCATTTCTTATTTATATGTCCGAGCCGACAATGCCAAAGTTAGGTCTGGTTCAAAGTGTCCTTTAACCTCTTACTTATATGATAGATTTCCTTGTCATCTTCTAGATTTATTATGTATAGACCGTTTTGTGAACTTGCTTTAAAATAGAATAAATCATCTTTAAAGCACAAAATTATTTTCCCTACCGACTGATAGTTAAAACCACTATCTATTAATAAATCGTACAAGATTACATTTTTAATCAATCTAGGAACGTAAAAACAATTCTCTAGTTCTATGATTAATCCTGAAGGTAACTTGAGACAATAGGTTCCTACAGCTTCAGCACCAATGATAGAGCCTTCGCCTACCCGTAGGTCCATGTCCCCCTTCCTTAGTTTCCTACTTCTCTTGAATCCCTACAAGTGATTGCAAATGTGATTACCACATCCGGTATCGAGTACCCATGATTCAAATGAAGTAACTAAGCAATCTATAATAAAGATAGCTGACTCGTCGGTAGAACCGACGTCCAGCTGATCAATGTCGAGTGAGTGCTCGCAAAAATCCTTGCAACCGCAATCTGGACAACAAACGTCTAGCAGCTTATCAATCTAGTTGTCTTCCTCCATTGACTCAACTACTGTTTCATCAAATGGGTCCGGGTGCACCTGGTCATCTATGCACATTAGGAACTCATGCATACCAACTACTGTTGTATCTGGTTCACCAAATTTGTCCACTATCTCTGCCTGATAGCGGTCAGTTAGGGTACCGACCAAGAGCATCACAAGTTCACGCTCACTGACTTGTGATCCTAGAATCATCAAGCAATAAAAAATCCTTCTCTTATTAATGAGATGATCACTTAATAACTGACCTTCTTTCACATTCTCTGAAAAAATATCCTTTATGAGCAGAAAGTGTCCTCTAGATCCTTCACGACCTCAAACACCGACTTATTCTTTAATTCATCCGAAAACTCAGACTCTGGGTAGAGTATCAGAATTGACATGACGCCAGATTCATCAGACAGATACTTGTAATATGTATCATACTCTTCATCCTAAGAATAATAGTCAGGTCATGCCAAAGGAGATTTGTCAATTGTGTACAGTCTTCCACATGCCCTTAGGATGTTCCTAAAGTGCAACTTCCAAACCATAAAGTTTGGACCTGAAAGCTTCCACTTGCTTATGTTGAGGCGAAGAGACTCATCAGGTGTGTAAAACGGTATAACAGATAATATCGACATCTATAGTAAATAGCAAGAAATAAACATTTCAGTAATTTAATTCCTCTAAAATAATTTATGACCCTTTAAATAAATATATTTTAGGATAGGATCCATATTTCACACGTGCCGGTGCACGGTTTGGGCACAACAACACCGACTCCGTGCTATTTCTGGTGGGTATAAACCATACCAATCGTGTTTAAACCAAAACACGACTCCTATATCTTTGGGATATCGAAGGAAACAATAATTAGTACATATTTATTACTCCTAAGTGCACTTTAGGCCCGTCACATCAGGGAATCACCAAAATAGACCACACCATCTAAGACGGGGTGAACTCTGGCCCGTCACATCAGAGAATCACAAAGTCTTTCACCCCCTCCCCACATAGGTTTGAACCCCAGTGTGCACGGTTTGGGAACAACAACACACCAAGGTACTGGTAGTAGGAAAGGTGTACCATTGGATGGGTAGCACTACTGGTCTAAGATTTTGAAAGGGTTAATTTGTTTCAAAACATATTGCCAGTTTTAACTATTTTAAAAAACTTGTAAAACCATCACCTTTTTAAGTGAAAAACTTTTCATCTTAAAAAATATCCTTTATCTATATGTATATGGTTTTAATGACGAGCATGCACTATATAATAATTGATTAAACACAACCACACAATTAATAATAGTAATAATAAGCCAACACACATAACGCCTTTTGACAATCACTGGTACTTAATTAAAATTACGTACCCCTGTGGTCAAACCCTAATTGGATCATAATCAACACACATGGCATGAACTTGATGTTGATGCTCCCACTGGCTCCAGCATCCATGGCATCTTCTCTCTCCTTGTCTTGATTCTTGTCTGGATTCTTGTCTTGATCCTTGTCTTGATTGGCTCCAATATTACATTTACAAATATCAAACTAACCTATTACAATTTTGATAAACTAGTGCCCTATTACATAATAATTCAAAGGCACGCACGCCCGCTAAAACTAGTAATGTTACAAAATTGAATAGGGGTCGTAAGTGGCACGCAGGCCTCCCCACACCAGATAAAAAATAAATGTAAAACCAACCACAAACAATTAAATAAACAACCACAAGATGATCCACTAGGTTTTAGGCGTTTGACTTAAAAGTAATAAACATCCAATCACGTACGAAAAAATTAAATAATAATAATACACGCATTATAAACCACCATATACATATATAATTCTAGGTAGATTCAAACTTGAATCTTTAACATTAAAACACATACTGGTTTTGTGTTAATCGTCAACATTCAACCTAGACCTAAAAATGGGCCTTTTTGTTAAATATCTCAAACTGGATAAAAACAAAAATACCAAAAGGTTAAACATCAATATTATTAAATACATATTAATAAAGCTAGAAACTTGATTTAAAAATCCAAAAACTTTGAATTTTTAATAATTTCAAGTTTCACACACAATTTATACAGAAATAGATAAAACATGTAAACTGGAAACCTTATCCGGTTAAAAGTAAAAACTTTGACCTTTTACCAAAGACTAAAGTTTCTCACATAATAACTGTATAAATAAAAAAAACAGAAAATCTGGAAACTTTAATTGGTTCAAAGTCATAAACCTTGACCTTTAACCAAATACCAAGTTTCACGCAGTTTAATATACAAAATATATAAACAATAAACTGGAAACTTTTAATGATAAAAACATATCAGAACTTGATCCTTAAACCAAAATCAAAGTTTCACACAAATATATAAAATATATATTTAATCAGCAGAACTGGAAAATTAATTAGGTAACAGATCAGAAACTTGATCTTAACCACCGTACTAATTTTCGCACAATATATATATATATATATGTATATATATATATATATATATATATATATATATATATATATATATATATATATATATATATATATATAATCAGCAGAACTGGAAAATTAATCAGGTAACAGATCAGAAACATGATCTTAACCACAGTACTAATTTTAGCACATATATATACATAATATTAACTATGATCAATTTGTTCCCCACCGAGCGTACAAGCTGGCTCTGATACCACTATAGTGATTTACAGGGTACAATAAAGCACAACGAAAAATAAACTTGCAAATCCCGTTCACAGGATCCCAACTGGATCAGGTGTGGAAACAGAACAATAATCATAAAACAAGATATATCATGAAACATATATGCCCAATATCAGTTATAAACTAAAAGATAGAAAATATACCCTGAAACTGTTCAAGGGGGGACACACAGCTACTGCACCCTTGAACTGGCTGCAAGACCGCCAAAACTGAACAATATGCGAGTGTGTATAATAACCGGCAAAAACCAACCTTGGTTTTTCCTTGATCGCCGCCGCCGAGAAAAGCCCGCCGCAAAGGGGGTCAGTCTCGGGCTTCGCGCCGCTAAGCCGCAAGGCACCACCGCTGGGCCGCAGTGGGCCGCCGTGTGCCGCCGGGTGTGTCCGCCGGTGAGCTACCGCTGGAAACCGTGACCATCGAGGAGGTGGGGTGGTCGGCCGAATGAGAGCAAGGGAGACATGAGGGAGAGCCTTTTGTGTTTTGTAAATTATGAGGATTAGATAACAATTAGGTTTATACTAAGGTTTAAACCACTTATATAGATAACCTCCTGGGCTAAGACCTTGGACCCTAAAGCCCGGTCCATGATCAATAACTTTGATCTTTTTACAAAACAAATCCTCCTAGTTTAGTTAATATTAATTAATCTGCTGTTAATTAATATTTTTCCAACCAAACTAAATTTATCAAATATTTAATTAATATTTAATATTCCCTTTTATTTTCTAATAATAAAATCTATTAGTTATTTCTCTCTTTCTTGATAATTAATTAACTATTAATTATCTATTTTATACACATTGAATTATTCCTGGTTCATGAGTTAGGTGTGCAGCTGTGTGATCCTTTATTGACTCATAGTGTCAATGGATGTGATGACATGTGTACACTATCCCTGCACACAATCTATCACTAGATTCGGGTGGTATCGACTTACAGATGGTGCTTGATTCGGTTTTCTTGGAAAAACGTGATTTTGTTTCCGGTTTGGCTTTAGATTAACTAGTTAGTGACAAAACCTAGTTTCCACTATGTGAGAGTTAATCTTGTATGTGACCGTGCGTGTGACAAGTAAACCATTTTTAACAAATCTCTTGTGATTTTATTAATTTCAAAAAATTATCTAGCATGCGAGACCTAAGCAACCATGCAAGATAAAATTACATCACATGCATATATATCAAAAATTGGTAACCCTTGCCAAAAAATCCTATGCGTTCTTCTCGTGAGCCAAACAGGAAGAACATGGTCAAACTATGGGACACAAGGCTTCGATGTGAGCTCCCACTAAAACCGCCATCTCCATTAGATTTCACCGGCTTCATTGTCACCTTGACTTCATCCCTTTTGGCTCCATAAGTGTGTCTTCATCCTCCATAATGTATAATACATACAATAGAAAAAGAAATGGAATGTAAGCCATGAATTTTTCCTATTTATATATTACAATTTACACGGATGAATGAAATAGCATGCAAGCCATATTATTATTACAACTTTAGCAAATAATTAATAATAATTACAGCCTATGTGACAAAATGTCACCAAATGCATCCATACACACATAAACAACCATAAGGTCAAAGGCAAGGTTACCAACTTTTCACAACCACATACAACCAAACATCAAACATGTCAACTAAAATTTACCAAAATGACTTCTGAAACAAAATTCCAGAAACCATAAAATATGCCGAAAACCTGAGATCAAAAATGATTTTTATTTTAAAATGAAAATTGTTACAGCACGCTTCGCGCCGCTAAACTCGACGAATTTCACACCGCTAACTCTAGGTTAACACCGCGAACCCGTGCGACAGAAAGCAAAAACAATTTTGTTTCAGGTTTTTCAGGCCACCATGTTCATTTCTAGCATAGAGGTGGCTCTGATACCACTGTTGGGGTTCCCAGACCACAAAGCGGAAGCATGGTACAACAAAAATTGCATAAGGTACAAGCATGTAAAGCACAAAACAAGAAACCCCAATAGTGGACCATACTCTATGTTAAAGAAATGCAACAAAGAAACAAGGAGAGAAAGAAGTTATACCTGTTAGAATATGCCCACTGATGCGTGTACACCATTTGAATCACTAACGATGATGTATGGGCCGATTGGGTCATACACCGGGGTCAAATCCGATAGCAACCTAAGTAAAGGGATCAAAAATGACAAAAGACAAAAGTTGACTTCGCAGGCTGGGTTAGCGCCGCTAACCATAAGGTGTTAGCGCCGCTAACACTTATGGGTTAGAGCCGCTACAGCTGCATGTGCTTTATTTCAAGTCATCTGACAAACCGCGTTAGCGCCGCTAACTATTACAGCTTAGCGCCGCTAAGTCTGGTTAGCGCCGCTAAAGTCAAACGTGACATTTTGTCATATCACCTCATAAGTTGGCCAATGCATGTGGGATCTTAGAAACGCCTTGTCCGGCTTTGGTGGAGATGAAATGTCATCTGCAGGTTTATAAAAGATGGATTTTTGGTCTCATTTAACACTCTTGCTACTCCTTCATTCAAATAGACTCTCAAGTGCTTCAAGGGCTTAGAGAGTTCAAGAGAGAGTGCTAGATAGAGTCTTGCTTCCAGAATTTCTTTCTTGGTCTTAAGTTGCTGTTCCTCAAGTGGTTTTCTGGAAAGAAGAATCACAAAGGGCTTGCTAGCTCAAGGGATTTGCGTGTTACCGGGGTATCACACCATAGTTGATTTGTTCAAGTAAAGAAGGAGCAACTTCATTATCTTCATCAATGTTTTCTGGAGCTTAGGAGGCTGGTATAAACTCTAACTTCCTTCTTTCAAGTTGCATTTCTTTAACATAGAGTTTGGTACAATTTTGGGATTTCTTGATTTTGTGCTATATTAGCTTGTACCTTGGGCTTGTTATGTTGTACCTTGCTTTCACTGCTAGCCCACGAAATCCCAACAGTAGTATCAGAGCCACCTCTACGTTAGATTTGCACTTGGTGGCCTAAAAATCCTGAAATCGAAAATGTTTGTTTTCTGTTCGAACAGGGTTAGCGGCGCTAACCTGGAGTTAGCGGCGCTAACTGATATATGTTAGCGGCGCTATGCGCGCTGTTTGTTTTCTGTTCGACCAGGGTTAGCGACGCTAACCTCGAGTTAGCGGCGCTAACGTGCCGTGACAGTTTTGGTTTCAAGTTAAAAAACAGTTTTGGTCTCGGGAATTTTGGCTATTTTGTGATTCTGGAAATTTGTTCCATATTTGTTTTTGGTAATTTTGTTACCATCTTGTTTGTTTGGTTGTATGTGATAGATTTGAAATTGGTAACCTTGCCTTTGACCTTGTGGTTGACTATATGTGTTTGGATGCATTTGGTGATTTTAAATCACATTGGGCTGTAATATTTATTAATTTAGATTTGTTTGTAATAATATTGTGGCTTGCATGCCATTTCATTCATCTGTGTAATTTATAATAGATAAAATAGGAAAATTGTGGCTTGCATGCCATTTATTTTCTATTTGTATGTAGTGTAAATTTTGGATGAAGACACACACATGGAGTCGGAAGGAGATGGAGCGTGTCCATAGAAGCCGGTGAAGTCCATTGGAGATGGCGGTTCTAGTGGGAGCTCGCATTGAAGACCTTCCGTCCCTTAGATTGACCACGTTCTACCCGTTTTGGCTCACTGGAAGAACGCATAGGAATTATGGCAAGGGTTACCACTTTATTTCGTATATATGCGTGTGATGTGATTTTATTATTTCTTGCATGGTTTGCTTAGGATTCGCATGCTAGATAATTTTTCGAAATTAATAAAATCGCAAAAGATTTGATAAAATTGGTTTACAACCCTCGCGCACGCTCACATACAAGATTAACTCACCTAGAGGAAATAGGTTTTGTCACTAAACAAGTTAATCTGTAACCAAGCCGGAAACAAAAGCCCGTTTTCATAAAATGTAAATATTGCACCATCCATAAGTCGATACCACCCGAATCTAGATTTATGAGTTTTGGTTGTCGAGCTTAGCACGAGCCAACTCTCATAAAACTGTGTGGAAGGTGAGAGTGGCAAATTCACAATTTTGGTTGTCGAGCTTAGCACGAGCCAATTTTGGTGGGTTTGACATCGTATGTCTTGACGGACGATTTACAATTGCAAATTAAAATCCTTGAGTGATTGTCGAGCTTAGCACGAGTCAACCAAGAATTTAATTTGGAATTGGTGCAAGTAGGGATCAAACATGCCAAACGACCGATGGTTGTCGTAGGATCCCGCAAGTGTCTAAGAGTTGCAATAGAGATTGCAATCGATAAGATGGTTATCGGCCTAAATAGCTCCATGAAGTGATCCGCGGCAACCCCGTCATGAATTGGAATGAAATATGGTTCTTAGCCCTTGTTAAAATATTTTTCGATACGATATGGGTAATTATTTTAACGAGGATTAAATCAAACTAACTAATTCGCGTACTCTCTTTAAATATAGGATGTTGAATCAAAACCACACCACGTCGAACATTTCACTACACATGTTCCTTGAAAGGGAAAAACTCACGGGAGTGAACTTTGTTGACTGGCTTAGGCAATTGAGAATTGTCCTACGTGCCGAGTCTAAGTTGCACATCCTTGAGGAACCCCTTCCTGAACCACCTACTATCAATGCGGAATGGACTATCCGATACACGTATGAAAAGCGTGTTCGGGATACGCACGATGTTGCTTGTCTCATGTTATCAAGTATGAGTTTAGAATTGTGAAAGCAATTTGAGCACATGACTGTGTATGACATGATTAACAAGCTGAAGGATATATTCCGACAGCAAGTTAGACAATAACATTATGAATGTGTTAAAAGTCTAACCGGTTGTAAGATGCGGGAAGGTAGGAGTGTTAGTGCCCATGTTTTGAAGATGAAATCATACATGGACCAGATGGAGAGGTTAGGTGTTCCTCTAGGGAGGGAGCTCGGTGTGAATTTCATACTTCAGTCTCTGCCCGCATCATATGAACAGTTTGTCAAGAACTATCATATGTATGGAAAGGAAATATCTATAGATGAATTGCATTGAATGTTGAAGGTTGTAGAATCTAACATTTCCAAGCATGCATCTTCCTCATCCACTCCCGTACTTGGTTCTAAGGAACAACTCCTTGCCAAGAAGAAGAAATCGATCCCATTAAAAGAAGAAGTTGGAGTATCCAAGCTTGCTTCAAGTTTTGAGTCTATGGACATTGATGATGTGCCTAAAGAAACTCAACAAGGGGTGGTTTGCTACTTCTGTGGAAGATTTGGGGATTGGGGCTGTCATGCCTGCCCTTCGTGCCGAGAGGATATAAAACTTCTCAGAAAAGAGAGAGTTAATTTTCCTACTTGAGGTACATTCATGATTATACTTCATTGTTATTCCTTAATAAGCTGGGTTGTTTACCCGAGCTAAAAGACTCACGTTTGTTACAAATTTATTTTTGTTGCAAAGTGTAGGTCTGTTCGTTATAAGAAGGAAAAGCTTGAAGAACCGGATCTCTGAAGAAGAAATTTTGTTGACTGTCTTCTACAAGAGAATTGGGAGTGTTAGTCTCGCAATTAATTCCAGATTAATTATTACTTTTGTTTGTACGCCCTGCGTGGCAAGACTTGCTTTATTGTATGTTCTCGTGAAGATGATGGATATTTTGAATCTTGTATTTTGTTGAAAAGATTTTTCATTTTGATGGTTTCATTTCAAATTGATCCATGTCAATGCTTATGTGTTATTTTTGACCAATTATGGTGCACAAATACATATTTGATGATGATAGATATGGCTTGGAATTGAAACATTTTGAAAAATTATTTTGAGATGTTTTATCAAAATTTATCCATATCATTGCATACATAAAGACTTGTTATAAGTAACAATTCAATCATGAATAATTGATTCTTAGATCCAAAACTGGTTTGGATATATGAGCTCTATGGCATAATCAAACTTGACCAAGTAAACAACATTTACATCGCTTAGATCCATGTGGTTAGGATCTTTGTAAAAGTTTAGCCTCGGGCTAAATGAAAGATATAAATATTGTTTATTCGACTTGATTGATTATAAAATCCTTCATCAGTGTTGATAGGAAAGATTATGACTTATTGGATTTTGATCACACTTGTGTGGATAATCCGTTCAAGTATGCCACAAAGAGTGACACTACTGAAATTCTCCATCACCATCTTTATGATAGTTGTTGAGAGAACGGTTACTAGAGAAAAGGCTTGTGTCTGAAACCTAGTGGTGTTCGGAAATAACCTAAAGAAAACTAAGAATCAGTAAGGGCATATAGATATAAAATTCTTAGATCAAGACAAGATACTAAGTTTTCTTATCTATATTGGTTTAAATATGAAATGGATCATGGGTTTAACCCATAATTCGTTTTCTCTAAGAAACACATTTGTACATGGTGTTACTTTAAAGAAAACCGGATATCTTTGTTGATGATCTGGTAAATGGCAGGCCTAAAACATATATTCAATGTGATTGGTATACATTAATTTTATGAACCAAGTCCTCAATCTAAAACACAACATTATGGTCACTTAAGCATCCAATGAGATTTTGACTAGAAAGAGTTCTTTGCTAGTCAATCTCATAACTTAAAATTATCCAGTCTACATTTAGTGGGAGATGGATGAATTATAAATTAAGTTGATGCTCAAATATATTTAAGTAGCTCATCTGAGTTTTGGAAGTTGTTTCTTGAACTTATGGGAACCATGTTTGGTTGCTCAAAAGGGAAAGGACAATTTACAAAAGCATTCCAGTGGAAGAACGTAAAACTTAAATAAGAGACATAATGTTGACACTAGCATTTAATCAGCATCAGAGATGCTGGTAAAACCTGACAATATCGATTTCTTCTTTAAATCTGATGGAAGTCAAGAAGGCTGTTTAGATATGAGATTGTCATATTTTAGTAACAGCGGCTTGATTGTAAATCATTGTGATGTTACCATTCATCGGAAACTTAGTGGGACCCTGAGTTCACTAGTGAATATAAGAAGAGAATGGTATAAATAGATGTAACCCATTTGCTGCATCCAAGTACTTGACTTGGGTTAATCCTATACCTAAGGTGTAATCTAAGAAGGGTGAAGGGACTAACATATATGCAATCATAGACAACTTCAAATACCGACTAGAGACAAAAGTGTTTCATGTTGATCATATGGAAACATGTTCTAGTGGTTATGTTGAAGATGACTTGGATAAAGTAAAATAATGTTGTCACCTTGCGGGAACAAGTTAGTTCACTTGGACGTAAGAGACCTACATCCTTCATAGGATTAAATTGAGGAAATGCTTATAGCACTTTCCGAAGGTCTTACACATCCGTAATATCCAGATTAGGTCTGGATTATGTGAAGCATTGTTGTCGCTTTGGGGAAACAAGTATGTTCACATGGAAATAAGAAGACCTTGATCCTTCGCAGGATTAAGTTGAGGAAATGTTTTGAAGCATGTTCCGAGGTCTCACATATCCATTAGATCCAAGTTGTGTCCATGAATGAAGTCAATAAAATTTGCATCTTATGGCTGTAATCTTGCTTTACGAGAAAATGGAAGGAATGAGTTTTCTAGAAAGCATAGATTAAGCCAGATACTCTTGTCAGGGCTAGTGGGAGCTTTATTTGTTCCTAGTAAGATATACTCAGATGAAAATAATGTCCTAATTTAGGGTTGTTTTCAGCCTATTGATGGAATTATTGTTCTACGAGTACAAATATGAACGTGAATCAAGTGGATTCTAAATTCAAGAAATACTGATGTATGTTCTTGATGTTCGACGAAAATAGAGTTGTCTTGAGTAAGTTATTACTGCAAGCAAATCTATACTTGTAAGACTGTCGATTTTAATCGAAGTTTTGAATATACAAATATGTGGTGTAGATACGTCATTTAAATTCAAATGAGTGTCATTGACTCTATTGTGTACTTCGGTAACATTGAGGGTATGTCGACTCTAATAAAAGTGAGTGTCAGTGACTCTACTGTGAACTTCGGTTACATTGAGGGTATGTCGACTCTACTAATCATAAGTGTCATTTATCCTATTGTAGACTTCGGTAACATTAAGGATATGACGACTATGATAATATTATGTATGATCTCTTTGATAAACACTTTGTAAGTGGTTTAACAAGAGAATACAAAAGAGTACAAAGGGATATCGTGTAGATGATCCCATAGTTAAGCCGTTGTCAAACACTAGTGATGGATTTCATACTAGGTATAATAGCATTGTTTATGCTTGTGACTGGGCTTAAATATCGTTTTAAGTAAATGTTTGATTTACTTATAAGCTTTGGGAACGGTAAGCAGTACTGCTCACCGATTATTGTATCGATATATAGTGGAGACTATATATACGCATGACGCGGTTACCTTCATTGGTCTTTATTGTGCTCCATTTTAGCATGTTTAACCACTTCCCAGAATGTTTATACATTCTAAATTTCCACAGTCAGTCATTCTTCAAGGGAAGGAAGTTTGAAATAAGGCTAAGGTTAGGTGTTGGTTATGCATTGATCAAGGATTGAATGCATGAAACGCAACAGTAACCTGTGCTTGAAAAGAGTTTCAAGTGACTGGAAGACCCGCACCTGAGTTCACTTCATGGATCATGGTCAAAGAGTGACTCGGAAGGATAATATCATTACGTCCTTCGACCCGAGATGTATGAAATACTATAGCATGAAACTTTCTTACTTCGGCTATTTCAAAATGTAGTTCGTAACTGGCTATTATAAAGGGAATAGCTAAGTAAGACAAGGTTCACACTATGGGGTTGTATAGTCAACGGAATTTGTTCCTCTTGTATGAGAGATATCCCTGGGCCCCTCGATGATTGGGCGCTGACACCAAAATAAGCATGGTCATGCGCAAAGGAATATTGATTGAGAATCAGATGTGTCCTTAAATTTTGGTCACCACCAATCAAGATTGAGAAACATAATCTTGAACGATCTGGAGATTGCCATATTAATCCATGTCTCTTGTTCACAAGGATGTTGCGAACAAAAGGATGTTTAAGATCACTTATCTATAGGACCTTTCTTTGTGAACAGGTTTTATTCGGATAACGAAACCCATACTGACTTGGGAGCAATTATATTTTTGCTAGAGACCGCTCATTGTCTGTGGTTTGTTAGAAATGGTGCATCATGTGCAAGTGGGAGTTTGTTAGAATATGTCCACTGATGCGTGTACACCATTTGAATCACTACCGATGATGTATGGGACTATTTGGTCATACACCGGGGTCAAATCCGACAGCAACCTAAGTAAAGGGATCAAAAATGACAAAATACAAAAGTTGACTTCGCAGGCTGGGTTAGCGCCGCTAACCATAAGGTGTTAGCGCCGCTAACACTTATGGGTTAGAGCCGCTACAGCTGCATGTGCTTTATGTCAAGTCATCTGACAAACCGCGTTAGCGCCGCTAACTATTACATGTTAGCGCCGCTAAGTCTGGGTTAGCGCCGCTAAAGTCAGACGTGACATTTTGTCATATCACCTCAAAAGTTGGCCAATGCATGTGGGATCTTAGAAACGACTTGGCCGGGTTTGGGGGAGATGAAATGTCATCTGGAGGTTTATAAAAGATGGATTTTTGGTCTCATTTAACACTCTTGCTACTCCTTCATTCAAATAGACTCTCAAATGCTTCAAGGGCTTAGAGAGTTCAAGAGAGAGTGCTAAATAGAGTCTTGCTTCCAGAATTTCGTTCTTGGTCTTAAGTTGTTGTTCCTCAAGTGGTTTTCTGGAAAGAAGAATCACAAAGGGCTTGCTAGCTCAAGGGATTTGCGTGTTACCGGGGTATCACACCATAGTTGATTCGTTCAAGTAAAGAAGGAGCAACTTCATCATCTTCATCAACGTTTTCTGGAGCTGAGGAGGCTGCTATAAACTCTAACTTTCTTCTTTCAAGTTGCATTTCTTTAACATAGAGTTTGGTACAATTTTGGGATTTCTTGATTTTGTGCTATATTAGCTTGTACCTTGGGCTTGTTATGTTGTACCTTGCTTCTGCTGCTAGCCCATGAAATCCCAACAATACCCTCCTCCTAAGCTCTAGAAAATGTGTGTGTAGTGTTGGTGATAACCCGAGAAGCTAAACCGAGCACTCTCTATCATAGCCCACCCCGGGAACACGTCAACCTCCAAGTGCTAGCAAGCCTTGATGATTCTCACTATTAGAAATCACCTAGGTACAACAACCAAAACTTATTTTTTGGACTCACACAAGAACTCACTTCCAAGAATCTCACAAAGTAGCTCTAAAGTGTGTATCTTGTGAATATGGCAAAAGATCACTAAGCAAGATATGAAGAGTGCTATATAAAACACAAAATGTCACTTCGGCTGCCCAAGGCCGGCCAAGCTTAATCATGAGTCTTACATGCATTGGCCAAGTGATGAGGTGATTTGACAAAAAGTTGAATGCAGCGATCGCGCCGCTAAACCTTAAGAAAATCGTGGCGCGATCTTCCCTTGATTTAGAGGTGCGAACTCCGCCTGCGCACCAACTTTTGTTTATTGCCATTTTTGGTCCCTTTACTTTGGTAGCTGTTGAGATTGAACCCCGGTGTGTGACCCAATTGGCCCATACATTATCAGCAGTGATTTAAATTCCGTACATGCATCAGTGGACATATTCTAACAGTTGCGTCACATGAAAACAATCAGTTCATAAATCCAATCACTTTTAAAAACCCCAACTTTCCCATCTTATCTGAAAATTTGAAAATGCATCCTTTGAATCATGTGCTTACTTACAATCCAGCTGCCACTAGTACACATGTCCTCGAGCTTTATGCTCAACAGTTCTAGCATACCGCACATATGCACACTAGCTCCAGAACGGGTACTCTATTGACTCGTGGGGATGTGGATAACTTTACTGTGGCTATCACTTTTTAAAGGCTAAGGGTGATCTTCAGACTCCCTGAAGCCACAAGTCGACCTCCAGCTATCTCCTTTGCTGAGATTCCAGATGATGAAGCTGCCCTTGCAGCTATTCGAGCTCTTGGTTATGATGGACCCTTACAAAGATTATCTCATTTTAAAAGGGGCAATCTTCATCCAATGTACTATTTTCTCTTGAAAATCCTTCAAAGATATCTAACTCCTAAGCACACGAGTTATGACTATCCAAATGATCACCAGTTGAAGGTGTTTGTGGCTGTAGCTAATCACTTACACGTTGATTATGCACAATTGTTCTTCAATGATCTGCAATCCACCTTGATAGCCAAATTTGATCTCAAGAAAATCAAGGCAACATTTCTACCATATCATCGGTTCATACCAATGATCATCCAGCACGCCATGGATCAGAATAAACATATTCCCAGGAGAGAAGCGCACCCCTCTATAACACCTAAACTGTTTATGTTTGTCAGATCAGTATCGTCAAATCATGCATTTATACCTTAACCCTTCCCCGTAACACTTTTGGATCTTTGTGAGCAGAATCAGATAGTGGAGAGTTATAGTGTGAATGTAGGTGTACCCCCAATGGTTATGCCAGAGCCGGCAGTACCTACCCATGGGGGAGTAGTACATGGTGAGGACATAGTTGATAGGCCTCAGATATCTTTGGGAGATACTGAGGGGGAAAGCAGAGAGAAAAGCAAGAGACGGGTGGTAAAGGGGATGTGGGTGAAACACATAGAGAGGGAGGGGACATAAATGATCCAGCGTATGTTTTGAATGTACTTGCATACCTGGCTACTGTCTACCCTGATTCTGACTCTGATGACGCCTCTGCAACACATGCTGAATCCTCTGAGGCTCTTACAATAGAAATAGAGCAGATGAAAATTGGAACCCTAGATTATGACAAGGCACTTATTAAACATCTGGAAATGGAGGTGGGGACTCCTGAAACTCAAATTGAACAACACCTGGAGGGCATACCAGATTACATGAAACTTACAACTCCAATGTAACACCCTCAGGTTCAAACCACTGCTATTATTGCCCCTGACTCGGTCCTTGAGATCATATAAACTATTCCTACCGGTCAAGGTGGCTTTGTGTTGATTCTTGATCCTAATCAAAGGCAAGCAGGTAATCAAGGGTTGATACACCCTCAAGCTGAATATGTCCAAGATCCGTCTGTGGAACATGATGCATCCATAACTGCCAGTGGGTCTCCCATGTCTATAGATAGATATGCTGGATATGGAGTAGGTAGCGGAGAAGAAGATAGTTATCTTATTATGAGTGCAAGTGAGGATGAGGTGAGAAAAGAAAATACGAGTGCTGAGGGTCCCCTAGCCGTAAACAGCCGAGACGGTACCACATCTTCTATTGAACCTGACAATGTTAGGTCCGATATTGAAATAAACAGGGTCATCCCAACCGTGCATCTTCAAACCCTTCCCAGCCACTATGATGCTTCTCAACATACATCATCTTTATTGCACAGCACTGTAGCACATTCGCTGCTAACCTCTCATTTTGAGAAGGCTCGCATTGAACAAAGAGGACTGCCTCCCTCGTCCTCGACCGTTTCTTCTATGCACATCGATATACCGCGTATTTCCGCTTATCTTTCACAGAGATCTCACACGATTGCACAATTGACCCAATTATGTCAACTAGAGCCCAGAACTTCTGTAAGTGGTACCTTTTCTGGTACCATGCGAGGATCAGAAGGAAATCCTGCTGGGGTCAACATTGCTACAGCTCCAGTAGGTGGTTCTGCCTGTGTGGCTGGAACCTCAACCAGTAATCTTAGTAATTCTGGGTTTCTTACACATGCCGAACTTCAAGAAACTATCAATCAAGCCGTGAACCTTCTTCACCACAAGCTAGATAATTTTACAGCTCTCCTAACTTCCAGACAAAACCCCACCACAGACACCTCTAACCTTACAATAGATACACTCAAAAGCATACTATATGCCAAGCTTCTTGAGCAAAACTCTAAACATGAACGAGATGACGATCTACTTACAACCCACCAGAATAAACAGGCCTTCCGAGGTAGCAATTTGAATGAATTTAAGGAGGAGTTTCGAACCATGCTGAATGATCTTACTAGTGTGTTTTGGGAGAAAATGTCTCAAGTTAAGGAACGGTTAAAGGCGGTGGAAGAGACTTGTAAGTCTCAGGCAGCTGGTCCAAGCAGAAAGCGTAACGATCATGATCCTAATGAGCTTCCCGAGGGGGAGAGAAGGCAGAGATACTTAACTTCTGTAGTTTCAATTACCCCCTTTAAGTTCAGTACTCCCTGCTGCTACGGGTACAAGTTCTGGAACAGTAAAGAGGGCCGATGATGTTCAGCAACAACAAGGTACTTTACAATTAGAATGGAGGCCTGAGATTGAGATAAGTGAAGAGGGTGAGATACCTATGGAAGATGAGGAGGGCTATGATCCTGATCCAATCTGGCAAGACATTGATGATTTTGAAGCTCACATGTCTCTACATCATCATAGACATCAATTTTCACAGCCTAACTCCATATCAGAGTCATCCTCCTTTGTTTTTTGAGCAAACGCAAAATCCACAATCCAAGATTGAAAATCTCCGAGATCCAAAAGCCAATAATGTTTCTCTCTACATATTACCTTAATTCTTACATCAAGCCTTTTTTAAAAATTAACTAAGGCACATGCTTTGTAACATGATATATCTGGACTATCCCCTTTGCATGTGGCTAGAACCAGAATTGTACCGTAATTCCCCAAGATCTTATGAATATTGGTTTCTGTCCATAGATGTGTGGCAAAGCACTTAAACTCACCCAAATAAGTGATCAAAGAGTAGTAACTCATATTATGGAAGGAAATGTTGCACAAAGATCTATCATTATTAATGGATGGCTTCACGAATTTTTATGGACATGAGCACATAATTTTGATGGCAAGGATGGTATTTTACAAAATTTTTGGGCAATTCTATAAAATTAATAATTAATGTTTCCTAAGTTTTTTATAATCCTAAAACTATATAAAAATAGATTTAATAAAAAATTCTTTACATAATGTGATATAGGGGAGAGTTCATACGAGAACCGTTATTAGTGCGAGAACCGCGATAACCAATCTTGGCCGTTCCTTAAATATGGGAAGTTTCATGGATGGTGAGCGTGGAGGGATAGCGTGTGGCAGGGTACATGTGAGGAATTCATGGGTGGGCAATGACATTGAAATAGGGGAATTTGACGGCTTAGATTGGTTCTCGCGGTTCTCGCACTAAGAATGGTTATCGCATTACTTTTTCCATATGGTGTATGTATTTGATTTTTACATGTATTGTTTATTTTTTTCAAAAAAAATTGTCATGAATAACCAACGGATATAGCCGAATTTAGTAGTAATAATAAGCACCCCTACCTACGTCGGCAAACCTTTTTAAGGCGGCAATCACTTTACCTACTAAAAATATTATTGACCAAATTTAAAAAATTATACTTATACTTACTAAATTCTTTAACTTATTAAATTATTAACATGTATAATTTATTTTTATTTTTTTCATTTTTTTATTTGATTATTTTGAACGACTAAAAACACACTCCTAACCTAATGTTGTGAAACCCTTTATCATTAGATGTTGTGAAACTCTTTATCATTAGATTATATTTAATTATATCTAACACTTATTTTGATATAATAAGTAAAATGATGAGTAAAAAATTTTACTTGGAGAGTATAGAACATCTCCCAACTTAATTAGACGAATTCAAAATATTTTGTTAACGTTATACGTGACCAACATTCCTTTTTCTACACCATTCAACTAGGTTCAAGCACCTAAATCACATCACCGAAACCCTATTTTCGTATCGAAACACTACAACATAACACCTTTTTTCTATTGGACATATTCATGAAAAAAATTTGTTACCCTCAGATTTCTCATGAAATCGAACATGGATAAAAGTTCCGTTAGAAATCTATTTAACTCAGATTAATTTCATAGAAAAACTGTTGAAATTCTACTTTCTCGCTTCGATACGTTGAAAATTTTATTCGGAATTTAGTTAGTAGAAACCCTTTCTAATATTTGATTTTCTAGTAGTGAAAAATGAAGACATCAATCGTGAAACAAACTCTTCATTAATCCACTCATAAGTCATAACCGCTACTAATCCAAAAAAAAATTCCGTCTTATTTTTCTAATCCCGATTTATTTGACCACCGAAAGTCTGAAAGTTAGTCAAAATTCAAAATTCAATTGAATTTGAAAATTTGTATTCTTGTATGTTCGCTTAACAAATGATACAGAAGCTAGGAACCTCCATGGAAGGTCACTAGAGCATTCTATGTGTTGATTTTCTTTTGTTTCACGTACAGAATTCAATTCCTGGCTTTGAAAGCAGCCGATGATCCATATCGATCTAACTATCGTTCAACTCTTCTTCTCCAATTCAAGCAGCCGATCGAGTTTATGTTTCAACTACGACATACAAAAACTATCTTAAATCTTAATTCACCAACTTGTCTACCAAACTGCCCCACTATGTTCTATTTGGTATATGCATATAATAATAATAATCTTTATATTATTGACTAAAAACACGCACACACATATCTTCTCTTTATCTATCATGTATGGGGATATGATATGCTTCGAGTATCACATATCTTAAGCGCTTCTACATCACAAACATTTTACCTATCATGGATACTAGATACATCCTTTTTCCATCATCTATACTTTCTTTACAAACCATTTAGTTAACAAGTCTCCGTTAATCCCATAAACATTAAGCATTACAAATATTTCCTGCTAATTCAATCACTACAACAAATGTTGACATTTCACACATCTTTAGTTATATTTGCACACTTTAATATGTAAATTAAGAACTATAAACAAGTGTGTGACAAATTTTTTTGTAAAACTTACATGTAAAAATATAATAAATATAGTTAAAGTATCGCATTTTTAGTGTGAGCGAGTAATAAAAGTTTTCACTCTTTAAAGTGTGATTATGTTGAAAACATATATATGTTATAAAAGTTTACGCTTTTAAGTTTAAACTTTTCTTAATTTCTATTTACATTTAAAAGTGTGAACTTTTTAAAATCAATATTGTACATTTAAAAGTGTGAACTATTTTATTACTTTTACTTACATTTTGTTTAAATTATCACTTTTAAGTGTGCATCTCTTTTAAAATTTGACAATTTTTTTAATAAAGCGTGAGAAAAACTCATGTTTATTGTAGTGAAAATAATATTATTTATAGAGATTTTATATTTTCAGACTAAATCTTCCTATCTATCCTTTTACTAACCAGATCAAAACATATGACAAAGTTAAGAGAGAATATACAAAATTGAATAAAAATTTCTACAAAGTGTAAAGTTAATTGAGAGAGAATTTGTATGAAGATAATCTTACAATTATCTTATCGTAAGATTATTTATATAATATTTATTAGTTAAATTTATAGACGTAGAGAAATGTTCAATATAGTCCATAATTAATCCATAGTCATGAGGGACTAATTTTGGCCTCTAGGTCAGCCTCATCAATGGTTCAGATTGAATTTTAAAATTTTGGGCGGAGTGACATTTTCGTAATTCACATGTGATGTTTTACAATCACATTTGATTGTATACTAAATCACATGTGATTGAATATTAAAATATTATGACTATATTCTTTATATGGACTTTATTGAACACAACTCTATACACGTAGCTTATTTTTTTAATATTACAAAGCAATAATATGTATAAATCAATTCATTTTAGTTTTAATATTTTGGACGTGGTGTTTAAATTGTAAAAATATATAAATTAATGAATCGGAAAAAGATTAATGTATGTAAAAAGAAAATGTATATTTAAACTATAATTTATAAATTTTGTAAATTGAATTATGGTTCTAATTACATTAATAGTATACTTGTCGCTATTAGAAATTATTATAACCACATTCAGTCACTATATTTGTTTAAAATTAACATAATATCGACTAATATATATATATATATATATATATAAAGAAAAAGATATAACTATATATATATATATATATATATATATATATATATATATATATATATATATATATATATATATATATATATATATATATATATATATATATATATATTATAGTTATATCTTATTCTTTAAATATGTTTATACTATAAATAGGGTTCATTATTGACTTAATTCGTTATAAAATGTATTTCAGGACTCATAGAAAGCAAAGTCAATTATACATTGCTTTAAATTATTATGGAATTTAGTACAACAATTAAAAAAATTTAATTAGGGAATTAAAGGAAGAAAAAAGGCCATTATTTTATCGTGGTGGTCGTCCAAACAAAGAGAAAAAGCCCAATTGTTGTCATTTTCGAGCTTTCAATTACAAGGTGAGTGGGTCGAGAAAATGACCCGAAATTTAAAGTGGGCTAGCATATTACGTGAAGCTTAAGAAAAAACAAAGGGTTGGCGTGTATTTGTGTTATTAAATTATCAACAGAAAGAATGAATACATCAACAATACTAGTATACTACAAGTCTACAATCTCGTTCAAACGGGGTATATGAAAAGTATGATGTAAAAGTAATTATACTTTTATTTAAAGTAAGACTACTTTTTGAAAGACCTTCGCGGAAATACCTGATTTTTGATGTGTAATATATAGTAATCACCAAAATTGCTGAATGTGTGTATGTGTGTATATATATTCATCACATTGTGATGCACTTTGCCCTTCACGCTCAACATCCATGAATTTCATTTATCAAATCAACGGTTATGATTGGTTTGCGCGGTTACTCACACTAAAATCGGTTCTCAAATGAACCTTCTCATATATATATATATATAGGGGAGAGATATACTAAAAAGAGAAAAAACTATAAACAGTTAGAAGGAATCTCAGTCTTTAAGTTTTTTAAATTTGTTTATATAAAAGTGACTTTTTTCCTTTTCTATTAATTATAAAAATAAGGCAGTCAAGGGTATAATTGACTTTTAAACTTTTAAAATTTCAATTTCCTGATTTGTAGGCACCGTATTTAATTTATTTACATTCTCCAAAATAATGATTTGCTTTAAAAATGTTCTTCAAAACTATTTTGATGCAAACTGAAAAAATAGATGTACAAGACACTATATATTGCATAAGATGTAATCCTAGATTCAACAACTAATAAGGGAACAAATAACACATCATGAGTTGATGATGCCTTAATTAAATTCAACTATGAATACCCAGATTCAACAGCAGATGCACAAATTAACAAATGGTGCACAGTGACCATAAAAAATGATGAATAAGCATTTTTAATTAATAAAGTAACTAATACACAACTCTAACCCACCCTCGTTTAAAACAGAAACAAACATAATAGATTATACAATGCGTCTAGATGACATATTGATGACAAAAATTCACCAAATGAATAAGCACTAGTAGTTATATATTGAGACTTAATAAACATGACACAAATTAAATTGATGAACAAGTAATATTTACACATATGTAGAAGATAAGAAAATGAATTTAAGATGAAATACCCACAAGTTATTTTTCATGAACAATCAATAACTAAAGTTAAAATTTATAAACAAAAAATTACAGGACAAAGAAATATGCAAAGGCAAAGTATTAATCATGTGTGTAGGTAGACGAACTCATGGATCGATATAGACTCCAACGCAGACTTTGAAGGAGAACCAACTATAGACAATGAACATAGGGGTTGGGGTCGGCTAACTGTGAGAGACATCCCAAGTAGCAATGGTCGATGATGGACTTAAGGGCAGCTCTGGCTGGCTGTAGTGGCTCGTCAAGCACAAAGCATCCAATCATCGCCTTTTGCTCTTATTCAATCGTCAAAGAAAGACGGGAATGGATCGGGCATCTTTGGAGCTTAGGCAGGAAGATATTGTCTTTTCTGATTTAGGCAGGGGAGTTCAACTCAATCTCCTTTTGATTTCTTTCCTTCTTGTAATTCTATCGTATATTAAATCAATATAGCTATCGTACCCTACTTTTCTGTTTTCATTCTATTCCATCTATCTTGTTGATTTAATTCATATTAATTGGTTCCCTTGCCGGGAAACAAAATTCATGGAGGAATCAAAATCACCGAAGAGTACGGATTTTCGGTCACATTGGGGAATCAAATTTCTATCTTCTCAAAGTAAAGCAGACCTGTTCTCCCACTTCTGGTTCAAGCAAGGCAATCCAGGTCCTTTTGGGGAGATCCATATATCATGATGATGTGCCCAAAGCTGATAGGCTCGACTTCAATTCTCCTATGGCTGCTAAATCCCTTTCATACGTGATTTCTCTACCTTTCGTGCAACAGTTTCGTTCCATCAGCTCTGCTATCCTAATATCCTTGTTAATCACGTTGGAACTCGACATCGTTCCAAGACTGAATGGGATGTAGTTCAACCAAAAGACAAGTTGTTAATCTCCATACATTGTCAATGGAAATTCCCAAGTCAAATATATGAGTAATCAACTCACTATTACACCCAAATTGCTACTGTTGTACCGATTGATAACCCCAAGGAACTATTTCATTAAATATTGTTATGAAATATCGGTTTTTTGGAGCGCAGACAAGCTGCTCGATGAAAGTCTTAGGCCAAATTGGCCTGCTAAAGAAGAGCACACTCAATGCTATGTGGTTTGGTATACTGTATGGGGTCGAAAACCTCGCAAACCCCCGGATTATATGAGTTTCATTGGTTCTTTATGTAACACTGTTCTTACTATCACTATTTCAAACACGCGCGGAAGCTTAATTAACAAAATATAATATAATATATATTTGATTAAACACAACTAAACAAGTTTTACTTTACAAATCATTACAGTGTTACTACAAAACAAGCTCTTTCCAAAAACATCAGATATCAGAGTTAGATCAGTCCCAAAATCCCAGTTTAGCTCTTTAATCCATCTACCTGGATTCTCCTGAAAAGAAATCAACAGTGGGGAATTAGCACAAAGCTAAGTGAGAGAATAGATACCACAAACATACAAGGCATCAAGCCCAAACCAACAATGCTCAAACAAACAAGAGAACCGGCGGTGTTGCAACACCTACAACCAAATGCCGGCCAAAGCATAGGTTTACCGATAGCCAAGTTACAACAGACAACAATAATAGTACTTCTTGATTACAACAAATGCTTATCAAGACAAATACTAATACTGTATATCTCTAAACATAGGCCCAGCTGAATAACAACCGCCAAGCTGATCTCACAACAACATGTATATATACTAAAAAGAGCAACAATCAGGTGATATATCTTATACATCCAAGATATATATCCACTCACCGATATCTTCAATGCTCAGGGAAACTCAGTTCTTTTCTACTACTGAGTCTTGCTACCACCTGAACAAATAATCAACAATCAGTATTTGCTTAATCAACAAACAATAAGCAAAATACTAAAATCAAACATATATGTACATATAAATCCACAAGTACATATCAATTCATGTATATGCTACAATACACCATAATTCACGATTACCCTTTACTTACTGTAATCCTGTGAATTCATTCAACTCCTTAGCTTAGGCAAATTTAATCATTCCTTTCATAAGCTAAGTCCACAAATTCATGTTTATCTTCATATCATCAATAAATTGATATTTCATTATATAATGTTGACATCCAATGCAATTGATCTTCCATGCAATTCATCTCATTCGAATCAATACAATTTCCTTCACTGCGAATCGCATGCGATTGATTCTATGTGAATCGCATGCGATTGAGCCGAATCGAGTTCACGTGAATCCATTCCATTCGCATACGATTGATACTATATATTTCCATGCGATTCAATCACTAAATACAACTTTCTAAGTCAAATCCAATGCGATTCGATTCAATGCAATTTAACTTCCATGCGATTCAAATCAAATATAATCCAATGCGATTCATTCCAAATGAAATCCAAAGTTAGGGAATTTCTAGATTAAATCCAATTCAAATGCGATCCATGATCAATGCGAATCCAATATGATCCCATTATCAAATGCGATTCAAATCCAGCAAAGGCATTTCTAAGTATACATATTCTATACAATTCAATCTCAAAACAGTCCATGCAATTCGAACCCATAGAACTCGGATTTCATCAAATTTCGATGGCTTCAATCCTTAATTCCGATTCATTCATATTTTCATCCAAAAATTCATTTTCGATCCAAATTAATACCATTCTATTATGCATGATCTAAAATCATTTAAAACATAGAAATGACATATAAACATAGTCATTCTAACATGGATTCTCCTACATGCATCATGTGTTCATCAAGTTTGATCAAGAATATCATGCAACTCAAGAACCAAGTTCAAATAACAAATTAACAAACAAGTATCATGTAATCTAACCTTATGAAGCTCGTTTACTTGAACTCTAATTTCAAACAAGATTTGGAAATCAAATCGGGTTCTTGTTCTTCTTCTTCAACCGAGAGCAAAACACACACACACACTCTCAACTCTTGCATGCAAATGAAAGTGGGGAACTAACTCTCTCTCTAAAGCCGGCCAAGACATACATGCATGGGTGTAATTGGATATTGTGTTTTCATACTAAGTGGGATTTGCATTATTTGTGGGGCAGAGTCTTGAAAGGGGCTATAAAAGTCTGGTTCAATTTATGTTATAGCCCAATCCCGAGCTCAAGAACAACTCCTTCAGAAATATTTTGGATGGAAATATCACTTTAGCAGTTATTTTAGTTACTACATATTTTGATGGATGTATAGGAATTATCGCTAAGGATATTAGTCAAACTGTTACGAGAATGCTAGCCCCTGACCTTGGTGATATGTTTTGATACACTTTTGGGTTATAAAGACTTGGTAGTGTGTATTGTTGATCACCTTGATGCAAGCTTCAATACATATGAAGGCACCAATAGATTGGGAGACCGACAACAGCAAGAGTGATTGACTACGGCTGGTGAAATAAATTGCACGAAACTTAAGGGCTGTGGAGACAGATACAATAATTCAACTTTAATTTCTGTTGTGACACTAGGTACAATAACTAATGCAACGTATGTAAAGAACACATATGCCATCCCCAAACGGAAAAGTTTACTTCCTAAATAAAGTGATATGGTTTTAAACATCAAATTGGGCAATTTTCGATTATCATGTTTTCCTTTAATTGACTGAGCTGGATGAAAGTCTGAGTGATTTCTTGAACCCTAGAGAGAAAATATTTGGGAATATGACTTCGGGAATGATTTTGGGAGAAATAACGAGTCAAGTCTTGTTGAAGATGGCAGAAGAAGCTGAGCTTTTTAGTTATTCCGAGCCAAATTAAACCTCAAATTCCTGACCTCAAAGTGGTTGTAACCAAATTGAATGACATACTCGATATACCCAACACTGTAAAGGTGAGAAGAACGACTGTGAAGCTATGTGGAATTTTCCAACGGGCTGATTTCTTTTATTTTGCATCTACACACTTGAATTGGATGGCTGCATCTACAAACACGGTCAATTTGGAGGTTGGATTTCAGGTTTTAGTTTGGGTCTTATTAGATTCACATGTTGGGGGTGAAAAGAATTCTACACACAATCCACTATCTGGAGAACACCCACCTACACATGCTATTTCTAAGTGTAAAGAACAAAGGAAGCATTGGTTGATTCCGTGGAAGCTAGAAAATACTAGAGATGACTCAAGGAAGGGCTTTAATTTTATTCCAAGTCGACTGACCAATTTTAGGCATGAGGACAAGCCTAGTCTTTATGGTTGCGGTATTGATAGAGAATATGCTATAGGCCATTTTTATTAATCCAATAGCCCATTGGGCCAGGGCATATGCAGTCCTAGAAATAATATAAATGTCTGATTGAAGGAAAAAAAAGGTATGGAGAGTTATTTTCATTGGATTCGGCTCTTTGGTGCTTGGAAAGGAAGACATCGTCTTTCCTGATTTAGGGTAGGGGAGTTCAACTCGATCTCCTTCTGATTTCTTTCCTTCTTGTAATTCTATCGTATATTTAATCAATACAGCTATCGTACCCTACTTTTCTGTTTTCATTCTATTCCATCCATCTTGTTGATTTGATTCCTATTATTCTCCAAAATAATTATTATTATATTATTATTATTATGATTGCAATGAGTCGGAGAACAATGTGGAGAAACACACTAGACCTAAACCTAGCCCTCAACCATAATTCTACTTTTTCAAGCAATCATATCTTACTTTATGTCCTCGGAGAGGTACAAAACATCCATCTCGACCATCAACCTGTCCTCCGAATGCCTGCAACGGCATCCTCTTCTCCTTATCCCGTTGACTACAGCTACTTCCGCTATCCTAATAGGATCCGATCCACCTCTTCTTTTAACATGGCCAAAACAACAAAAGTCTTCCTTATCTAAACTTGGTTGTGATGTGCACTATTCCATGCTTATCAGGTTTCTCATTAGAATTTCTTACTTATATATGCAAGTAGTATTGTAATATCTTTAACCATCATGTTGTTGGTGCACTGGGTAGTCTACTTACCCCTCATAGGAGAGGTTAAGAGATCAAATCGTAGGAGCTTCAATCAAGGGTTTGCTAAAAGATTGTTTCAGGAATCAGTCAAGGATAACACCAGTTAGACCGTGCACATCAAAACCATTTTACTCACACCCCCAAAAAACCTAAACAAGAAAAAACTCTTCGGAGCCAAAATATACGGTTAATAATTATTTAATAAAAAATTCCTATTCAATTGGTTATTCGATCATATCATGGAACATGTGGAACACCATCTTTTATAAAATAACTTTAAATACATAAATACTACTAATCAGCCCCCAAAAGATCAGAGTTTCACAAAAAGTAGTGTTAAATATTTTCTTTCCAAAAACACAGCAGCCAACTAATCACATTGTTGGGGACTTTCACTTGCTGGAACCTGATCCACCTGCATGCACAAAACACTGAACATAAGCTAACATGTAGTGAGCATACTAACTTTATAGAAATAACATAAGGCAGGAATAAACTCTTCTAAGGATGTCTCACATCCCAGCTGTAAACTTGCAAAGTTGTTTAAACTGTTAACTTGTCACACTGTATGAGCACACCTCATGCGTAGCCAAGCTCCTGAGACCTTTCATTCGGTATAAAAAGCTCTATATACGCCATTAAATAATTGTATACCTTCATCACATAATAGTCATAGCATGTCGTTTCACATAATTCTCATACTATGCACTTTATGTAAAACACGTAATAAGCATGCCATAGGTAAGTGCACTCACCTCGATAGTAGTTATATGTATTTCCATGTATGGGATCCATATAATAGTCAATCAATTTCCTATACACATAATGAAACCAAATATCACTTAAACTGCACTCAAAACTAGTCTCAACTAGGGCCAACACGAGCCTTATGTTGGAATATGCCCACTGACGCAAGTACGCCAATTGATCACTGCCGATGACGTATAGGCCTATTGGGTCACACGCTGGGGGTTGATCTTGACAACAACCTAAAAGATGAGGGTGAGAAAGAATAAATAATGATAGTTGGTAATCTGGACAGAGTTAGCGGCACTATCTCGACCGTCGCTAACTCACCCGCGATCTCGGCGCTAACTTTGTGCGGTTAGCGGCGCTATCCCTGGGAGGGTAGCAGTGCTAACCCCTCTGACAGATTACAACTTTATTCTTTTCACCTCCACTATCCACCAATGCATGTTATTCTCATGATTCAGTCTTTGGCCGACCTTGGGTAGTTCTAGGGTCACTTTAGACTCTTTAAAAGACATGCCACTCTCACTCTTACATACTCTTGATACACTTGAGTTAAAAAGTACTTAGAAACTTTGTGAGGTTGTCTAAAGCTTGAGAGAGTGAGTTAGAAGAGGATTTCCTGGTGGATTAGAGTTGTTGTTCCAGAAAGTATCATCACAAGGTTGAAGGATACTTGGGGTGCTAGTATATCAAGATCACCAAGTTCCCGGGGTGGACTTTCGGTAGCTAAAGGAAGAAGGATATTGCTTGTTTCAATCTCATCAACAACTCCAGAGACATCAAGGGTATATCTCTTCACTCTCTTTTCTGTTTTAGTTGCAAATCTTAGTTGTAGAGATTGGTACTTCATTTGGGGTTCATCATGTGGTTCTTGTTTATGTTTTAAAATTCGATTTTGTTCATGTTTGCTTCCGTTGTGCTCAACCACGAACCCCAAAAGTGGTATCAATGCCACCTCTACACTAGTTTTGCACTTGGTGGCCTGAAAATCCGGAAAAATGTGTTTTGGTTCTGTCCAGTAGTTAACGGCGCTAACTCCTTGGAGTTAGCGGCGCTAATGACATTCTGGATAGCGGCGCTAACTCGGTTATAGTTAGCGGCGTTACACTGTTATGGTTAGCGGCGCTAACTCCTTATAGTTAACGGTGCTAACTTCGCATGGCAGAATGCATGTTTTGCTTTAAAAATCAATTTTGTTCGGATTTTTGGCTCGTTTATACTTTCTGGTTTTTTTCCAGAATTTGGGTTTTGATGTGATTAAGTTGCCTTATGTCTTGGTTGGTGTATTTATATGTGGATTTACATTTTGGCATGAAAATGGTTAATTGCATATACTTACATTGTGTATATATGAATATGAAAATTTGACTTGTTTAAGGTTCCTAATGCATATGTACATAGGATTATTAGTGCCTTGAGTGTTTAGATAATCTTAACCAAGACATATAAGATTTACATGGTTCTTGTGTGGCACACCATGTGTAGATTTGTGGTTGTTTATGGGGTTGTATGAAATCAGTAACATTATGAGCCTTTAGACCTATGTGATGTGTTTAGTTGTTTAAAATTAATTTATTCATTCATTTGGTGGTTTATACAACAATGGTTTGTAATAATTAATTTATTTATTCGGTTTGTATATTTAACGGCTTGCATGCCGATTTTCTATTATTTGTAATTGTTAGTATTAGATTAGAATAGATATCGTGGCTTGCATGCCATTTACTTTTAAATTTGTAAATTGTAAAAGGAGAACCGATGCAACCAACAAGGACCGTGGAGGGTGTCTTTGTGGACTTGGATCCGGAGGTCGGTAGGAGACGCGATGGATCAAGTGGAAGGAGCACACATCAACTCATTCGGATTTGTCCTTAGATAACTTAGTCTTTCCCGTTGGCTCACGGGCAAGGCGCATAGGATTGGCTCGTTACCGGATATTTGTTACATGCGTGGTTGGTTTTATTTTGTACATTTTCTTGCGTGGTTGTTTAGGATCTTCGCATGCTAGAAAAATTTTCAAAATAATAAAACCAAAGAGTTTTTAAATTGGTTTACAAACTCCGCGCGCCACATAGACAAGAAATGGTTAAAAGTGTTTTAACCGGAAAAACAGAATCCCGTTTTTCAAAAGTAAATCTCACACCACCCGTAAGATGACACCACCCGAATCTAGTGAAACAAGATCGGTCGTCGAGCTCTAGCCGAGCCGGCCATTGGGCTAGAGTACCACCATGTATCTTGACGGTCGATTTACAATTCCAAGATTTAACACACCTTCGTAGTTGTCGTACCCATACCGAGCTACCAAAGTGGATTATTGAGGAATTGGTGTGGAGGGATCAAACATGCCAAATGTGTGTTATGAGTACTTAGGATCCCGCAAGTGTCTAAGAGTTGTAATCACGGATTGCAATTGGTAAAGGGTTTACCGGCCTAAAATAGCTCTATGAAGTGATCCGCGGTACACCCGTCATGGATTAGGGTATTTTGAGGTTCTTAGCCCTAGTTAATATAATTTGTTTTTATAACAAGTGGTTAATTATTTAACAAGGGTTTAAATACGTCATAACTAACCAATTTCTTACTTTGCTTGTAGATGGCATCTACTAGCAACACCAACACCACCAACATGTCACTCCGTCCTTTCTAGGAAAAGGAGAAACTCACTATGCCTAACTTCATGGATTGGCATAGGAATTTGAGAATCGTCCTCCGCCATGAGATGAAGCTTGAGGTCCTTGAGTCACCTCTTCCGGAACCCCCTACTACCAACGCGGCGAGGGCCGTCTGAGAGGCGTATGAAAAACGGCTCAAGGACACTAATGACCTCGCTTCCCGGGTGTTATCCCGTTTTACATAAAAGGTCAGTATTTATCTCTTAATGAAATAACAGACAAAGTAAATACCATCGTTGGTCAACATCCGGTAAGAAGATATATATTTAGGTATTAAGATAATATATCAGTTCAACACCTCAAGTGGGTCTAGGAGCAAATGTCCCTGTATACACATATCAGACTTATACGTATCGTACACCTTAAGTGGGTCCATGAGCAAATGCATATAAATATGAGTCTCTTTGAATATATATGTATAAGGATACAGATATCCTAAGCAAATGGTTTTTTAACACTTAAAATTCTGAATACCCGCATGAACTAATAGTATTATAAAATAGCTAATTATAATGTTTCATTATTTCAGAAATACCAAGTCTTACATAAAATCATCACAATATAATCCTACGCATAACGACTACATATTTATATCAATTCGGATTCATTGTACGAAGCGAAAATAAAGGAAAGAGAATACTAGTTTGTATTATACAAGGCAGAAATGATACAAGAAATCCGGATAGCATCCCGACTTGTACAAACTTGCTGGAACTCGTTTCCGAAGACAGAAAAACAACTACAGCTACTAAAACTACAAACCTACGCTACAAACTACATATTTACATGGATAAGAGGTGAGAAAACGTCTAGAGAAGTCCGAGGGCCCTCTAGAGTCCTCTTCTGAAGTGTGTTCAGGTATGTGGAAGTTGTGTTTGAATGAAGGGGGCTTGGCTTGCTATTTATAGGCGTCAAAGTTAATTTCAGCGCCGCGTAAATAAGTGGTTCCGCGTCGTGGAACAGTGCCCGAGGGAATCTTATCGTCTGACAGCGCGCGGCTCGATGTAACAGAATTCTATTCCTTCGCGTCGCGGAAGTGGATAGGGTACGTGGCGCGTAATTCCATTTTTCATAATTTCTTCGTCTTTTGCGCAGTGTTTTCTCGTTTTGACGCGTGTTAACCATTTTTCCGTATTGTGTACCTGAAATAGCCTTGAATAAAATAAGAAAACATTTAAAGCGTATTTTGGCTATATTTTATTTATTTAAACCAGATATTGTCAGATATCAAATATATATTTTATGTATAATTCTGATAATATCAATTACCCACACTTAGGATATGCTTGTCCCGGGCAACGGCCCCAAAAATCCGGTGTGTCGCGTTTACCTGCGGACCGGATTTCACAACGGTACGAGTGCACACGGCGCGGATGGGGAGAGGACCCATCGCGTGTAGTATAGTGCGCTGGTAAGACCGATGATTTATATCGAAAACGGGTACGGCGATAGCTATTGCTACTTCTATTCCAAACTGCTGTCTAGTTAGATAGATAGGTGAGGAAAGAAATAAAACTAAATACTAGGCAGGAAAAAAATAAATAAAGCAGGAAACAAAAAAAGGTGCCAAGTCACGAATCCTCCAAATCAATATTAATAGTAGCGTTAGCTAATCCGGTTATAAAATGAATGAAATTATTAAGATGATTTCTAAAGTTGATTCGGTACCAATCGTTTATCAATTCATAGCTATCTTAAGGTAACACTGATTTAATCCCTCTATTATTAAAACACCAGTTACATAAAACCTCGCTTCCCGGGTGTTATCCCGTTTTACTTAAAAGATCAGTATTTATCTCCTAATGAAATAATAGACAAAGTAAATATCATCGTTGGTCAACATCCTGTAAGAAGATATATATTTAGGAATTAAGATAATATATTAGTTCAACACCTGAAGTGGGTCTATGAGCAAATGTCCCTGTATACACATACCAGACTTATACGTATAGTACACCTCAAGTGGGTCAATGAGCAAATGCATATAAATATGAGTCTGTTTGAATATATATGTATAAGGATACAGATATCCTAAGCAAATGGTTTTTCAACATTTAAAATGCCGAATACCTGCATGAACTGATAGTATAATAAAATAGCTAACTATAATGTTTCATTATTTCAGAAATACCAAGTCTTACATAAAATCATCACAATATAATCCTACGCATAACGACTACATATTTATATCAATTCGGATTCATTGTACGAAGCGAAAATAAAGGAAAGAGAATACTAGTTTGTATTATACAAGGCAGAAATGATACAAGAAATCCGGACAGCATCCCGACTTCTACAAACTTGCTGGAACTCGTTTCCGAAGACAGAAAAACAACTACAGCTACTAAAACTACAAACCTACGCTACAAACTACATATTTACATGGATAAGAGGTGAGAAAATGTCTAGAGCAGTCCGAGGGCCCTCTAGAGTCCTCTTCTGAAGTGTGTTCAGGTATGTGGAAGTTGTGTTTGAATGAAGGGGGATTGGCTTGCTATTTATAGGCGTCAAAGTTAATTTCCGCGCCGCGTAAATAAGTGGTTCCGCGTCGTGGAACAGTGCCCGAGGGAATCTTATCGTCTGACAGCGCGCGGCTCGATGTAACAGAATTCTATTCCTTCGCGTCGCGGAAGTGGATAGGGTACGTGGCGCGTAATTCCATTTTTCATAATTTCTTCGTCTTTTGCGCGGTGTTTTCTCGTTTTGACGCGTGTTATCCATTTTTCCGTATTGTGTACCTAAAATAGCCTTGAATAAAATAAGAAAACATTTAAAGCTTATTTTGGCTATATTTTATTTATTTAAACCAGATATTGTCAGATATCAAATATATATTTTATGTATAATTCTGACAATATCAATTACCCCACACTTAGGATATGCTTGTTCTCAAGCATAACTGTAAAATTAATCAAAAAAAATAAATCATACATTTTCAACAAATATAATTACAGTAGAAATTCATTATTTACGTGATTCAGATATCAGCTCACGAAAAATATATTGAAGAATTTACACGACTTTTGCATTCTCGCTAGGTGGTTCAATCTATCACTCAAGTGTATAAGGCTTTATAGCAATTTAGTGAATCACACAATGTCATAAAATGCAATATTATCATATGCTTGTATCCAAATCTAATCTACACTACTAGAGAATTTACAACTTGTCAAGAGGACTTTTGGGGTTAAAATGAAAAATGGCTATGGGTTAAGGGTAGGAAAATAAGGATTTTAAAAGTGGCTAAAATAAGATTCTAAAAATCAAATTAATAACCGACTAAGCTGCTTTTATTGAACTATCGAACAGGAATATCACAATATTTTTGTTGAGACCACAGTTCATCAAGCTGTAATGGAATCAGAATCTTTTGAATGATAGCTATTCATTCAGGCAATACTGAAGAAAAAAACTACTACTCAATGTATGACAACCTCAAAAATAGCCGAAGAAAGGTATGTCAAGCAACTGAAATTTCTCATTTTTCTGATTTTCTAATTTTTTTTTGAATTTTTGGGTTTAGCTGTCTGCAACAGATAGACCAAAGAATATCGACTTGTCATGTCCCGCTGATCGGTGCATGAACAACTGAAGATTATAGGAACACAATATGGAACTAAGCAGCAAATATTGGATTTAACTGATTTTGGAAACTAAAAATAAAATAGACTAAAAATGGGATAAACATGGGTGATGAAATGAAAGGTTAAGGCTCAAAGTGGTTAACTAGGTTATCGAATGCTAAAAATGAGCATTGCACTGAAAAATGGTTAAAAATAAAATAAATTAAATAATCTAAAATTGAGATTATTTAAGTTTGAATGAAAAAGGTTTAAAACAACGGGTTAAAAAGAAAGATGGCCTCTATTAGTGCAATAGTATAGTTCTCATTTTGGTGGTTTCGATAAGAATTCAGTAACAAGTTCTGAAATATATGCAATTTAGTCATACTCACAGCAAATGAATCAGTGTTTTAATGATAACAACTGTACAGCTCAAACACTCAATTTAAGTACGGGCTGTATTTATGCTAAGTCGTAAAATCTCGAATAAATTTCCTTATATGTAATCTGAATTCATATAAATTTAATTAAAATTTCATACAAATAATCATAAATGCGAAAAAATTTAAATTTGAATTTTGAATTAATTTACAAATAAAAACTATGAGGATTTTGCAAAATTTTAAAAATTTTGGGGATTTTAGACAAATTTTATTAACAAGAAATATGGATACCTCTACCCCACACTTAAAATGGTACAATGTCCTCATTGTACTAAAAAACATGAATAAATAAAAGTGAAGTAGAGAGAACTCCCCTATTTTGCAGATCAAAATTTTGGTATTGTTGCTGAGCTGACTGCCAGCATATGCATGATTAATCATTAATTCGATTCTGAGACCAGAAATCTCACACATCATTTTATTAAGTTTGTAGCAAAAATTAAACAAAATAAAAATAAACCATTTATTCGGGTTACATATTATTCGTACGGTATGTAAGCGAATAGAATAACGCTTTGAACCATGGAATCTTTTATAGTTAGATCTTTAAGACTGCAAAACTAAATCAATTGTTAGAATATATCACAAAATTATCACAGTCCCCGGCAACGGCGCCAAAAATCTGATATGTCGCGTTTACGTGCGGACCGGATTTCACAACGGTAAGAGTGCCCACGGCGCGGCTGGGCAGAGGACCCATCACGTGTAGTATAGTGCGCTGGTAAGACCGATGATTTATATCGAACACGGGTACGGCGATAGCTATTGCTACTTCTATTCCAAACTACTGTCTAGTTAGATAGATAGGTGAGGAAAGAAATAAAACTAAATACTAGGCGGGAAAAAATAAATAAAGCAGGAAACAAAAGAAGGTGCCAAGTCACGAATCCTCCAAATCAATATTAATAGTAGCGTTAGCTAATCCGGTTATAAAATGAATGAAATTATTAACATGATTTCTAAAGTAGATTCGGTATCAATCTTTTATCAGTACAAAATGATCTTAAGGTAACACTGATTTAATCTCTGTATTATTAAAACACCAGTTAGATAAAACCTCGCTTCCCGGGTGTTATCCCGTTTTACTTAAAAAGTCAGTATTTATCTCCTAATGAAATAATAGACAAAGTAAATACCATCGTTGGTCAACATCCAATAAGAAGATATATATTTAGGTATTAAGATAATATATCAATTCAACACCTCAAGTGGGTCTATGAGCAAATGTCCATGTATACATATATCAGACTTATACGTATCGTACACCTCAAGTGAGTCTATGAGCAAATTCATATAAATATGAGTCTGTTTGAATATATATGTATAAGGATTCAGATATCCTAAGCAAATGGTTTTTCAACATTTACAATGCCGAATACCCGCATGAACTGATAGTTTTATACAAAATAGCTAATTATAATGTTTCATTATTTCAGAAATACCAAGTCTTAAATAAAATCATCACAATATAATCCTACGCATAACGACTACATATTTATATCAATTTGGATTCATTGTAACGAAGCGAAAATAAAGGAAAGAGAATACCAGTTTGTATTATACAAGCCAGAAATGATAAAAGGACAGAATCCCGACTTGTACAAACTTGCTGGAACTCGTTTCCGAAGACAAAAAAACAACTACAGCTACTAAAACTACTAACCTATGCTACAAACTACATATTTACATGGATAAGAGGCGAGAAAACGTCCAGAGCAGTCCGAAGGCCCTCTGGAGTCGTCTTCTGAGGTGTGTAGGTGTGTTGAAGTGGTGTTTGAATGTAGGGGGCTTGGCTTGCTATTTATAGGCGTCAAAGTTAATTTCCCCGCCGCGTAAATAAGTGGTTCCACGCCGCGGAACAGTTCCCGAGGGAATCTTATCGTCTGACAGTGCGCGGCTCAATGTAACAGAATTCTATTCCTTCGCGTCGCGGAAGTGGATAGGGTACGCGGCGCGTAATTCCATTTTTCATAATTTCTTCGTCTTTTGCGCGGTATTTTCTCGTTTTGACGCGTGTTATCCATTTTTCCGTATTGTGTACCTGAAATAGCCTTGAATAAAATAAGAAAACATTCAAAGCTTATTTTGGCTATATTTTATTTATTTAAACCAGATATTTTCAGATATCAGATATATATTTTATGTATAATTCTGACAATATCAGTGAACTCCCACATCCTTAAGATGAAGGGCTACGTGGACCAGCTCGAGGAGTTGGGCTTTCCCATGGGGAAGGAGTTGGCGGTTGATATCATCCTCCAATCCTTGCCTCCATCATATGGGCAGTTAATTGTGAACTTCCATATGCATAGTATGGACAAGTCCATTATGGAGCTACATGGCATTCTCAAGACTGTCGAGGGCGAGCTTGCCAAGTCAAAGCCCTCCACCTCCACTGCCATCCTTACCATCAACGAGGGTGGCAAAAAGCGGAAGCAGACCGCTTCGGGCTCGAAGGGCAAGGAGAAGGGGAAGGCTAAGGCCAATGGGCCAAAGCCCAAACCTTACCCGACCCCGGAGCCGAAGGGGAAGCAAGTGGCTACCGCTACCACCTCACCGGAAGAGGCAACCTGCTTCTTCTGCGGGGGAAAGGGTCACTACTGGCGTAGTTGTCCCAAGTACACGGAGGAGCTCAAGAAGCTTCGAGCTAAAGGTGTTGTTGCCTCCGGTATGTACATGATTGAACTCCATAAGACAGCGGGTGTGGTACTCTCGTTTGTAATAATGTGCAGGTACTAAGAAGAAGTAGGGACTTGGTTGATGGAGAGCTGGATCTCATCATAGGAAACAAGGCGGTCGTCCCGGTTGAGAAAATTGGGAGTGTGGAGCTCGCCTTTCCATCCGGCATGTCTATTATTTTGTTAAATGTATCTTTTTCGCCCTGCATGGCAAGAAACATTATTTCATTATATGCTTTGTATGACGATGGATTTAACTTTAAATTTGAGAATGGTAGCATATTATGTTACAAAGATCATGTCTTTTATTTTAAAGCTTTTCTATGTCATGGCATAAATGAGACAAGCGTAAGCTTGCAAAACAATAGAGAAATCATGAATGTTGATTCTGGATCCAAAAATGTTTTGGACAAATTATCTCTATGGCATGGTCGGTTAGGCCACATAAACAAGAAGTGCATTGCCAAGCTCCAAGCGGATGGGATCTTGGAATCATTTGACCATGGTTCTAATGAAGTATGCGAGTCTTGTTTATTGGGCAAGATGACCAAAGCACCCTTCACCGGTATATGTGAGAGGGCGCAAGACTTGTTAGATATCGTTCACACTGATGTGTGTGGTCAGTTCAAGAGATCATTCCCGCTACTTCGTTACCTTTATTGATGATTATAGTCGATACTGGTATGTCTACTTAGTGAGATAAAAGTCGGATACCTTTGAGGTATTCAAGACTTATCAAAACGAGGTACAAACTCAACTAGGGAAAAGAATTAAGATGCTACGATCTGATAGAGGCGGTGAGTATCTTAGTTTTGAGTTCCGTAACCATCTAAGGGATTGTGGGATTGTCTCGCAATTAACCCCTCCTAGGACGCCGTAATTAAATGGTGTCGTCGAGAGGAGGAACCGGACATTGTTAGATATGGCTCGGTTAATGTTGGTTCGTACGGACGTTCCCGTTACGTTTTGGGAATACGCTATTGAAATGGCCGGTAGAATCCTTAACCTTGTACCAACAAAGAAGGTTAAGAAAACACCATATGAGATGTGGCATGGAAAGGTTCCACCAATTTCATATTTAAAGGTCTGGGGTTGTCTTGCCTACTTGAGGCGTGAGGTCGAGGACAAATTGGAGCCCAGGGCCGAAAGGTGCTTTTTCATTGGTTATCCTGCTAGGTCTATGGGATATTTGTTTTACAAACCTTCGGAGAACAAAGTATTTTTTGCTCGAAGGGTAGTGTTCTTAGAGAGGGAACTGCTATCCAAAGACGCTAATGGGAGGAAGGTCGATCTTTAAGAAATTCAAGAAACTACCAATGTAGAACCTGATGTTGGCACTAGCTCACAACCTTCAATGGTTGAATCTCAGCAAGATGATGCTGGAGATAATGTAAACCTATTGCCTCTTAGAAGATCTGGTAGAATTCGGCATGAGCCAGAGAGATATGGTTTCCATATATCTGAGGGCACCGACATGGTAGTAGATTCTGATGAACCTACCAAATACCAGGACGTTGTGGTGGGCCCTGAGTCTGCCAAGTGGAGAGAAGCAATGGAATCTGACTGGTGGCTAAGGGTTTCACTCAAACTCATGGTGTGGACTATGAGGAAATCTTTTCCCTGGTGGCTATGTTGAAGTCAATCAGATACTCATGGTTATTGCCGCATTTCATGATTATGAGATTTGGCAGATGGACGTCAAAACCGCGTTCCTTAATGGAACACTTACAGAGGAAGTGTATATGACATAGCCTGAGGGTTTTGTACATCCAGAGTTTCCGGATAAAGTCTGCAAGCTTAAGAAGTACATTTATAAGCTTAAGCAAGCTTCTCGGAGCTGAAACCTGTGCTTCGACGAGAAGGTCAAAGAGTTTGGCTTCTCTAAGAGCAAGGATGAGCCATGCGTTTACATTAGAGCTAGTGGGAGCGTAGTTGTATTCCTAGTTCTGTATGTAGATAAAATTCTACTAATTGGGAATGACGTTCCAACTTTGCAAGGTATAAAAGCCTGGCTAGGGAGTTGTTTCTCAATGAAAGATCTTGGGGATGCGGCTTACATTCTTGGGATTAAGATCTATAGAGATAGATCCCGTAGGTTGATTGGATTAAGCCAGAGTACGTACATTGACAAGGTCCTAAAGAGATTTAGGATGGAGGACTCCAAGAAGGGGTTCATACCTATGTCACATGGTTTAGGGTTGAGCAAGGCTCAAAGCCCGAGTTCCCCTGAGGAACGGGAAGTAATGAGGCGAGTTCCTTATGCTTCGGCTATAGGCTCGATCATGTACGCCATGTTATGTACTAGGCCTGATGTATCTTGTGCATTGAGTATGACAAGTAGATGTCAAGCCAACCCTGGTGAGGCACATTGGACTGCAGTGAAGAACATTCTCAAGTATCTTCGGAGGACTAAGGAGATGTTCTTAGTATATGGAGGTGCGGAAGAGCTAAGGGTAACTGGTTACTCTGAAGCTAGATTCCAAACGGACAGGGATGACTGCCGATCTCAATCGGGGTTTGTGTTCCTGTTGAATGCTGGTGCTATCTCCTGGAGGAGCTCCAAGCAAAACACTGTGGCCGATTCGACGACTGAGTCTGAGTACCATGTCTTCCGTTCCATCTGGCAACGTAAGTACTGGAGCATTACACAACTTGTGCTTAAAGGTATCAAGTGCGGTCTGCAGTTCAAATCTCCAGCTGAACTTTGCAGTTTTGTTGGTTAACTGGGTCAGAGGGACTGCTGTCTTGGAAAAGTCTTGTATAAATCGCCTGTAATACTCTGCTAGCCCAAGGAAACTCCTTACTTCGGTAGGGTTTTGAGTCGGCTCCCACTTCATAGAAACATCCACTTTTGTAGGATCTACTTGGATTCTCTTGTGGTTGATATGATGACCAAAGAACTATGCTTCTCATGACAAAAACTATCACTTGGAGAATTTCGCATCCGACTTCTCCCTGCGTAGAGTCTCTAATACTTCCCTGAGACACCGTGCTCGTCTGGGGTGTTTGAATAAATAAGAATGTTGTTGTTGAATACAATCACTGACTTATCAAGCATCAGCCACCAAACTTGATTCATTAAATCCGTAAACACCGCTGGTGCGTTTGTAAGACCAAATGGCATCACAACAAAGTCGAAGTGCCCATACCTGTTCTGAAAGCTTTCTTGGCTATATCCTCTTCATGGATCTTTTAGTGATGGTACCTTAACCTCAAGTATATCTTTGAAAACCAGGATGCACCCTGTGACTGATCGAACAGATCATCTATTCTGGGAAGTGGATACTTGTTCTTGATCGTTACTTTGTTAAGCTGTTTGTAATTTGTATACATTCTGAGCGTACCATATTTCCTTTTCACAAACAATATCGGTGCGCCCCACGGTGAACTGCTGATCCTGATGAAACCATTGTCTGTCAATTCTTGCAGTTGAGTCATCAGATATTGCATCTCTGGCGGAGCCAATCTGTAAGGGGCTTTTGCTTTTGATTCCTCTCCTGGAATTACATCTATTCTGAATGCCACTTGTCAAACTAGTGGAATCCCACGAAATTCATCTGGAAAAACATTAGGGTAATCCCAAACCACCGGTATCTCTTGAATTTGTGGTGGCTTTCTTTCCGTCCTGACATGTTCCACATATGATAACAACACTATACCCCGGTACACGAGGTACTTTCTGAATTTTGCTAATGATCAAATTGGAAGACTGATCCTCCTATTGTCACCACTAATCAGCAGTTCTTCCCCACTTGTTGTCTGAATTCGTACCGTTTTCTGATCAAAGAGTATATGAGCTTGATACTGACCTAAGTAGTCCATACTAGTTACTACTTGAAACTCTTTCATTGCAATAGGGATAAGATCGATAGGGAACTTACAATCATATATCTCTATCACATTGCTTTTATATAAACTAGCTACAGTCATAGTATTATCAGCTACTTTTTCTAACTCCAGAGGGAATTCTAATTTAATAGGTGGAACAATAAACTGGGAACAAAACGAAATAGTAGCACAAGATCTACTTCAATCAAAATCAAACAATACAAGAGCAAACATATTATTAACAACAAATGTGACATGCTACCACGTCATACTCCACTTTTGCCTCCTTAGCTGTAAGCTAGAAGGCTCTGCCCTTTGGCCGGGGCCGGGTTCCTACTGTCGTTGATACGAACCGGGGGTAGGGGAAACCCTGGTTTTCTCTCTATGGGTGGAATCTTAGGACATTGGGCTTTGAAGTGCCCAAGCTGATAACAGTCATGGCACACTAACAGTGGACTCTTGTAGTCTTTAGCCACATGACCCTATCTCTCACACTTGAAACACACTAGTAGCCCCAGGCTAAACTCCCCTAGATTACTCTTATCTAACACATTTGGCTGGGGGAACTAACGCTCCCCGCTGTCGTGCAACCATCGGTCTCTTACTCGATACATTTACAGGTTCGCGCTTTCTGTTTCCACCTACTATGCCCTGTCGAATCAATTCATGTTCCCTGTCGTGCAACCATCGGTCTCTTACTCGATCATCATACTCACATAATCCACAGGGTCCATCATGTTCTCACTAAACTTAAGTATGTACCATGTGTTTATAACACTATGTGTCCTATATTATTATGAAAAAACTATAGCTTACTCATTCTTAGCTTAACCAATCGGATCCCGCTTCATAACATTTGAACACATAGCCACATACCTGTTACACATGCATAAACATAGCTACTCGTACTCAATTTGTAGAACAAATAGCGAATCATAAGCATTCTACTAACCATATGCTCACCAAGGTTACTGCCCCATGGATAGCTCCTCTTTACCTTAAAACCATGGTTTAAGTTCAGACATCACACTTGTGTGTGCCCAAATCGCTTAAACCTTGGCTCTAATACCAAGTTGTAACTCCACATTGTATATAATAACTTTGAATACGTAAATACTACTAATCAGCACCCAGAAGATCAGAGTTTACAAAAATATACTTGCTATTTACATCAGTGCTAATCGTTTCCGAAAAGCTAGTGTTAAATGTTTTCTTTCCAAAAAAACCCAGGAGCTATCCAACTACTATAACACGGTGCTATTGTACCTTAAAATAATAGTCTTATCATATTGCTATTCTACCTTTAAGCAATAGTATTATCATAGTGCTATTGCATCATTAAACAATAGTTTACCTTTATCACATAATAGTCATAACATGTCGTTTCACATAATTCTCATACTGTACACTTTATGTAAAACACGTAATAAGCATGCAAAAGGTAAGTACACTCACCTAGCTAGCAGTTATATGTATTTCCATGTATGGGATTCAGATAACAGTCAATCACTTCCCTATACACATAATGAAACCAAATATCACATAAATAGCACTGAAAATTGGTCTGAACTAGGGCCTACACGGGTCGTGTACCCTGTACACTATACGAACATACCACGCTACATAGCTTGTGTTGGGTGTAATGCAACACGGGTCGTGTAATGCAACACGGGTCGTGTAATGCAACACGGGCCGTGTAGCTCATTTGCTACATGACTATGTACCCCCACATGGCTTGAAACCGCCCTAGGTACCTACACGAGCGTTGTATCTTTACACGGGCCATGTAGACCTACACGACCTAGCCTACACGCGCTCCATATATATACACGGGCCATATATCCATTAGTATAGCCAACTGTTCTCTGTTTCAATCGCTATTTTGATCCAAATCTCAACTTCTAAACATCTAAAACTCACCAGGGGTGTTTTCCTACACCGCAAACAGACGCAAAACATGCATAAATCAATAAGGAACATATAAGACAACTCTTTCACCTTTGGTTCCACCTAGGAACCAATTTCTTGATCACAAAGATATAACAACAAGTAAGAACATATACCTAACAGCTTTGGAATGATAAAAGTAGCCAAATCCCGATGTCAAAAACTTGTTATGCTTGTTTAAATCTCACAAAAATGATCAAGTGTGTGTATATGTTTGTAAGAGTTTGCAAGGGTATTTGACCAAATTGGTCAAATACTAAGCAATATATATATATATATATATATATATATATATATATATATATATATATATATATATATATATATATGTGTGTGTGTGTGTGTGTGTGTGTGTTTCTAAGAGTTTGCAAAGGTATTTGACCAAATTGGTCAAATACTAAGCAATACATATTATATATAGGGTAAGGTTCAACATAGAGCCTAAAGAACTATTCTGGAGATGACACGTGGCACATTGTTTAGGGGCAAAAATGGAAAGTTAAAAAAAATGTCACGCAAGCTTACCCTCCCCAACGACAAGCATTTAAAAAAAAAACCCAGTCATTTAAATGATCATAACTCGTTCGTTTTATAAGAATTTTAACAAAAAAATTATACCATTAGATTCAGTTTTTCGTCCACTTTCAAACAAGATTAGACTTGATATATTTCTGAAACATTTTTTTTAAATGCAAACTTTGCATTTTGAGCTGGGTTCATTCAAACCCAAAATGCAAAATCCGTAGGTGCTGGGTTCATTCAAACCTAAATGTATAATGCAAAAAAATGAAAACGCAAAATAGAAACATGCAGGTCATCTAGATTGTCAGGCCCCGCCAAGGCGGAAACGCGAAGTGTGACGGGAGGATCATCATAACACATTGATACAATAATAGAGAAATTACTAAAATGCAATTCAAACCAACGTGTCACGACATTCCCCGACACAAGAGGGGACTTGTGCCGCGTTAAGTCGGTATTCATGACACTAAAGTCAAAGAGTATAAAACACACAAAAGTAAAACCCACAACCCGGGTCAAGTTGATGGGACAACAAGCCCAGACATAAAGTTCTAAGTAGTACTAAGAATTTAAAGTAAAACGAGTAATTGATTGTTCATGCAGTTGTCAAGTCTAGCTAAAGTCCAACTACGAATCGCCTAAACTCCTTAAGCATTATTATTGGCATTACCTTAAAACAGACACTCGAAAACGTCAACATAATGTGAGCTCGTAGGTTTAAATACAAACGAGTTTACCGTGTATCATTTCAGATTGACAATTATATCCATAACAACATTGCGTAAAATAGGAATACAACCGAAACATAGGATTCATTAGGCATGAGTAATGAGTTTTCCAAACCGTTGCCTACCAGCTGGAGCTAAACGTTGGCTACAATAGGAACATAGGAATCAATAGGCATAACCCGGTTAAGGGTTCATACAATGCACATACATGTCACATAATTGTCAAAGCAAAAGTTTAATTCACACGGAATAAGAATTATAAATAGATTTGAGTGACATTTTCCCCCAAAAAAACATATAAGAAAAGGGGCTACGAGAACTCACCTTAGCTTCAAACGAATTTAACCTTGCGAAAGAACGGGTACAAGATCTACAATAATTATAATGCACATAAGTCTTATATATAGGTGTTTGAACTCACTAATATAGCCAAAAGGCATGTGAAGTGTTTCTATATGACCCTAATGCCACAGTGCATATTACTGATTTTGATAGGAAGACTTTTAGAAATTTTAAAACAAAGCAACCGTCCAAAATTAAATCCCAAAATTTAAATACAGAAGGTTTAAGGTCTCAAATACTTTCTGGAATTTTTACAGAATTTACTAGCTTAACTAACTATTTTAAATAAATACTAGAATTCACCCTAGTCAGAAAAGTTAACTACACACGCGCGTCGTAAAGTTCAAATTTTATAAAAATACTAACAGATTCCTAAAAATTATGAAAATTTTACAAAAAACCCTAAACTCAACGAACCTGCTAGTGTAAAAATTTTAATCGAAAACTCAAAGTTTTGAACAGGTTTAAAAAGTCGAAATTTTTAACCCCTAATCTGCCTAATGCACTGGCAGTTTGCGCACCTCCACGGAAATATTTATTTCACCAACCAAACGACCTTCAAATTTACAAACCCTAATTTTATGAAACTAGACTCAAAGATTTACAATCTAAGCCCAAAAACCGAAAGAAAACTCTAAGAATTGGCTCGGTTATGCCCCTAATTCTGACCAGATTCTGTTTCATAAAAAGAACAACTTTTAAAGAATAAAGTTCCAAACTTTACAATGTAAAAACCTTCAAACCTTCATAAAAATGTTTTTGAAACTTCATGTGATGATCATAAACATGTTTTATGAACTCAAGAATGAGATGGACATGAAGCAAAATGAAGAACAAATGTAGAACATAGGATAAGACAAGATTGATGATTACCTTGATGCCAAAAACCACAAATCCTAGAAAATTGAAGCTTGATCTTGTTGTTCATGCAAAAATCGAAATTGAGAGGGCTAGGGGGTGAGGTCAACGATTGGAGAGGGAGAGAGGAAAGGGATCGGCCAATAAGGGGATAAGGGGGCTAGGGTTTTGATATTAAGTTTAAATAGGTGATAAGGTTGTTATTTAATTAGGAAACTAAATAATACTTATCCTTAATTTAAATATTTGCTTAAAATTCCATTTTTATCTTACTATATTTATAAATCCGAAAATAATATATATATATATATATATATATATATATATATATATATATATAGGGGAGGGTTCCATTGAGAACCGATTTTAGTGCGAGAACCGCGAGAACCAATCTTAGCCGTTGATTTGATAAGTGGAATTGATGGATGGAGAGCGTGGAGGGATCGTGTGTGGCAGGGTGTATGTGAGGAATTCATGGGTGGGCAATGGCATAGAAAGATGGGGAATTAGACGGCTCAGATTGGTTCTCGCGGTTCTCGCATTAAAAATGGTTCTCGATGGAACTTCTACCTATATATATATATATAAGTAACATTATATATATATATATATATATATATATATATATATATATATATATATATATATATTTAAACAATATAAGTTGGAAAATTTGTGGCTTTCTAGTGAAATTAATTAAAAAGTATATCTAACCAACCCTAAATGCAACTTAGGCTAAACCTAATTTGTATGATAATCCTTGTTGGTCCCTTGTATGAGAATAACAACAAGCAACAGGTGTGTAGAAGAGGGGGTTGAATACACTTTCTGCGGAAGTTGAACAAATCAAATAAAAGTGTTACACACAGTAAATCAAACCACAATCAATCAAATCCTTTTATTAATTAGAAGATGATTACAGTGCTTTGAATAAGAATGATTACAATGACTATCAAGTAAGCAACTCTTGATATATAATCACCTAATATAAATCTCTCAATTCTCTCAATATTAGATATCTATAATTAACATATAATTATAGATACCGACGACTCTCTAAACAGGATTTTCACAGATTGAATCAGCACATGATTACTTACCAATATCACAACTGATGTGATTAATTCGAACACGCGAACTTCTTTGGCAATCTGTGATTAAATCTTGATACTGAATCAAGACTCGTAACATATACGGTGAGGTGAGGTTTGGCTCTGCAACACTTAGTTGTTTTCTTGAGTCGTAGTCGTACTCGTAGTCGTACCTCTAAACTTATCAGGAGATAAGTATTTATAATCCTGTTTCTACGGTTCCTAACAAACTGGACTAATCCTAATTTGCTAACTAACTATCGGATAACTCGGAATCTTGAATCTTGAATCTTCTTATCTTGAGTCTTCAATCTTCAATCTTGATTCTGGAGTTTTCTTATCCGCGCCGTAGATATAGAGAGTTAAAACAGAATTTATAACACATTTAAATTCTCTTAGACTGACTTCTTTAATCAAGCTGAGTTCTTCGAGAACAAACCCGAATTCAAACATGAACTAACATGTAGAATTATTAACTCATCCTTAGAAGTCCAAAGAGTTAAATAAAACATATTTATTAACTCTGTCGACCTGACTCTGCTTCTGAGTTGAGTCACTCAGCTTGAAACGCATCAAGCTGAATACTCGATATATACCTTATGTGACATACACAGATTATCAAACATATTAATAATTTAACTAAGGTATAATATAAACTGGTCGAACATATGCTCAGTTTATATTCAGCTTATACTCATTCTGAATCACTCTAAGTGTTCAGTCTGACTAAGCTTCATAATTTTGTTTAAGTTATATGCAGAACTCATCTTACAAACTTAACTTTGTCTCATCAAATTCAAACTGATGAGATCATTTTCCCAACAAACTCCCCCTATTTGATGATGACAAAACCATCAAACAGTTCTTAAGTTTGTTTAACAGAATTATGTTTTAAATCTCAAACTTATTAAAATTTTATTATTTGAACTGATCAAATATTTATTGAACATATCAATATTAATTGAACATATCAATTTAAATTGGAACACACCAACTTTTAGTTGAACACACCAACTAATTACATAAATGAATAAGAACTTATCTGTTATTCATTTTTGCTGAACTTATCAGACTTATGAATAGGAACACATCACAACACAGTTGAACATATCAAACTTTATATTTGTATTAATAGAACTGATCATAATACAAAAGTTGTTGATCACTTAGATCATGCACACATAGTGCTTGCAAAAATATTAGAACTAATCTAATATTTATATGATGAACTCAGGATGTAGAAGCTCCCAGATTATAATCTCTTTATTGATCTCATCTAACAATCTTTTAGCTTCATCGTTTCCCTGAAGTTCCTTCTGTTGTACTCTAATGAGTTTGTTCAGCCTATACTTTATTAACTGATTTGACTCCTCATTACCACAACAGTTTCTTATTCTCATGGCATCCTCAACTTTCAGATAGCAAACCTCATTTAGCTTAATAAAACTCGGAATACCTGCCTGATCCTTAAACATGAAACCTTGAATAGGAGTGTTGTTACTTTGATTTTCTCTGAATTCTACTCCTACAGGCATGTCGAACAAATTCTCCCACTGCAGACCAGGAACTGGGACATACCTCAGTTCTTCAGCTCTACCAATCAACTTGGAGACTTCAGATAGAATTTCTTGTTTGATCTGACTTCTTTTAAATTTATTGAGCAGCATCATTATCCTTTGCCATTCAATGTAGCCCATCTTGTGAACGTATCTCAGGTCCATTCCCACTGTTGATTTGTCACTAAGCTCAAAAGTGAGAATGATAGCTCCATTTGCTCTGCTCAAGGTCATTCCTCTGATCTCTTTGTTGAAGCTCCTTCTGAAGTAACATTCCTGCAGTTCTGCATCTGAGTATGGAATTAGATCAGGTCTTGGACCAGTATATACAGCTTCAGCTCGTGCCAAAGCTTCCTTTTCTTTTTCTTTTTCTTGATCCCTGGCCTCTTTTTCTTTCCTTTTCCTTAGCTCATCAAGGGATATGCCCAGCTCAGCAGCTTCCTCTAGTTCAATCATTTCAATCATCTCCCTTGTAGCTTTTTCCTCTTCAGTTTCAGAAACAGTGTCAGCTTCAGATTCATATTCTATCAGTTTTTGCTTTTTAGCTGCAGGTTCCTCTTTGTTCATTTTTGACTCCCCCTCAGTCTGAGCTTGCCTCTCTGCTCCTTTGGCCAGTACTAGTAGAGCTTCAGCCTCAGCTTCAACTAGTTCAGCTTCAGCATCAGCTTGAACCTTCTCCCCCTTTTTGTCATCATCAACAGGGGTTGAAGGCCTTGAACGTTTAAGTGCAGCAACATCAGAGCCAATCTCTTTGACATTCTTTGACAGTCTCTCAAGCCTTTGATAGATTTTTCTTTTATACTTCTTCTGCTTGAGGTGAAAGAGATCAAACTGAGCAGCAACATAGTCCTTCAGCTGCTGGATGCCTGAGGAGGCAATTTCATTTTGAGGAGAGTCTTTGGGTGCATCATTCAAAGGTTGGTGTTTACCTTCAAATTCATTTGCACCAGAGTCTGGACCCTGTGAATCACCTTGGTTTGAAGATGAATCATTGACAGGTCGTGCAATAGGGTGTGAGAAGTGAAGAGAATGGATAGGGCTCGAAATGTGAAGTGTATGGGTTGGTGGTTGGCTAATGGGGTTAGAGGAGGGATTGGTCATATGTTCAATGTTACCTAAGTGTGTCTGCTTAGGCACAGTAGGGGGCTCTCCCATGGCACTGGAGAGTGTGGGCTGAGTAGAAACCACACCCGGTTTAGGCTGTTGGGTTGTCATGAGCCTTGAGGTTGACACCTTAAGATAAGGCGTCTCCCCCTCAACTCCTGCCGGAGGGATCAATGTGATCTCAGCTCTAGTGATGCCTTTAGGAGTGGCACCACCTTTGGCAGTTTTTCGTTGGTATGTTTGGATATTCTCCCTAGCAGCAGTGGGCATACTAGGGGTTGCTTCAGAGTGGGATTGAAAGTGGAATGAAGGTGGTAGAGATGGGTTAGACTGAGTTGGTTCCCTGCAGTCTTGTCTCCAAAAGTGGATGGAGAAAAGTGAGAAGAAAGAGAAAGTGGAGAGGTCTTACCAGAAGCAGCTTCAATGGTTGCTGGTTCAGCTTGAGCAGAGTGCTTAGCTTGAACCTCCGTGTCAGCTTGAGAAGCTCCCCCTTGATTTGATCCCTCATCTCCACTTGCAGATGAAACTCCCTCAACCACCAAGGGCATTGGACCACTCAGACCCTCTTGCTCAGGGAAGATGTCATTGTTAAACATCTTGGGACTGAGAGTTGGAACAGGGAACACATCCCATCCACCTTCATATAAATCCCCCAACTCAACTTCAAGCACCAAGGACAAGTACCTTATGAATGGTACATGGAGGTCCCTGGTGGTTTTCAGTACTTGGACCTTGAGCTCGTTAAAAATGAGTTGTGCATAGTCGATACGGCGATCAAAGAACATGTTGTACAGCAGCTGCATTTCAAACTCGTTCACCTGATCCAAGCCTTCAACCTTCGTTCCCAGTGAACGTACCACTGTTGAAACCATAATGCCCCAGCTGGTGGGAAAATTGGCCTTCTTAATCACCCCTTCAGTTTGAGGTTGACACATCTGAGGTAGAACTGACCTCCCCACTTGTCGAGTCACGGTGGGCTCGAACACATCTTGAATAGGGAGTCGAAGAACATCCCTTAGCCCTTGAACCGTGATGGCCACTGTTCTATCGCCATTAAGAACAGTGCCAATGATCTCTCCTCTGTTGTGGTTGAATGTGCACGTATACCAGAACTCCAAAAGGTGCTGTGGAGTGATGTGAACAGGTACTCAAATGAAATCAACTGCCAACGGGCATTTCCGAATATAAGCAACCCATGCTTCATATCCTCTCCCCTGTTTCTTCGCAGGGATATCAAGACATGCACGCTGATTGTTGATTTTGATCAGCGGCAGTCCGTTGTTTTTCAACGTAGCACCACGAACCATTCGATCACTGAGAATGAGAGTGGTTCCTTCCATCAATGAAATTTCAGATTACACTGAGTAAATAATTTCGTTGCACTTAGCAATTATCGTCGCACCGAGCGAGTTAGGGTTTCAAAGTCGATGGAACTGGAAATTGCACGTAGCAAATTTGTTGAAAGGTATATAGGCAGATGAGAGGTTTAGAGATGAGAACTTTAAGCGTAAACCTATAAAATGAGGGTAAATTCGTTATATATACCTTTTCGAGGAGAGAGAAAAATTACCGTTGGATTCCCTTTTTAATCCGTTACACCGAAAAATTACGGCTTGATGTAACAGTTAGAGGTAGAAACACATCATTCTCCAACGGATACAAGTGTAAAATAATAATATTAACAAATAATAAGATTATAAACACTTTGTAAATATATCAATACACAATTGATATAAGATACGAATTGAAATTGATTCAATTACGTATTGACAAAAGAATTAACAACACTTAGTAATTAATCCATAGTTTGGATACACCAAGCTGAGTTAACATATTACTCAGTCTAATTCAAGCACTCAGCTTGATTCAATCACTCAGCTTGAGTGGAGCACTCGGCTTGAGATTGATACTCAGCTTGAGTAGAGTACACAGCTCAGACTCAATGACACTTAGTCATTTATGTTTAAGACTGACTTAAACATGTAATTTTAGCTACACTAAGTAGGTAAAATATGTTTGGAACTTACCAAACGTGTGAACCAATCACACAGTGTGAGTTAAGCACATAGCTCAGACTCAATGACACTTAGTCATTTTGTTCGAGACTAACTCAAACTAACATTTCAACCACACTGAGTAGTTGAATTATGTTTGGAACTGACCAAACGTGTGAACTCATTGTTCAGTTTGACATAAAGATCAGCTTATGAAAACATATTCGTAAACTGTGCACTCTTAAGACACTTAGTCTTTGTCAAACTGAAAAACTCAGATTCTAGACACTTAGCTAGGGGTTAAGCATACCCAATTCACTTAGCAGATACATAAACCTCTTTTCATCAAGGGCTTAGTGAAGATATCTGCTAATTGGTCATCAGTGGAGATAAATTTAATGACAACTTTACCTTTTTCCACGATGTCCCTTATGAAGTGATGTCTAATTTCAATGTGCTTGGTTCTGGAGTTGAAGACTGGATTGTAACTGATGGCTATAGCACATTGGTTATCACAGAAGATAGGAGTTTTCTTGAAACTCATCCCAAAGTCCTGAAGATGATGCTGCATCCACAATATTTGAGCACAACAGCTCCCTGCTGCAACATACTCAGCTTCACCAGTTGAAGTAGCCACTGAGTTATGTTTCTTACTAGTCCAACTTACTAATTTACCTCCAAGCAATTGACATCTTCCAGTGGTTGATTTTCTATCTAACTTGCACCCAGCATAGTCATCATCTGAAAAACCAACTAACTCAAATCCAGAGTCTTTTGGATTCCAAAGACCTAGATTTGGTGTACCTTTAAGGTACCTAAAGATCCTTTTCACAGCTTGAAGATGTGATTCTTTAGGATCTGCCTGATATCTTGCCCAAACACATGTAGCAAACATAATATCAGGTCTACTAGCTGTCAAATAGAGCAATGAACCTATAATTCCTCTATAGGTAGATTGACACACAGTCTTTCCGTCTAAGTCTTTACTCAGCTTGACAGCTGGTGACATGGGTGTTTTCATGGTTGAACTTGAATCAAAACCATATTTCTTTATCAAATCAAGAACATACTTGCTTTGATTGATGAATATTCCATCAGGCTTTTGTTGAATTTGCAGGCCTAGGAAATATGTCATCTCACCCATCATACTCATCTTGTACTTTTGTGACATTATTTTGGAGAACCACTCACACAGAGATCCATTGGTAGAGCCAAAAATGATGTCACCTGTACTTTACTTCTTTTAATAAAGAGTGTCTTATCTATGCTGCCTCTGGTGAAATCCATGGATATTAGATAAGTGGACAGTGTATCATACCAAGCTCTGGGAGCTTGTTTAAGACCATACAAAGCCTTCTCCAACTTATAGACATGATGTGGAAACTTTGAACTTACAAAGCCAGGAGGTTGTTTCACATAGACTTCCTCCTGAAGTTTTCCATTTAGGAAAGCACTCTTCACATCCATTTGATAGACTTTGAAGTCTTTGTATGCTGCATAAGCTAGGAACAGCCTTATAGCTTCAATTCTACCAACAGGGGCGAATGTTTCATCATAATCAATTCCTTCCTCTTGCTTATACCCTTGTGCTACCAGCCTGGCTTTGTTTTTCACTATCACTCCATCCTTGTCCATTTTATTTCTATAGACCCACTTAGTGCCTATAATTGAATGATCTTAGGGGGCAGGGACAAGGTTCCAGACCTTATTTCTCTCAAACTCATTTAATTTCTCTTGCATAGCTTCAATCCAATCCTCATCCTCTAATGCTTCCTCAATCTTCTTTTGTTTCATTTGAGATAGAAAACCAAAGTGTGTAGCGTAATTAGATGTAGCCTTGGATCTGGTCATGACCTTTTCTTGGACATTTCCAATAATTTGATCTTGAGGATGATCTTTGAGGAATTTAAATGTTGTAGTTGGAGAGTCTGGTTCTGAATCTGAGTGATGTTGAGAACTCTAAGGTGAACACACATCCTCAGTATCAACAGCAGCATTGTCAACAAACTGATGATCACTGAGATTCTCAGTCTGAGTGAATTCAGCTCCAAAGGGGTTGACGAACTCATCATCCTTCTCAGGTTGAGAATCCCTTGGAGTTTGTGATGATTTCTTTGATGAACACACATCATCATCACTATCATCTCCTATGACATACATAGGATTTAATAAGTTGGTTTCCTTAGGCCTTTCAAGCTCACTCAGACTGACTGGGCCAGCTTGACTCTTATCAGCTTGATCAAAACAGTCTTCATCAAAAGAGACATGAATTGATTCTTCTATGGCCTTTCTCCTTGTATTATATATTCTATAAGACTTGGAGATTGAGGAATAACCAACGAATATTCCAAGATCAGCTTTAGGTTTCAACTTATGGAGCTGATCTCTTTGATTCAGCACATAGCATTTTGAACCAAAGATATGGAAGTAACCTATATTGGGTTTTCTAGACTTATACATTTCATATGAAGTCTTTCCATGTCTTTTGACAATGATTGACCTATTCTGAGTATAGCAGGTTGTACTAACAGCTTCATCCCAGAAATAGAGTTTCAATCATGCCTCACATAGCATTGTCCTTGCAGCCTCAATTAAGGTTCTATTTCTCCATTCAGCAACTCCATTTTGTTGTGGAGTTCTGACAGATGAGAACTTTTGTAATATTCCTTTTTGTTCACATAAGCTTTCAAGGTTTGAGTTCCTGAACTCAGTCCCATGATCACTTCTGAGTTTCTTTACAGACAAACCTTTCTGCAACTCTTCCCTTTTGATGAAACTTATTATCTCCAGGGCAGCCTCACTTTTGGCTTTTAGGAATATTAGCCAGGTGAATTGTGAGAACTCATCTACTATCACAAGAGTGTACTTCTTGCCACTTAGGCTTGGAGTACTTATGGGTCCAAACAGATCCATATGCAACATATGCAGTGGGTCTGTTATTGAAAAAATTTTCTTTGATTTAAAGTACCCTTTATGGTGTTTCCCTTGTTCACAAGCTGAGCACAATTTGTCTTTGACAAATGTGATTTTTGGTAATCCAGAGACTAACTCTTTATTGGACAGCATGTTTATATTTTTAAAGTTCAAATGAGACAAACGTTTATGCCATAAGCAACTCAGCTCAGGAACAAAATGGGAATACAAGCAGGTTTCATTATAGGGATCAGCAGATTTAAGATCAAGTAGATACACATCTCTTTCTCTTTTAGCTATTAATACAGGCTTTCCCTTAGCATTATATATTGTTCCTGCTTTCTTCCTAAAAGTAACAACATTGTCTTCATCACACAATTGACTTATACTAATCAGGTTGTGTTTGAGACCTTTGACATATGCAACTCTCTGGAATGTAACTTTGCCAGCTTTCATCTTTCCATAGCCTTTAGTTCTTCCATGTGAGTTGTCTCCAAATGTTACTTTAGGACCTTCATCTTCTTGGAAATCACTAAGAAATCCTTTCCACCCAGTCATGTGCCTTGAGCATCCACTATCCAAGTACCATTTACTTGAACCCTGCACATGAGATGAAAACTAAACACATTAGTTTTGTTTGGGAACCCACTTCTTGGTGGGTTCAGATGAGGAGCACTTAGCATCTTCATCTTGTTGAACTGACTGTTTAGCTTGAGAAGGAACTGCATCCTGTGTAGGCTGATCAGTTTATTCTTCTTTAGGCCTTGGGATTTCAGCATCACAGTCCTTAGCCTCATGACCTCTACTTCTGCACTTGTAGCATCTTCTTCTTCCAATGATGACCGGAGGTAAAGTGTCTAACAATCCTTGTGAGAACTTACTCTCAGTTTTAGGATTGTATGTAGTGGATAACTTCTCAACTTTCTTTGTAAGCTGATTCACCTGGTGATAACTGACTTTGGACTTACCTTTGTCAGGTCTCTGTTTGTTGTCCTGAGAAGATTGACTAACAACCTTCTTCTCCATGACTTTAGACTTACCTTTGCCATGGCTACTGGACTCACCAGTTTCAACAGGTTTGGACTTACCACTGTTGATCTTCTTGGACTTACCAAGATCCACAACTTTGGACTTACCATTGTTGTGATTTGACCTCTGACTTACAGTGGTCTTCCTATTCTTATAACTTCTCTCCGAGCCAGATAGAGAATTTTTTCTTTTGAAATGATTTGGATTAAGCCTTTCTATGACTGAAGTTCTTTGAACAGGCTGAGTGCCTAATCTGTCCAACACAGACTTACCATGTTGTTTCGATGTTGAGAACTCATTACCATGATCTTTGGCCTTCACAAACATATTGAATTTTAGGGTTGGATCATGTCTTTTCTCTGAGGCTGACTTCTGAGACTCAATCAGTTGTCTATCCTCCTCAGAATCTGTACTTGCTATCTCATCATCAGCTATATAAGCTGCTATTTGATAGTCACCTCCAAGTACAGCCTTTACCTGTTTAGGTATCTGTTGGTTTATGCACTGTTCAGCAAGCTTTGATGACTTACACCAGGACTCAGTGACCTTTTGAAGTTGATCAGCTTTGTCTTTAGCTTCCTGAAGTTCTTCACTAAGAAGTTGATTAATGTTCCTCTGACATTCAAGATCACATTGTGCTTTCTTACCAACATCTATGAGAGATTTAATTTCCTTAATCTCATCCTTCAGTTTTGCTATTTCAGCTTTGAGGTCATTTTGAGACTTAAGGATGGTCTTGAAATCATTTAACAAATATTCAAACACAAGACCTTTCTCCTCATCTATATAAGAGTAGAAATTACTGACCTTGTACATGGAAGCAGGATCCCAATCACTTAGTTTGCTGTTTTCCTCAGCTTCCTTCATGTCAGCTTCAAAGATTGATTCGGACTGACCATAATCAACCTCGTCTAGTTCTAACTCTTCATCTTCTTGAGCCATCAGACATACATCATCATCTGAGGTGGATGATTCTGTATCCCAGGTTTCAGCGTATAATCCTTTTGCACTGGGTTTGTCTTCTGGCTTTCCTTTCTTGAGCTGAGTATATTTCTTCTTGTATTTTTCAGCTCTGTAAGCATTCTTATCAACAACTGATGTTGATTCTACCTTCTTCGATCTACACTCAGCAGCAGTATGTCCCTTCTTCTGATAGTTGTAGCACACAGCATTCTTGGAATCAAAGGAACTCTTCCCTTTGCTTCTGTCATATCTTCCTCTTCCCCTTTGAGCTCTTCTCAAACGTCTGGCTAACATTGCCATTTGCTCAGTGATATTCTGAACATCATCAGTATCACTTGAGTCTGAGTCTGAGTGGTCAGCTTGAGATTCTAACTCAGTCTCAAATTCAACAACTAGTGTCTTGGAACTTTTCTTATTTTTCTGTGCAACCAATGCAACTTCAAATTTATCCAAGGACTCCTTGAGTTGTTGTTGAGAAGATCTTTTGTGTTCAGTGATCTGTTCATGATTAAGCAGAAACCCATAAATGGACTGTAGGTTATACATGTGTAGTGTTCCTCCAGCCCTCAGTGCTATGGTTACTTCATTGAACCTTTCTGGTAACACATCCATAAATTTTAGCACGAGCTCAGCTTCATATTTCTTCACACCCGCACTTAGTAGGTCATTTATCAAGCAGTGAAACCTTGTGAACAAATCTGCCAAGGCTTCATATTTATTTTGCTGCTTGACCAGATCTGTGCCCTCATAAGTGACACTCAGCGTATCCCAGATATCCTTCGCAGATTGACACCCAGTCACAGTGCGCAAGATTTCATTTGTTAGGGAATTCGCTAGAACACTCTTTGCTTTGTCATCCAGATTGAAGAGTTTCCAGTCTTCATCAGTCCAGGATGAAGTAGGCTTTCTTGTTTCCTTTTCAGCCCTGCCAGGAGACGTATCACTTGACAGTAGAAGGAATCTTGGGGATTATTGGTCCTTTAGTGATGACATCCGACATACGGTTGTCAATGGACTTGAGAAAGAGCATGGCTCTGAACTTCCACATAGGATAGTCAGATCAATCAAATATGGGGCATCCTTTAGCAGAGATCTGAGGAAAGTTTGATGGAGTATTGCTTGTCGACATAATCTTTCTCAGAATCTTGAACTATTCAACTGATGAAATCGTTCATCCTGCTCTGATACCAGTTGTTGGTCCTTTGTATGAGAATAACAACAAGCAACAAGTGTGTAGAAGGGGGGTTGAATACACTTTCTGCGGAAATTGAACAAATCAAATAAAAGTGTTACACATAGTAAATCAAACCACAATCAATCAAATGTTTTTATTAATCAGAAGATGATTACATTGGTTTGAATAAGAAGATGATTACAATGACTATCAAGTAAGCAACTCTTGATATATAATCACCTAATATAAATCTCTCAATTCTCTCAAACTTAGATATCTATAATTAACATATAATTATAGATACCGACGACTTTCTAAACAGGATTTTCACAGATTGAATCAACACATGATTACTTACCAATATCACAATTGATGTGATTAATTCGAACACACGAAATTCTTTGGCAATCTGTGATTAAATCTTGATACTGAATCAAGACTCGTAACACATACGGTGAGGTGAGGTTTGGCTCTGCAACACTTAGTTGTTTTCTTAAGTCGTAGTCGTACTCGTAGTCGTACCTCTAAACTTATCAGGGGATAAGTATTTATAATCCTGTTCCTACGGTTCCTAACAAACTGGACTAATCCTAATTTGCTAACTAACTATCGGATAACTCGGAATCTTGAATCTTGAATCTTCTTATCTTGAGTCTTCAATCTTCAATCTTGATTCTAGAGTCTTCTTATCCGCGCCGTAGATATAGAGAGTTAAAACAGAATTTAAAACACATTTAAATTCTCTTAGACTGACTTCTTTAGTCAGGCTGAGTTACTCAGCTTGAAACTCATCAAGCTGAGTTCTTCGAGAACAAACCCGAATTCAAACATGAACTAACATGTAGAATTATTAACTCATCCATAGAAGTCCAAAGAGTTAAATAAAACATATTTATTAACTCTGTCGAGCTGACTCTGCTTCTGAGCTGAATCACTCAGCTTGAAACACATCAAGCTGAATACTCGATATATACCTTATGTGACATACACAGATTATCAAACATATTAATAATTTAACTAAGGTATAATATAAACTGGTCGAACATATGCTCAGTTTATATTCAGCTTATACTCAGTCGGAATCACTCTAAGTGTTCAGTCTGACTAAGCTTCATAATTCTGTTTAAGTTATATGTATAACTCATCTTACAAACTTAACTTTGTCTCATCAAATTCAAACTGATGAGATCATTTTCCCAACAATCCTAATACTAACTAATATACTACAATGCTAGAATTAACTTATTATACATACAAGCAAAATTTAAAGTTTAAAATGTGTTGTTTAAAGGACTAACCGAAATTCGGTGACGGATGTCACAGCATCCCCCACTCAAGAGAATTTCTTCCCGAAATTCAACTTGTACTGTTATGAGAAATATTAATGCTTAAACAAGTGTGGATATTTGGCTTTCATATGGTCTTCCCGTTTCCATGTGAACTCGGGACCTCGCTTAGAGTTCCATCGTACCTTGACTATTGGAATCTTACTGCGTTTCAATTTCTGTACTTCCCGATCTATGATCTCAACATGTTCCTCCACGAAACGTAGAGTATCACCTATCTTGATTTCTTCCAAGGGTGCATGTATGTTCGCATCTGCCAAACATTTCTTTAGGTTTGACACGTGAAACGTGTGATGTATTCCACTCAGTTCTTGCGGTAGCCTCAGTCGGTACGCTACTGGCCCAATCCGTTCGACGATTTCAAATGGCCCTACATACCTTGGTGCCAGTTTTCCTTTCTTGCCGAAACGCACTATACCTTTCCAAGGCGATACCTTGAGTAATACTAGATCATCTACACTGAATTCAAGTGGTTTCCTTCTATTATCAGCATAACTCTTCTGGCGATCTCTTGCTGCTTTTATTCTTTCCTTGACCTGAAATTTTTTATCAGTGGTCTCTTAGACAATCTCCGGACCAATCAACTGACTCTCACCAACTTCAGCCCAAACAATGGGTGATTGACATTTTCTTCCATACAAGGCCTCAAACGGTGTATACTTAATACTGGTATGGTAACTATTGTTATAAGAGAACTCGATTAAGGGGAGATGAATATCCCAGCTTCCCCCGAAATCAATAACACATGCCCTAAGCATGTCCGCCAGTGTCTGTATAGTACGCTCACCTTGGCCGTCAGTTTGAGGAAGGTAAGCCGTACTCATGTCCAACCTTGTTCCCAAAGCCTTCTACAGGATTTGCCAAAATCGTGATGTAAATCGATTATCCCGATCTGATATGATGGACACAGGCACTCCGTGTCTTGCAACTATCTCTCGGATGTAAATTCTTGCTAACTTATCCATCTCGTAGTCTTCACGGATTGCTAGAAAATGTGCTGACTTAGTCATCCAATCCACAATGACCCAGATTGAATCGTTCCCACTACTAGTCCTGGGCAACTTTGTAACAAAATCCATAGTTATATTTTCCCATTTCCACTCGGGAATCTCAGGTTGTTGCAACAGTCCAGAGGGTTTTTGGTGTTCGGCTTTTACTTTTTAGCAAGTAAGACACTTGCTAACGTAAATACATCTTAAGTCGTGATACATCTTGTCTGCCCCTGGGTGGATAGAGTATTTCGTTGTATGGGCTTCATCCATGATCAGTGTCCTCACACTTCCCAAATTTGTTCCATAAAGTAAAATCCACCATCTTCCCTTTTCTCTAATTGCTTATCTAAGCCTCGCAACATCTCACTTGGAGCATTTAGGACCTTTGTTGCCTCTTTCTGAGCTTCAAGTATCTTGCCTTTGATACCCGACTGAATGGTCATGCTCATAGCTCGTACCCTCCTTGGCTTAACCCTCTCTTTCCTGCTTAAAGCATCAGCTACCACGTTAGCCTTACCCGGGTAGTAACAAATCTCGCAATCGTAATCACTGAAAAGTCCGACCGAACACCTCTGTCTCATGCTTAGCTCCTTCTGATCGAAGATATGTTGTAAGCTCTTGTGATCGGTATAAATGACACTTTAGTCCCATACAAATAATGTCTCCAGCTCTTGAGTGCAAAAACTATGCCACCTAGCTCTAAATCATGAGTGGTATAAATCTTCTCGTGAAACTTTAGTTGTCGAGATGCGTATGCAATTACCTTGCCCCTTTGCATCAGCACGCATCCAAGACCTTCGTTTGACGCATCACAGTACACTACAAAGTCATCCGGCCCATCAGGTAAGGTCAGAATTGGTGTGTTACACAGCCTATCCTTCGGTGTTTGAAACGCTTCCTCTTGTTTTTCTCCCCAACCAAACTTCGTGTCTTTCTGTGTCAGTAGAGTGAGAGGCTTGGCAGTCTTCGAGAAGTTCTCGATAAACCGACGATAGAAACCTGCCAATCCTAGGAAGGAACGGATCTCCGAGGGTGTATTAGGTGTTCTCCATTTCTTTATGGCCTCAATCTTACTGGGGTCTAAATGTATGCCATCTTTATTAACCACATGACCAAGAAAACCAACTTCCAGTAGGCAAAATTCGCATTTTGAAAACTTGGCGAATAATCTCTCCTCCCGAAGTAGTTCTAGTATTAACCGTAGATGCCTCTCATGTTTATCCTTAGACTTAGAATAGATCAGAATATTATCAATAAAGACGATAACAAATTTGTCCAGAAATGGTTTACACACACGATTCATTAGGTCCATGAACACCGCGGGAGCATTTGTTAACCCGAAAGGCATAACCGTGAACTCAAAATGTCCGTAGCGAGTTCTAAACACAGTTTTTGGGATATCAGCCTCACGTACCCTCAACTAATGGTAACCGGAACGAAGGTCAATCTTGGAGAAATAACGTGATCCTTGTAATTGATCAAACAAGTCCTCGATTCTAGGGAGAGGATACCAGTTCTTGACGGTAAGTTTGTTAAGCTCTCGGTAGTCGATGCACATCTGAAAGGAACCATCCTTCTTTTTAACGAATAGAACGGGTGCTCCCGAAGGCGAATGGCTAGATCGAATGAATCCTTTGCCTTGAAGTTCCTGGAGTTGGTTCGAAAACTCCTGCATTTCTGACGGTGCTAGCCGATAAGGTGGCCTTGCGACAGGGGTCGCTCCCGGGATTAGGTCAATACTGAATTCCACTTGTCGAGTAGGGGGTAAACCTGTCAGATCCTCCGGGAACACCTCACGAAATTCCCGTTCAATGGGGATATCTTCGAGTTTCTTCTCGTCCTCAGCTGCACTCCTAAGGTGTCTCAAGTTCTCTTCAGGCCGTTCACCATGGACCTCCAGGACTTCTCCATTCAGTAAGGGTATCCGAACTATCTTCTCATGGCAAACTATTTCAGCCTTAAACCTCGATAACCAGTCCATCCCCACAATCACATCAAAACTCCCATGCCCAAAAGGTATTAGGTCTATGGAAAAAGTGCGGTCTACCAAACCCAAATTGCACCCACGTATAATTTTATTTATTTCTACCCTTTTCCCATTGGCTATCTCAATCGTATGACTAGTTTCTAATCTACTAGGTTTCACATTTAACAAAGGTACAAAATCAGTGGAAATAAATGTAACACCCTCTTAACCGATCTAAACTACTGAGGTAATTAATTTAATTAACTTTGAGATTTAAATATGATTTCATGACTTTAATTATATTTATTATGTGTTTAATTGTTTAATAGTTATATTTGTTATTAATATAGAAATATTAAATAATTAATTATAATTATTATTGAGTTAGTGATTTTATGAGGTGTCAAAGTGTTTGACACTTAAACACCTAATTGCCACCACCACATTTCATTTACATGAAATTAGAAAACAAAATGTGTGTGTGTGTGTGTGTGCTTGTGTTCAGCCGAGAAAGAAGAAGAAAAAGAATTGATCTTCTAAATTTCTATCGTGTTTGGTCATTTGTGAATTCTGAAATTATCAGGTTAGATTATAAATGTTCATAGTTTATAAATTATAAATTACAATTTGAATTCATGATTTATTAAGAATTCCGAATGATGTTATGATATGATAAATTCGTGATTTAGGGTGTATGCATGTTAGAAATTGAAGTTAGAATATGTTTCTTATGTGCTTAAAGTGATTTATGTTAACATAGATAGCAATTCATGTTCATAATCAGTATTAATTGAAGAAAGAAATCAAATACACTTGAATATATGAATTATTTGGAATTCTTTGCTTGAATCAACCGGAATTGAAGAATTCCGCATAAAACATAATTGGAATATATGAATTCCGGACAATTTCCTCGGAATTGAGGTTAATTCCGCTTAAGGTCATTCGGAAATAATGAATTCCGCATATATTGATGATTGAATGACTAATGCCTCAACACTTTATTCGGAATGGGACCGATCGGAATTAATGTTTATTCGGAATTGACTATTTGCTTTTATTCGGAATTTATAATGCTCGGATTTGGTCTGTATTCGGAATTATGTATATGCCTTTACTCGAAATTGATAATGTACGGATCTGGATTATATTCGGATTTATAGTTATTCGGAAATGAATATCATCCGGAATTCAATAATTGCTTTTATTCGGAATTACACTGATTGGATTCTGCTCATTCGGAATTCTACTTATTCGGAATTGGATTTTTATCGGAATTGGCCTTTGCTCCGAATGTGCCTTGGCTTATACGGAATTATGACTTATCCGGAATTGAAGAGGAAATCTGAATGCTATTCGGAATTATGGAATTGGTCCGGAATTATAATGATTCCGCATGACTCAATCGGAATTTGTATTAAACCATATGGAATTACAAGATGTATTCGGAATTAGGACAATTCCATGTGATATATCCGAAATTTGATATTTTTAAGAGTTTCCATAACAATCAGATTATGATATGATAATTTGATATATGTGGTATATATATATATATATATATGAGTATATACATGTGATGTATGAATAAATATGTTATTCATTATAAATCAGTATTGTGAATTAAATACTGACTTGTGTTCACTTAATCTCTGGAACTGAGAAGACTCCGTGAGTTAGTCAACTGAGTGTAATCCATCAGTGCAGACTGTGGTTAGTGGATTTATATCCAGATTGTACAGGATGTAACATCTTGATTGATTATATGCTCATTTAGATGTGTATACATGTTATTTCGGAGGTCAGCCGTGACAGTTTTGTAGGCTGGGCCTGTTGCTTGGGGATTTACAGTATCTGATCTTGAGATGCATTTGTTGTACTCGAGGGTGCTGATACTGTTGTCCATGTTAGCAGGGCTATTGGTAAACCTATGCTTTGGCCGGCATTTAGTTGTAGGTGGTTGCAACACCGTCAGTCCTCTTGTATTTGAGCTTGATTACTTGTTGGGCTGTTAGCCATGTACTTTGTTGAGATATTTGTTCCCTCAATTAGCTTTGTGCTAATTCCCTACTAGATTGTTTTGCAGATACTCCGTGTTGGGTTTCTTGAAGATAAGGACTGGGAATATGGACAGACCATTACTCTGATGTCAAGTTTTTTTTAGAGCCTGTTTTGTAATTAACACTATAGTAGCATTTTATGTAAATGATAACCAGTCAAAGTTGTATTTATCTTTTGATTTTAATCTAACTATATGTAATTAAGCTTCCGCACGCTAAATTATGATAATTAAAAAGTACAGTGTTACAATAAAGCTAAAATCAGTGCTAGAATTAAACAAGATAGACTCATAGATATTATTTAAAAAGAAAGTACCCGTCACAATGTTGGGGTCGTTGCGTGCTTCTTTGGCGCCCATACCAAAAGCTCTCCCACGAGCTTGGTTCTCGTTGTTATGTTGATTACGATTTCCATCGATAGCCAATGTTTGGTTCGGGCGGTTTCTTCCTTGACCAGGTGCCCTGTTTAGCCTTGGGCAGGTATTCCTGTAATGATCGGTGCCTCCACATTCAAAACACGCCCCACGGTTTCCATCCGGATGCACTATGTTAATCGGCGCTACAACCCTTGGCCCACTTCAACAATCCTTAGCATAGTGTCCCAATCGGTTGCAGGTCGTACATGAACGACACGACACATTCAAGTAATGATGGTAGTTACAGTTAGGGCACTTCGGCGCGGGACCTGCATACTCCTTCTTGGCAAGGTTAGTCGCTACAAAACCAGTTGCCACTCTAGCTCTCTTGTTGTCATTCCGAGTATTCCCAGATCTAGTTCCCTCGCCATAGTCTTTCCTTTTCTCATTGACCTTGGTCAACTTCCCACTTCTGACGGCGTCATCGGTCAAAGTTCCGGCTTTCAATATGGCGCTCTGAATTGTAGGCGGTTCTGTTGTTGCTACCATTGGTCGGATCTCAAGGACCAATCCATTTATATACCTATCAATTCGCTTGTACTCAGGGGTGACCAAGTGCGGGACTAGTTTGGCTAATTCGTGGAAGCGATCAGTATACGATGCATGGTTAGCACCTACCATGGCGTGGTTCCAGAATTCCAACTCTAACTTCTGCATTTCATTCTTTGGACAAAACTCCTCCACCATTAGTGCCTTGAGATCTTCCCATGACATACCCATCGCCTCAGTCCTTCCCCTAGCTTGGACTTGCGTGTTCCACCATGTTAAGGCCTTATTAACCACGGAGCTAGTTGCATACTTCACCATTTTATTTTCAGCATAGTTGCTGATGTCCATCACAGCTTCCATCTTTTCTATCCACATTGTAAGTGCCAAGGCTCCCCCTTTTCCATCAAAGTCCCTCGGCTTGCAGGCCAAGAACTCTTTATAAGTGCACCCATTAACATTACCCGCATTGTTATTTTCTTCACCGCCAGCCCAACCTGCATCTCCTGCTCCATTAGGATTTCCGCCACCGCCTCCGTTAACTTGATTGTTGAGGTTATTAGTGATTTGGGTAACAATGTTAGGGATGAGAGTTTGCAGTTGTTGTGCTATAAGTTCAGCGATGTTGGGGTTCCCTTCCCCTTCGTCTTCAGGTCCATTACCGCGACCACCACGGCCGCCACGGTTACCAATACCTCTACCACGACCGCGTTGGTTCAGACATGCAGAACTCCGTGAAGACATGTTCTATAGAAAGGGTAATTTCATAGGTTAGATGAAATACAATTTCGTGTTTATAGATTCACGCCGAATTTAGCATGGTATGCACATAGGAATTGGTCGTTTTTAGCCATATTGGAATAACAAGGGTTTCGCGTTAGTCTGACATGTTTGGTATCACACTCCTACTACCTAACCATAGTTTGTTTTCACAGGACGCTTCGTGATACTTTAAGTGTCCTTGTGCTAGGTATGTGTGCATGGCGGTGATCAGGCACAATGCATCCATACTTATCACAACCTCCCTTAAGGCATCACTACTCATCAAGATCCAACAACTTAGGTCGATCCCTAAATCCTACAGGTCCAAGCATACATGAACACCCAACCATGCATAACACTAAATCACATAGTCATTCGAATGATTGATCCTACTCTAAAGCAACAATCAAACAAGAACATGCTAGAAAGCTAGATCAAAAATTCTAAGTCTATATGATCTTGATCATGCATGATCATTTATAGTGTTCACTTAGCCCTTCCCTTTTTCTATAACTAAACACATGAAGTAACATATAGACAGGCACATAGCCATTTAAGAAGTTTGCATTGAGGTATAGAGTCTCAAAACAATAAACATTGTTTAAGAGTAGTTATCAAAAGGAATCAAACTCATAAAGTAAAAAAACTTGTCTTTCATTTATAATCGTTTCCAGAATTTCAAAACTAAAAAAAAAAACTAAAACCATTCACTCGATAATTCCTAATCTAAAAGCTAAACAAAAACAGAAAGCATCTCTAATCCTAGCTAAACTACTCACCTGGATCTTCGTCTAACTCTTCCTCGGATCTTCCTCATAGCCCTCTCTGGGGTCTTTTTCAGGAACCTCTTCAAGGTCTTCCTCAGGGTCCTCTTCAGAGTCTTCTTCAGGGTCTTCTCTTAATGACTCGAGTTGTTGCCCCTGCTCTCTTTGCGTCTCTTCTAATGCTTGAATCCTGTGACCCTGCTGTATCTGGTCGAGTTCTTGATACCTCACTCTTTCCTGCAGCGCACCCATCTGCACTTGAAGCTGCTGAATGGTCTCTCGTAGCAGACTTGGGATGACAAGATTCTCACGTTCAACTGGTATTGTCTCTGGACGTCTGTACGTTGCGTAGCGAGGTCGGCTTGTTGCTTCATGCTCGGGCACACGGTGTCGTCTGTCCTCTGCCCGGATCATACCTACCTGTAACGCCACCCCTAACGAGCTTAAAATTAGAGTTAATTTAAACTTTTTAACGACAACGATTATCAAAAGCGTGCAGCGGAAATAAACACCAATTACAAAAGCAACGTTGTTTGACTCGGCTAATTAATTACACCAAAAATTAAGCCAAGTTTGTTATCTACAAGCGTTACCTACAAGTTTCCGACCATCGGATCCATACATAAAACGACGTGTTCCCCAGAAGGTATTTACAACAAAAACTACCACCAGTCCCACCTCACCAGGCATCTAGCATCAACCTGCGAAAAAGGTAAATCTTGCACCGTTAGCTACAACTAGCTAGTGAGCACCAATTAAACATAAGCAACAATAAGCAGGCTATCATGTATCAGAACAGCACACAGGGCTATCCTATCATATTGCGGCGAGCCAAACCTGTTAGCAGGAGTCATCTATTGCAGGGGAGCCAACCCCGCTCAACAACCCAACAGCAATCCACGTGGTACACCATATCTTTCATGCTGGTTCCAGTCTATCAAGGAACCCAGTCATACAGAGGAACGGCGGCCTACAGAGTCCTACCCAAGTGTATACTACTTGAGTACCTGACTGACCTCCGTGTTCTCCAGTTCAGTGTCCGGACATAACTTCATAAACAAATAGTTGATCCAATAAGGATCCAGTTCATGCGCGCATATAATCACAACAATATCTTTCGTATCAATAATAAGCATGCTTGTACAACTCTATCATAACATACCTCATTTTTCACGTATCAATACACCAATCACATGTCAACATGTACCACAGATAACTTACCTACTGAGACTCATGGGAAACCGATACTCACCTCGAGATTACAGGAGGCAGATATGATAGCTGGAATCCCAAGAGCACACAGAGTCATCCGAGTCACCTAACACATTAGGTTCAGGCTTAGACACCAATTAAGAACACTTAACACCACTTAAAACATAAGGCTACAAAGCTGTCAACACAACAGCACAGCATGCGATCGCAAGACACCCCCATGCGACCGCAAGGCATACCCCAAGCGACCGCAAGGGCCCTGCCCCAAAACTCATTCCTACGGCCTTAGAAATATATCCCTACGCCCGTAAGAGCTGTTCTCAAGGTTCCTGCGGCCGTAGGTTATATACATACGCCCGTAGGCTTCATTTCATCACCCGTGGGTTGTAAACCACAATAACACCCTCCTACGGCCGTAGGACCCATTGCCTACGCCCGTAGGGACCTCCACAAGTCCTTGCGACCGCATGGCTTTCTCCATGTGACCGTATGGACCACAATTACAGTAAGCACAGCTCTGTTTTCCGTCAGAAGCTGTTCTTCGACTTTTGGCACGAAAAACCGACTTAAATCCAGATTTGGTTGTTCAAACAACTTCTATAACATACATAAATGTATGTTAACACATACCTTGACTCAAAACAACACTAACAATTCATTTAGACCCCCAATTGAGGTCATCTTCTTCATAAAACTTAACTAGGTTATTAACTCAAGAACACTTACTAATATAGGAAGCAAGAACAGATTTGAGCTTGGTTTTGATCCTGGTTTCCACAAAGCAATCTAACTTCTTCTTCAATTCTCCTTCAAAACTCCACTTACGTATGTGTGTGTTATGTCTCGTACGTATGTTTGTGTACAGTGTGTGTTTTGTGTCAATATATAAGTCATAAAGACTTAGGCCGACCTTGGTGAGTCAAATACCCCACGTGGGTATGTTGTTCTCCTATTCAACTTAAAATACAACTTAAGGTTATCCGTTTCAACTAACGCAGATATTTTTGGAATCATTATCCAAAATCGTTCTACTATTTGTCTAACTGGTCAACTTATGACACTTTTTACATTACTACATTTTTATTCACATTTAACACCAGTTAGCACCATTTAACACCAATTAGCACCAATTAACATATAGAACACCATTTAACAACATGTATACTACAATTAACAACAAGACACCAGTTAATGTCAACGTACAACTATTCAAGCTACAGTTACAACAGTTTACAACAAGGCCCCATTTTGGGGTGTTACAAATCTACCCCCTTATGAAGATTTCGTCCTCGGAATCTGATCATCTACAAACAAATGAGGGTATCTAGCTTTCATGTCGTTTTCCGTCTCCCAGGTCATACTCGAACCCAGGTTATGCTTCCACTTGACCAACACCAGTTTGATCATCTTTCTGCGCAACTTCTTGGTTTTAGAACCAAGTATTTCAACAGGTTCTTCAACTAGGCGCTTTGAAGCATCAACCTTCAATTCCTGTAGAGGCAGAATCTGGTTCTCCTCCACCTTGTACTTACACATATAACACACGTTGAACGTGTTGTGAATTCTAGATAGCTCTGGAGGCAACTCTAGCGTAACAGTCTGATCATTAACCACGCGAATGATCCGAAATGGACCAATATAACGTGGACTCAACTTGCCCTTTCTTCCAAAACGAATCACCCCTTTCCAGGGAGAAACTTTCAGGAATACCCGATCGCCCTCCTGGAATACAACTGGTCTGCGCTTACGGTCAGCATCTACTTTCTGTCTATCGCGGGCTGCTTTAAGCTTTTCTCGCGCAATCTTCACTTTATCTGCCGTAATCTGAACAATCTCAGGTCCGGCAAACTGCTTTTCACCGGGCTCTAACCAACACGTGGGAGTACGACAACGCCTCCCATACAACATTTCATAAGGTGGCATCCCAATACTGGAGTGGTACGAGTTATTATAAGCAAACTCGACCAACGGCAAGTGAGAATCCCACGCACCACCAAATTCGAGAACACATGCGCGAAGCATGTCCTCCAACGGCCGGATCGTTCTTTCCGACTGCCATCTATCTGCGGATGATACGCCGTGCTAAGATGAACACGTGTACAAAGTTCATGTTGCAAACTCTGCCAAAAGTGTGAAGAAAATATCGCATCACGATCAGACACAATCGAACATGGTAAACCATGTCGTGACACCACTTCATCTACATATAACTTTGCTAACTTCTCCAGCGGAGTAGACTCGCTGATAGCTAGAAAATGAGCGCTCTTAGTCAATCGATCAACAATAACCCAAATAGCATCATGACCTCTGAGGGTCTTTGGCAACTTTGTCACAAAATCCATCGTAATATGATCCCACTTCCACTCAGGGATCTCGAGTTGTTGCAAACTGCCATAAGGCTTCTGATGTTTTGTCTTAACTTGCGCGCAGATCTGACATTTTTCCACAAAAGAAGCAATATCTCGCTTCAAAGTAGGCCACCTATACAATGTCTTCAAATCATGATACATCTTTATGCTGCCCGGATGAACCGACAGCCTAGATTTGTGAGCTTCCTGCAGTATCAGCTCACGATTTTCACCATGGAGAGGCACCCACACGCGAGACTGAAAAGTCTTAAGTCCGCGAGTATCATCAACAAGTTGATCCTTCAGCTTTTTCATCGTTTCTGTTTTGAGGTTTTCCTCTTGCAACGCCACTTGTTGCGCTTCCTTCAATCGAGCAATGATATCGGGAACCACAGTAAGCTTCATGAATCTCACATCCACTGTAGAGCTCTTACGACTCAATGCATCCGCCACCACGTTGGCCTTACCAGGATGGTAGCGAATTTCACAATCATAGTCTTTTATCAACTCGAGCCATCGACGTTGTCTCATGTTGAGCTCTTTCTGCGTGAACACATATTGCAGGCTCTTGTGATCCGTATTGACCACACATTTGGTGCCATAAAGATAGTGTCTCCATAATTTCAACGCGAATACCACCGCTGCCAACTCAAGATCATGAGTTGGATAGTTGCCTTCATGGGGTTTCAATTGCCTTGAAGCGTAGGCAATCACTTTATCTCGCTGCATCAACACACACCCCAATCCAGAATACGAACCTTCACAATAAACAACAAAGTCTTCAGATCCCTCTGGCAAGGAAAGTATTGGAGCTTCGCACAATATCCGTTTCAAAGACTGAAACGCTTGTTCTTGAGCTTCCGCCCAAACGAATGCAACATCTTTGCGAGTTAGTTTAGTTAACGGACCCGCAAGCTTGGAAAAGTCGCGGATAAACCGCCGATAGTAACCAGCTAAGCCGAGAAAACTTCTAACTTCAGAAGGAGTTCGAGGAACTCCCCAATTCATAACCGCTTCGACTTTTGCCGAATCAACTTTCACGCCATCGCTGCAGATCACGTGACCGAGAAAATGGACTTCTCGCAACCAGAATTCACACTTCGAGAATTTAGCGTAAGGCTTCTCCCGTTTAAGAGTTTCGAGAACCTCTCGCACGTGTAACTCATGTTCAGCTTCAGTCTTTGAGTAGATGAGAATATCGTCAATAAACACAATCACCGATTTATCGAGAAAAGGACGACAAACCCGATCCATCAGGTCCATAAAAACAGCAGGAGCATTGGTTAAATTGAAAGGCATCACCAAAAACTCATAATGACCATAACGAGTACGGAAAGCCGTCTTTGGAACGTCTTCGTTAGCAACTAACACTTGGTGGTATCCAGACCGCAGATCAATCTTTGAGAAGCACGTCGCTCCTTGCAGTTGATCAAACAAATCATATATCCGCGGCAGAGGATACTTGTTCTTTACCGTTCGCTTGTTCAGCTCCCGGTTATCAATGCACATTCTCATCGTTCCGTCCTTCTTTTTCACGAATAGCACCGGAGCACCCCAAGGAGAAGAACTTGGGCAAATAAAGCCTTTGTCCAGCAATTCCTGAATCTACGTCATCATCTCGCGAACCTTGGAAGGAGCAAGACGATATGGAGCTTTAGCCACAGGGGTAGCCCCCGGAACAAGATCAATACGATACTCAACATCTCTGACTGGTGGTAACCCGGGCAACTCATCAGGAAATACTTCTGATAATCAGTTACCACCGGAATATCATGAACAACACGCTTCTCCAATTTAGCGTCGATCACATGGGCTAGATAACAATCACAGCCTTTCGAAACCGACTTACGAGCTTTCATAAGAGAAATGATAGGAACATCGGACTTTCGCCTTTCGCCACGAACCACAGCATATGACCCGTCAGGTAAAGAAACTTTGATCAACTTCTTGGAACAGAAAATCTCAGCGTTCAATTTGCTAAGCCAATCCATCCCAATCACAACGTCGAATCCCGCAATCGGCATTAAAAGAAGAGAAACAGGAAAACTACTCCCGTCGATATCAATAACCGCTTGAGGGACATTATCTACCACTGGAACTACCTTACCACTAGCAGTCTCTACTCTTACGGGCTCAGACAACACAGATATAGGCATTCGCAGTTTATCACAGAAAGACTTAGACACAAAAGAATACGTACCTCCAGAATCAAACAATACGCATGCTGGGGTAGAGTTTATAAGAAAAATACCAGTAATCACATCCCCAGCACCCTTTGCCTCTTCCTTCGTCATCTGAAACGCCCGCCCTTTTGCACGGGGAGCGTTATCTTTCTTCTGCCCTGAGGCAGATCCTCCAGCTCCAGCGTCTGTCTTTGACCTACAATCGGAGATCATGTGCCCTGGCTTGTGGCACTTGTAGCAGACGTTCTCGTTGAATTCACACTCATTCACCGAGTGCCCTTTCTGACCACATCTAAAACAACGGGTAGTGGCCTTTGAACAATCACCGGTATGGTAGGTACGACACAGAGAGCACCACGAACCCTCAAACTTAGCCTTTTTCGAAGAATCAGGCTTTCCCCCAGTCGACGATTGCCCCTTAGAAGTACCAGATTTTGCAAACTGCTGGAACTTCATTTTCTGACCCTCAGCAGCGTGATCCCCCTTACCCTAGCGTCTATCCCCATCAATTTGTCGGGCTATCTCAAACGCCCGATCCAAGGTAACAGCAGCTCTCACGTGAGCGCGATAATCGAGTGGCAACATGTTCACAAACTTGCGCATCTTGGCCTTCTCGTCAGTCGCCAAATGCGGTATGAATCTAACCTTATCCGTAAAAGCATGAATAAGGTCCTCAACCGGCTTGTCCCCCTTACGGAGACTGCTAAACTCGTTCTCCAGTCGCTCGAGATCATAATCTGTACAATACTTAGCTTTCAACTTCTCAGAAAACTGCTCCCAAGTCAGAGCCTCAATCACCTCCGGGCTCAACGTGTCTTTCACTGTATCCCACCAATCCAGAGCTGGCCCTTTCAACATCCGAACCACATATCTGACGCGGAGTTCACGTTCACATTCACAAGATTCAAAAACTTGGTCCGTCTCACGTAACCAACGGACAGTCTCAGAGGGATTATCACTACCCTCATAAACTATCGGCCCGCAAGACAAGAACTTCTTGTACGAGCACTTTTCTGGCTTCTTCCCTACCAAAGCATTCTATAACAGCTCCCTCGTCAATCGGAGCTCCTCTTCTAACAATCTAACATATGCCGCCTGATCTTGATCATGTCTTGGCGTCTCCACATTGTGCTGAGAAGCCTCGTCCTCAGCTTCCCGTCGTTCACTTGAGGCCTCATCCTCCATCTGTTTAAGAGCCTCTTCAGTCGTAGCTCTACGCTCAGCCATTTCTACTCAACTAACTATTTACACATAGACCACAGTTAGTACACCATTTATTCACCATTTACTAATACAACAGTTAATCTTTCACGTAGGACAGCCACATAACGCTCAACTCAACCCCAATTACCCCGATAGTAACACTTAACGATGGTCGCGCCCGAGCTTGAGATTGAATACTTCTACGAGTACCCAATTCCTTAAACTTAGGCTCGGATACCTACTTGTAACGCCACCCCTAACGAGCTTAAAATTAGAGTTAATTTAAAATTTTTAACGACAACGATTATCAAAAGCGTGCAGCGGAAATAAACACCAATTACAAAAGCAACGTTGTTTGACTCGGCTAATTAATTACACCAAAAATTAAGCCAAGTTTGTTATCTACAAGCGTTACCTACAAGTTTCCGACCATCGGATCCATACATAAAACGACGTGTTCCCCAAAAGGTATTTACAACAAAAACTACCACCAGTCCCGCCTCACCAGGCATCTAGCAACAACCTGCGAAAAAGGTAAATCTTGCACCATTAGCTACAACTAGCTAGTGAGCACCAATTACACATAAGCAACAATAAGCAGGCTATCATGTATCAGAACAGCACACAGGGCTATCCTATCATATTGCGGCGAGCCAAACGTGTCAGCAGGAGTCGTATATTGCAGGGGAGCCAACCCCGCTCAACAACCCCATAGCAATCCACATGGTACACCATATCTTTCATGTTGGTTCCAGTCTATCAAGGAACCCAGTCCCATAGAGGAACGGCGGCCTGCAGAGCCCTACCCAAGTGTATACTACTTGAGTATCGTTAGTTCCCCAATCCGTAGTCCCTAAGGACCCTGGGAACCCAGCCAGATACTAACAGCCGTCTACCTGACTGACCTCCATGTTCTCCAGTTCAGTGTCCGGACATAACTTCATAAACAAATAGCTGATCCAATAAGGATCCAGTTCATACGCGCATATAATCACAACAATATCTTTCGTATCAATAATAAGCATGCTTGTACAACTCTTTCATAACATACCTCATTTTTCACGTATTAATACACCAATCACGTGTCAACATGTACCACAGATAACTTACCTACTGAGACTAATGGGAAACCGGTACTCACCTCGAGATTACAGGAGGCAGATATGATAACTGGAATCCCAAGAGCACACAGAGTTGTCTGAGTCACCTAACACATTAGGCTCAGGCTTAGACACCAATTAATAGCACTTAACAGCACTTAACACCACTTAAAACATAAGGCTACAAAGCTGTCAACACAACAGCACAGCATGCGATCGCAAGGCACCCCATGCGACCGCAAGGGCCCTGCCCCAAAACTCAGTCCTACGGCCGTAGAAATATATCCCTACACCCGTAAGAGCTGTTCTCAAGGTTCCTGCGGCCGTAGGTTATATACCTACGCCCGTAGGCTTCATTTCATCACCCGTAGGTGGTAAACCACAATAACACCCTCCTGCGGCTGTAGGACCCATTGCCTACGCCCGTAGGGACCTCCACAAGCCCTTGCGACCGCATGGCTTTCTCCATGCGACCGCATGGACCACAATTACAGTAAGCACAGCTCTGTTTTCCGACAGAAGCTGTTCTTCGACTTTTGGCACGAAAAACCGACTTAAGTCCAGTTTTGGTTGTTCAAACAACTTCTATAACACACATAAATGTATGTTAACACATACCTTGACTCAAAACAACGCTAACAATTCATTTAGACCCCTAATTTAGGTCATCTTCTTCATAAAACTTAACTAGGTTATTAACTCAAGAACACTTACTAATATAGGAACCAAGAACATATTTGAGCTTGGTTTTGATCCTGGTTTCCACAAAGCAATCTAACTTCTTCTTCAATTCTCCTTCAAAACTCCACTTACGTATGTGCGTGTTATGTCTCGTACATATGTATGTGTACAGTGTGTGTTTTGTGTTAATAGATAAGTCATAAAGACTTAGGCCGACGTTGGTGAGTCAAATACCCCACGTAAGAATTTTGTTCTCCTATTCAACTTAAAACACAACTTAAGGTTATCCATTTCAACTAACAGAGATATTTTTGGAATCATTATCCAAAACCGTTCTACTATTTGTCTAACTGGTCAACTTATGACACTTTTTACATTACTACATTTTTAGCCACATGTAACACCAGTTAGCACCATTTAACACCAATTAGCACCAATTAACATATAGAACACCATTTAACAACATGTATACTACAATTAACAACAAGACACCAGTTAATCTCAACGTACAACTATTCAAGCTACAGTTACAACAGTTTACAACTAGGCCCCATTTTGGGGTGTTACACTACCGAATGCATCGCCATCCTGAACCGGCGAATCTCTTCCTCTCTCTGACGGAGCTGCTGTTCCGTCTCAGCGAGTGTCCTCTTGAGCGCGGTGATCTCAACTAGTTCTGCTCTTGTACGGACCCTAATGGTGTGAACCATCGTATCTAAAAAAAAGAAAAAGAAACCCGGAATAAGCGTTGGCGATTAACACCGAACCTACAACGACTCGCCAGACCGGGGAGGGGGGAGGTATAGTTCCATGAAATGTTCACATAGGATAATATGCACAAGTATTTCCTATTAGGCAACTACATTAGGTGCTTAGGTTATAGTCTAGGTCAATCCACCTAATTCTCTATAACCTGGCTCTGATACAATCTGTCACACCCCGCCAAGGCGGAAACGCGAAGTTTGACGGAGAGGATCGTCATAACACATTGATACAATAATAGAGAAATTACTAAAATGCAATTCAAACCAACGTGTCACGACATTCCCCGACACAAGAGGGGACTTGTGCCGTGTTAAGTTGGTATTCACCACACCAAAGTCAAAGAGTATAAAACACACAAAAGTAAAACCCACAACTCGGGTCAAGTTTACGGGACAACAAGCCCAGACATAAAGTTCTAAGTAGTACTAAGAATTTAAACGCATAACGAGTAATTGAATGTTCATGCAGTTGTCAAGTCCAGCTAAAGTCCAACTACGAATCGCCTAAACTCCTTAAACATTATTATTTGCATTACCTAAAAATAGACACTCGAAAACGTCAACATAATGTTGGTGAGCTCGTAGGTTTAAATACAAACAAAATAGGAATACAACCGAAACATAGGATTCATTAGGCATGAGTAATGAGTTTTCCAAACCGTTGCCTACCAGCTAGAGCTAAACGTTGGCTACAATAGGAATATAGGAATCAATAGGCATAACCCGGTTAAGGGTTCATACAATGCACATACATGTCACATAATTGTCAAAGCAAAAGTTTAATTCACACGACATAAGAATTATAAATAGATTTGAATGTCATTTTCCCCCAAAAAAACATATAAGAAAAGGGGCTACGAGAACTCATCTTAGCCTCAAACGAATTTAAAGTTGCAAAAGAACGGGTACGAGATCTACAATAAGTATAATGCACATAAGTCTTATATATAGGTGTTTGAACCCCCTAATATAGCCTAAAGGCATGTGAAGTGTTTCTATATGACCCTAATGCCATAGTGCATTTTAACTGATTTTGATAGGCATACTTTTAGAAATTTTAAAACAATCCAAACGTCCAAAATAAAATCCCAAAATTTAAATACAGAAGGTTTAAGGTCTCAAATACTTTTTGAAAATTTTCCAGAATTTACTAGCTTAACTAACTATTTTAAATAAATACTAGAATTCACCCTAGTCAGAAAAGTTAACTACACACGCGCGTCGTAAAGTTCAAATTTTATAAAACTACTAACAGATTCCTAAAAATTACGAAAATTTTACAGATAACTCTATACTCAACGAAACTTCTACTGTAAAAATTTTAATCGAAAACTCAAAGTTTTGAATAGGTTTAAAAATCGAAACTTTTAACCCCTAATCTGTCGAATGCACTGGCAGTTTGCGCACCTCCACGGAAAAATTCATTTGACCAACCAAGAAACCTTCAAAATTCATAAAACCTAGTTTTTATGAAACTAGACTCATAGATTTACAATCTAGACGTAAAAACCGAAAGAAATCTCTAAGAGTTGGCTCGGTTATGCCTTCCCAAACGTAACCCTAATTCTGACCAGAAACTGTTTCATAAAAAGAACAACTTTTAAAAAATAAAGATCCAAACTTTACAATGTAAAAACCTTCAAACCTTCATAAAAACGTTTTTGAAACTTCATATGATGATCATAAACATGTTTTATGAACTCAAGAATGAGATGGACTTGAAGCAAGATGAAGAAGAAATATAGAACATAGGATAAGACAAGATTGATGATTACCTTGATGCCAAAAACCACAAATCCTAGAAAATTGAAGCTTGATCTTGTTCTTGATGCAAAAATCGAAATTGAGAGGGCTAGGGGGGTGAGGTCGATGATTGGAGAGGGAGAGAGGAAAGGGATCGGTCAATAAGGGGATAAGGGGGCTAGGGTTTTGATATTAAGTTTAAATAGGTGATAAGGTTGTTATTTAATTAGGAAACTAAATAATACTTATCCTTAATTTAAATATTTGCTTAAAATTCCATTTTTATCTTATTATATATATATATAAATCCGAAAATAATATATATATAAGTAACATTATATATATATATATATATATATATATATATATATATATATATATATATTTTAAAACAATATAAGTTGGTAAATTTCTGGCTTTCTAGTGAAATTAATTAAAAAGTATATCTAACCAACCCTAAATGCGACTTAGGCTAAACCTAATTTCTATGATAATCCTAATACTAACTAATATACTACAATGGTAGAATTAACTTATTATACATACGAGCAAAATTTAAAGTTTAAAACGCGTGGTTTAAAGGACTAACCGAAATTTGGTGACGGATGTCACATAGATGCTTCCAAAATGCAAAAATTATGAAATGCAAAATACAAATCCAACATGATTCAAATAAAAATGCTGCCCAAAATGCAAAATTACACATTTAAACCCAAAATGCAAAATCCGTACGGAACACTACATGCTGCCCAAAATGCAAACAAAATTTCCATGTTTAAAAAATTTTAGAAAAATATGGGAAGAGTGATCTTGTTTGAAAGAGGGTTAAAAAACTAAAAGATTGATATAATTTTTCTATTCAAATTCACAAAACTTAAAAAGTTATAATAATTTAAAGTTTTTAGAGTTTTTTTTAGATCGTGGTTGTTGGGAGGGGGGGACTTTCCATGTTTACTCTTTCCATTTATATTAATACATGATAATTAAAGTTTTGCCATCTTTAATATCATCAATTGATTTTGATGATTTAATGGTCCAGATTGATTTTTTAGGTTCTTTATTTAAGCATAGGTTCTTTATTGATGGATTCTCTCTCTCTCTCTCTCTCTCTCTCTCTATATATATATATATATATATATATATATATATATAGAAATTGGATTAATAAATAACCATGTGTTAAACAAAGAACCTAAAGAATCAATCTGGACCATTGGATCATCAAAATAAATGAATAAGATTTAACGATGGCAAAACTGTAATTATGATGCATTAATATAGGAAGAAAAGTGCAAACATGGAAAATCCCCCCTCCAACAACCCACTATTTTTTTTTAAAAAACCCTCAAAAACTTTAAATTGTCATAATTTTTTAAGTTTTGTGAATTTAAACCAAAAAATTATACTAATCTTTTAGTTTTTTAATCTCTTTCAAACAAGATCACTCTTCTCATATTTTTCTAAATTTTTTTTGAACATGAAATTTTTGTTTGCATTTTGGGCAGTATGTAGTGTTTTGTACGGATTTTGAATTTTGGGTTTGAATGTGTAATTTTGCATTTTAGATGCATTTTCATTGAATCATGTTGGATTTGAATTTTGCATTTTCATAATTTTTGCATTTTGGAAGCATCTAGATGACCTGCATGTTTATATTTTGTGTTTTTCGTTTTTTGCAATTTCCATTTAGAATGAACTCAGCTCAAAATGCAAACTTTGCATTTAAAAAAAAAATTCTGAAATATATCAAGTCTGGTCTTGTTTGAAAGAGGACGAAAAAATGAATCTAACGATATACTTTTTTTGCAAAAATTCTTAAAAACGAATAAGTTATGATCATTTAAAGTTGAGTGAGTTTTTTTTATTTATAAAGTTAATTTTTTCTCTTTTTTTGTTATTTTCCAATTTTACCCTTAATCAAAGTGCCACGTGTCATTACTAAGATGGTTTTTTAAGTTCTATGTTTAAGGAAGGTTATATATATATATATATATATATATATATATATAACTTTTAAATTATTACAATTCGGCTCCTGGATTTAACACTTTACACAGATGGCACATTTAGCCCTTCTACTTTTAATCACATAAACACATAAAAATGCAATTTAGTAAACATGTATACCACTTAACAATAATTACATAATTTTAACATTCCAAACTTGGGGCGTTAAAACATGTTGCGATAATAACTGGCAACAAAATCTTAAAATCGTTTCTAGTCTTATATAAAAAGGACAAATTATATACGGTGTTACTAGTACAAAAGTTAGATGTTACTATACTCATATACTTTTTAATAATAAATACTGAAATAACAAAAATAACCTTCATTAAACAGATATGTGAATATGGTAGCATCTAACTTATGTCCTGTAGCAGCACACCATTTTTTTCCCTATACGAAAAATATTAAAACTATAAGGAGTGGAGGGTGGTGAGAGGGTGTAGTGGGGTGACCACTTGGGGGTGTGTGTGGTACCGCTCTATTAAGGTGTGATGGGAGGGGAGGTGTGATATTCACAACACGTGGATGAGTGTGTGGTGGGGAGAGGTGGATCATTTAGTTTTTCAATTTTTTAATTAAACTTTTGATTTGTTAGTTGGGTAATAAATGAGTTATATAATTTGGTGTGGTAAGAAGTGACCACTACGATCTAAGTGGTTTATAAAGTGATAGGAGAAAAAAAGCTAATCTGACGATATAGTTGGTGTGATTCTATATGACCACTTATTATACTCTAATATTGATACAAAAACATAGATTCTAATGATGATTTAACTTTATAAGTACTTTATGCTTATTATCGAAATAATTCTTTAAGGAAACTCTTATATAACTTCCGACCATAAATACGTTTAACAAAATTAGAACTAAATTTCTCTCCAAGCAAACGTTGATCATGACCCGATAACGGAATAAACAAAGCAAAAGGAATGTTCGAGGTTTATTAATGTATATGTGAAATATCATGATACACATTGACTTGAAATAACATTAAATATTTTTTTTGAACTTATTTATTAATTTGACTACCCATCCGAATCTACTATGAAACATTTTTCTAATTAATCTGGATTTCTAATTTGTTTTATGAGCCGACTAATCTCAGAACAACAATACGCTTTACAAATAGCTCGGGTCATCATGGTAAATCTTCAAGACTATATGAGGGAATTTTATTGCTCCTAGGATATTTTAACTTGAGACATCTAAATATTTATACGCATAAAGACCATAATACCCTTATCACTAGGCTACACTCTTATAGGGTTATAGTAGTTGTGGAACACTTTTGCTAAATTTTTAATGTAAACAATATAAAATGGTCGGAATTATTCTTAACAAAAAGATTGTGAGGTAATGGTTGTGCTTCTTTCACACGTACGTTCTTTGAGTGGAGTTGAAATGCAAACCATTCATAGTTGAATTTTATAATAAGGAATTTTATTTGTTTACTTATTTAATAATTGATATGTAATGTATAATCTTTTTTCTCCACCCATTTTTTAATCTTACGGTTAACATAATTAAATAAGTTGGAGAATAATTAAAAAATATTTAGTAAAGAATACATGTCTCTTTTCTTTAATATGTAGTTAATTGATTTGTGTATGTACACGTTGAGAAGATTATTTGAATTCATAGATGCTCCGTGTTTGTTAGTCAAATTTATCTATAATGGTAATGAAGGATGTATATTGATTGACCTAGGGGAGACATTTGCACAATTTTCTAATAGGCGCATCATAAACGCATCATCGCGCTGACAAGACGTGATGCATGACTTTGACGTTAACAAAGGGTTATAAGCGTAAGTGTTACGCGTGACACATGTTAAGACGCGTCTTTACGGGTCAAATGACTAGTTTTTTAAGACGTGACACACAAAAAATCATTTTAAAAAAATAGGACATTTTTGTATCCATATTACCTCCTATTTTTTTTTATCCGTATTACGATCGCGTGTATTTAACTTTATTAATTTGTATTTTGTAATTTTTGTATGTTATTTTGCTATCCATTTGTGCAAGTTTGTATTATTTGTATATTAATAATGATAAATTGAATATATATATATATATATATATATATATATATATATATATATATATATATATAACTATAAAATATATAGAAAATTGTCGCCTTATGTCGCGCCTTAAAAACGCTATGACTTCGACGCTTGGTTATGACTCCTAAAGTTTAAGAGGTGATCTCATCATCATACTAAGTCTTACGTTTTTTGAATCATGCATTTGCCACTTTCAACTTGACAAATATATATACAAATACACACATAACTACACAAGCATATTATTAGCTGTAAATAAAAGTTGAAATTAAATAAATTACACTTGAAACTTATGCCTTAGTGTTTGATTTTTTTCAATTTCCTTGATTCTTAAATTCCATATTTGATTTTTCTGTTTGGAAGTTTGTCATTCGTTTGTCTAATGCCTGTCCATCATGCTGTACAGTTGTATTTCGTATGGAGATTGCCATAAAAATAAAGGTAGGTGATGTTTTTAGGTGGCCGGAAGTCACAACTACTCTCACACTTTTTCTTTTAAATTAATTGGTTATTAGGTATCGTTCCCTGAATTTAATGTGGTGAGAAATAACTAATACGGGTCTGTACGGTGGGTTAAGTGATGAAGTGAAAAGCTAACGTAACGATGTGGTTAGAAATATTCCAATAATTAACCAATCCTATCATTCTTAATAAATAAATATACTGGTAACATGATAAATATGTTTAATAAAAGTGTCATGATTAATACACAACAAAAATTATTTACACCAACAATTTATACACTATCAATGTGTACTATATATTATTAAATTTATACGTGTTATATACAGACGACTTTTCTTAGCGGAATTAAAACCGAATATCTCCTAACAAACATTGATCATGACTTGATAACGAAATAAACAAAGCCAAAAGAATGTCCGTGATTGATTAAATTAGATGTGAAACATCATTGTATACATGGACTTGAAATAACATTAAATATTTTATTTGAATTTATTTGTTAATTTGACTACCCATCCGAATCTACTATGGAACTTTTTTTTAATAATCAGTTGCAATCTGTTTTACAAGCCGACTAATATCAAGACGACTATTTCTTTTGCGAATAGCCCCGGAGTCATTGCAGGTAAATCTCTATGGTCACAAGAGGGAATTTGGTTGCTCCTAGTGTTGTTATGACATCGATGTATTTACATTCTTGGACACCAAGTACTTAACATTAATCCGTAAACTTTATAAAAGTTTGAATATTTGGCAAACTTTTGGAAAAAATATAAATTGGTCGGCATTATGCTTAACACAAAGATTGTGTGACTAAAGGTTGTGCTTCTTTCACACGTACGTTTTTTAGCACAATGAGTTAATTACAAAGATGGTCCCTGTGGTTTGATGAGAATTTCACATTTAGTCCTTTAAACTCGAAAATTACACTGGTAGTCCTTATGGTTGACATGTTGTTTCACTTTTGATCCTTTAGACTAACTCCAGTTAAATTTGACCGTTAGTCAAAGGGTATTCTAGTCATTTTGCATTTTATCCTTATTACCAAACAACACTTATCTCTTATATTTGTTTCCAAACAATTTATTTTTAGTGATTTTTTATTTATTCTTTTTCCAAACATACTCTTCCTATCTATTTTAAACAAACACTCAAACACCCTCTCACTCTCTCTTAACAAGTTACAAAGACTGATACCCCCCTCTCTCTCTACAAATCTGAAACACATACACCCCACTCTCTCTCTCTCTCTCTACGTCTCTCCTCTCCTTCTCTCCTTTCTCCAGCCGCCGCCGGGAAAGCAAAAACCACCGCCGCCGCCGCCTTGATCTGCTAACATCAACACCACCATCGCTGCCACATCCATCGAGCCTACCAGCACCGCCGCCACATCATCACCATCACCACAGCCATCTGACCATCGACCGCCGTCGCCATCTAACAACAGCCATCTAACCATCGACCACCTCCGCCTCAGATCCGAAGAAATAAACCACCGCCGTCGCAGATCTGAAGAAACCACCACCATCACCGGCGCATATCTAAACAAACTGTCACCACCACCGTAGATTTGAACAAACCGCCATCATCACATCGAAGGACTATTTGATTAGGGTTTTTATCTGATTAGAGCTTTCTCTAGATCTGTTTTATTCTATCTCCAGATCTGTGATTTTCATACTATTTGATTGGTTGTGGTTAAACCATCATGATTGAAGTGAATTCTTTAGTCATGGAAGTGATTGGATTTAGTGATATTCTACTGGATTTTGGGTACCTAAAAGATATCATGATTTTGGGTTCCTACTGGATTTAGTGAATTTCTTTAGCGATGGAGGTGCAACTGATAGAGATAGAAAAGAGGCCTAATTCAATTGTATTTTTTAGTTAATTTTTAATTAATGAATAAGATAGTGTGTTTATTTTTTTTATAATTTTTTATTAATGAATAATGTTAATGGTGTTTGGTAACAAGGATAAGATGCAAAATGACTAGAATACCCCTTTGACTAACGGTCAACTTTAACTGGAGTTAGTCTAAAGGACCAAAAGTGAAACAACATGACAACCATAAGGACTACCAGTGTAATTTTCGAGTTTAAAGGACTAAATGTGAAATTCTCATCAAACCACAGGGACCATCTTTGTAATTAACTCTAGCACAATTGAAGTGCAAACCATTAACAGTTGAAATTTTTAATGAATAATTTATTGGTTTCTATCGGTCCTTTCTACGTATTTAATAAATGTTATGTAGCGTAGCAAATATTTTTTTTAAGTCTTCTTTTAATTTTGACCGTTGATATGATCAAATAAATAGCAGGATATTTAATTTGCGTATGTACATGTTGAGAAGACTATTTGACCTCATAGATGCTCCATGTTTGTTAGTCAAATTTATCTATAATATTAATGAAGAATATCTATTAAACGACCTAGGGGAGACATTTGCCACAATCAACTTGATAAAATATTAAATACATACAGTAGCACATTATTACCTGTATATAGTATTTAAAATTAAATAATCAAACTGAGTTAATACAAAAATGAGTGATATATATATTTGGTTCATATGGTTAGATCCAAAGTATAGACATGGTCCTTGTGGTTCTACTTTTACGAGTTTGATTCAATATAATTTTAGTCTCTATTCAGATTGAAAATCACTTGATTGCCTAATCTCCTTAACTATTTTATTTATTTTTCTAAATTCTAATTCATTTTACTTTAAATTTTAATGATTCTTCTTAGAATTTTTAATTAAATTATAAAATCACTCCCTCTCTCTCTCTCTCTCTCTCTCTCTCTCTCTCTCTCTCTCTCTCTCTCCCCCCCCCCCCCCGCGTCTCCTTAATCTCTTTCACTTCCGTCTACCTTCCTTCTCTTTAAGAAAACTTTTCCCGTGACCACCTCTCCCCACTTAGAGTAAACGGTATGGTTACCTTATACCACATATATCACACCGTCACATCAGCTTTTCACATTCACCACTCAACCTATCACATAAACCTGTAGTGATCACTCACAACCACACCAAATTCTGTGACCCACCTAATTACCTCTAAATAATCAAAATTATTTGAAAAAAATAAAAGGAAAAAAATTCACAAGCTTTAATGCAAAATGTACAACTTACAAAAGCATTGATGTAATCCATAAAGCATTAGTTGGATGGTGCCTATATATCTCTTTTTATTCACTCCTTCTTCTCTAGTGGTATTCTCCACATCAAGTCCAAAACACACAGGTGATGGAGTGGAATTTTTTGTTTATCACGGCGCTATTATGGCTATCACTTGGTTTGCTCCCTCCATTCCATTCTCTCTTACAACCACTACCCTTCTCCACCTCCTGTCACCACCCTCCATCTCAAGTCACCACTAACAAATTAAAATAGTTTTTGGAAAAATGAGAAGGAATCAAGAATAAATTAGAAAAGAAGATTATGGGAGTCTTAGTGGCGATACCGTACAACTAATCAATCACATATTTAAAACTAATCAATCTTTCATCTTAATTGAGAACATTCCAAGAAAGTAAAACCCCGCCTCTCTTTATCTTCAAAACCTAAATAGATCCAAAATCAAGATCAAGATGTCATAAAGACCAAAATCGAACCGGAAGATGAGAAAGGGGAGAGAGAGTGAGACAGAGACAAAGGTATGTCTAAGTGTTTTTTTGTTTTTCATTCGATTTTTGACCTCCAAGAACACCACTCGATTCTAGAAGCACCACTCGATTTTTAAAGATATTTCATGCTCGATTTTTGGAACGCCTTGCTTTTCACTCACTGTATTGCGATTACAGGTGTGTGCGTGTGTGTGAGTGAGTAGATTTTAGTTATGTGTGGGTGTCTGAGTGAGAGAGAGAGAAAGAGAGTATGTGTGTGTTGCAATGATGGATAGAGTTAGGATTGTGATTGGAGCTTGTGTGTGTCGGTTATAGAGACCGAAGGAAGACTAAAGCCTTACTAAACAAATAGATATGGATTGTAAAAGTCAATAGGAAATATCATAAGGGTTTGAGTGCATATGGAACCATAGATGAACTAAGGCGCAATTATCTAGACTTGTTCAAGTGATTGATTTCAAGGACGAAATCGTGACAAGTGGGGACAAATTATTTAATTGATTATTTGTTTACATTAAAGCTTATATTGCCATGTGAATAAGTGATTTAATTTTTAGAGGACCTAAGGTGCCATTCTTAAAAATTTTTGTGTGTATGAGATGATTTTTGTGGCTAAATCATTATAAAAAGAGCATAAGGGACCAATATTGACATTACAGTAAAGTTAACTAAGTATATAAAGCCAGTTAAAGACGTTTAAAGTCAATTTTGTATTTTATTCTTCTGTAAAATTTGAGAGTGTGGAGAGCAAGAGAAAATAAGATTTGATCAAGAAAGTGAGCAATTGAAAGAGAAACCAAGGTGCATTGGTGAATCCAAGTGCAAAAGGTAAATGTTCTAATCGTAGAAAAAGTTAATTTTGAGGTTTTGGGTGATTTTAGAGTAGATGATGTAATTGGTAACGGATGAAATTGTCATGATAATGATTTAATTGGTTGAAGTTGTTAATTTTAATAACTTAAAAGGTGCGTAAGCTAAATTATAAATGTAGGCTCATGTTTTGAAACTTCATGGTAATGGGTGAAGAAGGAATTAGATGGTATAAATTGATCACACGTTCATCAGTTCCTTTCAAATATGTTGTTTCTAGCGTTTTGAATGCGAAAAAATAAATGCCAAGTAGTAAATTCATGTCGGTAATGTATTGATATAGTTTCTGGGTTAAAACTCGGTTGTTCACATCTAACAGCTTCTGTCTAGAGGTGGACATAGGCATGTCCAAAGTGAACACGGGTCATTTAAAATCATTTGTGATTCAAGATATACGTGAATTGCAATATGAAACTATGAACCTTAGATAGAAACTTGGTTGTCTCTCAAATACACCATGAAAAACACATATTTCTTTAAGCTTGGCAATCCACACGACACATAGTGTCATATCCCTATTTACAAAAAGTGTATATTTCATATTCATCCCATATGTTTTCATTTAATGCAACTTTACCCACAATGTAAACTTATATTTCTATACAATATTTGAACCTAACAATCTCTCCCATCCTATAGAAATAAATGTTGTTACGTCTTTTTAGGTTTTGATGAATCTAGCAATCTTATCTTTTAAATTTATGCAGATCTTCATTTTCTGACTGTATTTTTATTTGAAGCTTTATGAGAATTGACTTAAACAATTTCTTTGAATCTTCAGTCTCTGACTTGATGTCTTTATAATATCTTCTTATCTTGAAGTCTTAACTATTCAATTTGTTGACGAGAACTGGATCTTGTCAACATAGAGTAAACATCCTTAAGCTCTCCCTTTGTAAACATCCATCTCCCCTTTACATACATTGATCTCACCCTTTGTATTCTTTGCTTAGTCATCCCTTTGTATACATTGGATGATCTCTCATTTATCTTGCACGAGTAACCTATGGCTTTTAAACCTTTGGTTGTATGAATGGTTTAACATGTAGTGGTTGTGAGCATGTTTGCGATCTTGAGTTGTTTGATTCTAGATAAGCTTTTCTTTAGGATGAATCTTTTGTTCTCTCCTCTTAGGATGTAGCATCCTCTAAAATGTAGCTCTTGATCTTTTTTAAACTTTTCTATCGATTTTGCACTTAAGTTCTTTTGTTTTACTTTTCCTTAATTTGACGTGTAATAGCTTTTTCTTTTCAGATGTTTTCTTTTGACTCCCCTCACTACCTGAAACTTGTGTATCTTGATTAGCATAGACTTAACTGAAAATTGTCTCCCCCTCATGATGAAATATCTCCACACCCTCTATTGAGAAATTAACCACACATATCTCCCCCTCATGATGATCATGATTTGTTATGAACACCATGCATATGAAATTTTTCTCCATGAAGGTCAGTTGAACATAAAGTAGTATTGGAGGTGTCACTAAAATGATGTGATCGTGAAAGTGTAACTCCGAGACCACGTAGATACTCGTTAACATAATATTAAAAAGTATGTGACCTATGTTCAGTACTGGCATAACTTTGATACTGGTAGATTTCCATCAAATCGTCATGAATATCACATAAGATATCACTTCAAAATGTTCCGGTATCAGTCACCCAGACTTGATACTTATGATATTTCCAGAATGTGTCCTAACATATAAGCTCTAGACTTCATTAGAGCATGAAACAAGTCAGGACCAGAGCAGTTTGTCCTACTTGATTCAATATCAACAATCTCAAAATGAGATATCAATATAGATGTGCTTATTCTCCGAGGGAAGTTGAATCATTTATCTGTCAAGGTATAATTGAGTAGCTGGGTGGGTTAGTGCATTTCATCATTCGGTTGATGATGTCATCTTTAGTATCAAATCTCAACAAATGAGAGTTAGTAGCATATGTGACTACCCGGATTGAAGTTGTTTAATAAGGATCTTTGTTTTCTTTTAATGTTATCTCACTCAAAGCACTTTAATTATTTTTCAACTTCTCCCTCAAACTAGCTTTCGAAAATAATTCTTGTTATCATTATTTAGATACATTTACACATTTGGTTTAATTTACATTCCATCAATCATAATTTTCTTCGAAGAAGGAATTAGACAATCAACATTCTTTGCAAGCTGCTGAAGACGGTTCACTAAAGAAGGGTCCTATGTGAAGGAAGCTCCGCTGACTGAAGAATTGAAGTTCCACTAAAGTCTGTCTTTACTAAAATAAATAGTCCCCTCAACAGATTGAATGCGTCATTGCTGTCACTATCATTGTTATTTCGTGTCACATGTTGTTCAAGATCCACCCTATCATTGGTTTAGAAGTTTGTTAGGATTCCCTAGCATACTTTTATTTAAATGATTACACGTGTAATTGTTTAGAAGGTCAAGATCTGTTTGCATTACATATAAATACTTTTCTCATATGTTAGAGAAAGTGTCCATTTGTTCGCCCCTCAATTTTAGTGCATACTGAAATTGTAGTTTGTTCTGTACTTTCGAGTCTCTTCTTGAAAGCTTGAAGTTTGTTTATTTAATATACACAAACTTTGATACATCTGTGTATTCATACTTTTTATACTATTTCCGCACTAGATGTTATTTAATCTTTGTTAGTATTTCCATTTTACATCTTTATTTTGGAAACACACAGACACACACAAACACACACACACACATACACATACACACACACACATATACACACACACATATATATATAAGGGAGAGTTCATTCGAGAACCGTTGTTAGTGCAAGAACCGTGAGAACCAATCTCAGCCATTCCTTGAATATGGGAAGTTTCATGGATGGAGAGCGTGGAGAGATAGAGTGTATTAGGGTGCATGTAAGGAATTTATGGGTGGGCAATGACATTGAAGGAGGGGAAATTGGATGGCTCAGATTGGATCTCGCGGTTCTCGCACTAAGAATGGTTCTCAAATGAACTTCTTCACACACACACACACACACACACACACACACACACACACACACACACACACACACATATATATATATATATATATATATATATATATATATATATATATATATATATATATATATATATATATATACAGGGGAGGGTTCATGCGAGAACCGTTGTTAGTGCGAGAATCGCGAGAACCAATCTCAGCCGTTCCTTGGATATAGGAAGTATCATGGATGGAGAGCGTGGAGGGATATAGTGTGGTAGGGTGCATGTAAGGAATTCATGGGTGGGAAATAACATTGAAGGAGGGGGAATTGGACGACTTAGATTGGTTCTCGCGGTTCTCGCATTAACAACGGTTCTCGCATGAACTTTTGTCTATATATATATATATAGTGGTAGTGTTGGGAAAATGATCTCATCAGTTTGAATTTGATGAGACAAAGTTAAGTTTGTAAGATGAGTTCTACATATAACTTAAACAGAATTATGAACCTTAGTCAGACTGAACACTTAAAGTGGTTCAGACTGAGTATAAGCTGAATATAAGCTGAGCATATGTTGATCAGTTTATATCATACCTTAGTTTGTTTATTAATATGTTTAATAATCTGTGTATGCCACATAAGGTATATATCGAGTATTCAACTTGATATGTTTCAAGCTGAGTGACTCAGCTCAAAAGCAGAGTCAGCTCGACAGAGTTGCTAAATATGTTTTAGTCAACTAAGTTAGACTTCTAAGGATGAGTTTATCAATGTACGTGTTAGTTCATGTATGAATTCAGATTTGTTCTCGAAGAACTCAGCTTGATGAGTTTCAAGCTGAGTAACTCAGTCCGAGTAATGAAGTCAGTTTAAAGATAATTTAAATATGTTTTAAATTCATCTTTATCTCTCTCTATATCTATGGCGCGGATAAGAAGACTCCAGAATCAAGATTGAAGATTGAAGACTCAAGATAAGAAGATTCAAGATTCAAGATTCCGGTTTATCCGAAAGTTAGTTAGCGAATTAGGCTAAGTCTAGGAACCGTAGCAACAGGATTATAAATACTTATCTCCTGATAAGTTTAGAGGTACGACTCAGAGACGATTACAACTAAGTGTTGCAGAGCCAAACCTCACCTCACCGTATGTGTTACGAGTCTTGATTTAGTATCAAGATTTAATCATAGATTGCCGAAGAAGTTCGTGTGTTCGAATTAATCACATTAGTTGTGATATTGGTAAATAATCATGTGTTGATTCAATCTGTGAAAATCCTGTTTAGAGAGTCGTCGGTATCTATAATTATATGTTAGTTATAGATATCTAAGTTTGAGAGAATTGAGAGATTTATATTAGGTGATTATATATCAAGAGTTGCTTACTTGATAGTCATTGTAATCATCTTCTTAATTAAAGCATTGTAATAATCTTCTGATTAATAAAAACATTTGATTGATTGTGGTTTGATTTACTGTGTGTAACACTTTTCTTTGATTTGTTCAATTTCCGCAGAAAGTGTATTCAACCCCCCTTCTACACACTTGTTGCTTGTTGTTACTCCATCAAACTTTCCTCAGATCTCTGCTAAAGGATGTCCCATATTTGATGGATCTGACTATCCTATGTGGAAGTTCAGAGCCATGCTCTTCCTAAAGTCCATTGACAACCGTATGTCGGAAGTCATCACAAAAGGACAAATAATCCCCAAGATTCCTTCTACTGTCAGTGATACGTTTCCTAGAAAATCTGAGAAGGAAACAAGAAAGCCTGTTGCATCCTGGAATGATGAAGATTGGAAACTATTCAATCTGGATGACAAGGCAAAGAGTGTTCTAGCGAATTCCGTAACTAATGAAATCCTGCGCACTGTGACTGGGTGTCAAACTGCAAAGGATATTTGGGATACGTTGAGTGTCACTTATGAGGGCACATATCTGGTCAAGCAGCAAAAGAAGAATCACTTGAATAGATCGTATGAAAACTTCTTTTCAAAGAAGAATGAAACCTTGGCAGATTTGTTCACAAGGTTTCACTGCTTGATAAATGACCTACTAAGTATGGGTGTAAAAATAGATGAAGCTGGGCTCGTGCTGAAATTTATGGATGTGTTACCAGAAAGGTTCAATGAAGTAACCACTGCACTAAGGGCTGGAGGAACATTACACATGTATAACCTACAGTCCATCTATAGGTTCTTGATGAATCATGAACAGATCATAGAACACAAAAGAGCTTCTCAACAACAACTAAAAGAATCTTTAGACAAAAAAGAAGTTGCATTAGTTGCACAGAAGAAGAAGAAATGTTCAAAAGCTATGGTTGTTGAATCTGAGACTGAGTCAGAATCTCAAGCTGACCACTCAGACTCAGACTCAAGTGATACTGATGATGTTCAGACCATCACTGACCAAATGCCCATGTTTGCCAGACGTTTGAGAAAAGCTCAAAGGGGAAGAGGAAGATCTGACAGGAGCAAAGGGAAGAGTTCCTTTGATCCCAAGAATGTTGTGTGCTTCAACTGTCAGAAAAAGGGACATATAGCTGCTGAGTGCAGATCTAAGAAGGTAGAATCAACATCTGTTGTTGATAAGAATGCTTATAGAGCTGATAAGTACAAGAAGAAGTACACTCAGCTCAAGAAATCAAAGCCTGAAGACAAACCCAGTGGAAAAGGTTTATATGCTGAAACCTGGGATACATAATCATCCACCTCAGATGATAATGTATGTCTAATGGCTCAAGAAGATGAAGAGCTAGAATTGGATGAGGTTGATTATGGTCAGTCCGAATCAATCTTTGAAGCTGACATGAAGGAAGCTGAGGAAAACAGCAAACTGAGTGATTGGGATCTTGCTACCATGTACAGGGTCAGTAATTTCTACTCTTATACAGATGAGGAGAAAGGTCTTGCTTTTGATTATTTGTTAAATGATTTCAAGACCATCCTTAAGTCTCAGACTGACCTCAAAGCTGAAATAGTAAAACTTAAAGATGAGATTAAGGAAAATAAATCTCTCATTGCTGTTGGTAAGAAAGCACAGTGTGACCTTGAATGTCAGAGGCACATTAATAAACTTCTTAGTGAAGAACTTCAGGAAGCAAAAGACAAAGCTGATCAACTTCAGAAGATCACTGAGTCTTGGTGTAAGTCATCAAAGCTTGCTGAACAGTGCATAAACCAACAGATACCTAAACAGGTGAAGGCTGTACTTGGAGGTGACTATCAAACAACAGCTTATGTAGCTGATGATGAGATATCAAGTACAAATTCTGAGGAAGATAGACAACTGATTGAGTCTCAGAAGTCAGCCTCAGAGAAACGACATGATCCAAGCCTAAAATTCAATATGTTTGTGAAGGCCAAATATCATGGTAACGAGTGCTCAACATCCAAACAACATGGTAAGTCTGTGTTGGACAGATTAGGCACTCAGCCTGTTCAAAGAACTTCAGTCATAGAAAGGCTTAATCCAAATCCTTTCAAAAGACAAAATTCTCTATCTGGCTCGGAGAGAAGTTATAAGAACAGGAAGACCACTGTAAGTCAGAGGTCAAATCACAACAATGGTAAGTCCAAAGTTGTTGATCTTGGTAAGTCCAAGAAGATCAACAGTGGTAAGTCCAAACCTGTTGAAACTGGTGAGTCCAGTAAGCATGACAAAGGTAAGTCCAAAGTCATGCAGAAGAAGGTTGTTAGTCAATCTTCTCAGGATAACAAACAGAGACCTAACAAAGGTAAGTCCAAATTCAGTGATCACCAGGTGAATCAGCTTGCAAAGAAAGTTGAGAAGTTATCCACCACATACAATCCTAAAACTGAAAGTAAATTCTCACAAGGATTGTTAGACACTCTACCTCCTGTCATCATTGGAAGAAGGAGATGCTACAAATGCGGAAGTAGAGGTCATGAGGCTAAGGACTGTGATGCTGAAATCTCAAGGCCTGAGCAAGAACAAACTGATCAGCCTACACAGGATTCAGTTCCTGCTCAAGCTGAGCAGTCAGTTCAACAAGATGAAGCTGCTAAGTGCTCCTCATCTGAACCCACCAAGAAGTGGGTTCCCAAGCAAAACTAATGTGTTTATTTTTTATATCATGTGCAGGGTTCAAGTAAATGGTACTTGGATAGTGGATGTTCAAGGCACATGACCGGATGGAAAGGACTTCTTAGTGATTTCCAGGAAGATGAAGCTCCTAAAGTAACATTTGGTGACAACTCCCATGGCAGAACCAAAGGCTATGGGAAGATGCAAGCTGGTAAAGTCACTTTCCAGAGAGTTGCATATGTCAAAGGCCTCAAACACAACCTGATTAATATCAGTCAATTGTGTGATGAGGACAATGTTGTTACTTTTAGGAAGAAAGCAGGAACAATTTATAATGCTAAGGGAAAGCCTGTATTAATAGCTAAAAGAGAAAGAGATGTGTATCTACTTGATCTTAATTCTGCTGATCCCAATAATGAAACCTGTTTGTACTCCCATTCTGTTCCTGAGCTGAGTTGGTTATGGCATAAACGTTTGTCTCATTTGAACTTTAAAAATATAAATATGCTGTCCAATAAAGAGTTAGTCTCTGGATTACCAAAAATCACATTTGTCAAAGACAAATTGTGTTCAGCTTGTGAACAAGGGAAACACCATAAAGGTTCCTTTAAATCAAAGCAAAATTTTTCAATAACAGACCCATTGTATATGTTGCATATGGATCTTTTTGGACCCATAAGTACTCCAAGCCTAAGTGGCAAGAAGTACACTCTGGTGATAGTAGAAGAGTTCTCATGATTCACCTGGGTAATATTCCTAAAAGCCAAAAATGAGGCTGCCCTGGAGATAATAAGTTTCATTAAAAGGGAAGAGTTGCAGAAAGGTTTGTCTGTAAAGCAACTAAGAAGTGATCATGGGACTGAGTTCAGGAACTCAACCCTTGAAAGCTTCTGTGAACAAAAAGTAATATTACAAAATTTCTCATCTGTCAGAACTCCACAACAAAATGGAGTTGCTGAAAGGAGAAATAGAACCTTAATTGAGGCTGCAAGGACAATGCTACGTGAGGCAGGATTGAAACTCTATTTCTGGGATGAAGCTGTTAGTATAGCCTGCTATACTCAGAATAGGTCAATCATTGTCAAAAGACATGGAAAGACTTCATATGAAATGTATAAGTCTAGAAAGCCCAATATAGGTTATTTCCATATCTTTGGTTCAAGATGTTATGTGCTAAATCAAAGAGATCAGCTTCATAAGTTGGAACCCAAAGCTGATCCTGGAATATTTGTTGGTTATTCCTCAATCTCCAAATCATACAGAGTATATAACTCTAGGAGAAAGGCCATTGAAGAATCAATTCATGTTTCATTTGATGAAGACATTATTGATAAAGCTGAGAAAAGTCAAGCTGACTCCGTTAGTCTGAGTGAGCTTGAAAGGCGAAAGGAAATCAACATGTCAAATCCTATGTATGTCATAGGAGATGATAGTGATGATGATGTGTGTTCATCCAAGAAATCATCACAAGCTTCAAAGGATTCTCAAGCTAAGAAAGATGATGAGTTCGTCAATCCTTTTGGAGCTGAAGTCAATCAGACTGAGAATCTTAGTGATAATCAGTTTGTTGACAATGCTGCTGTTGAGATTGAGGAGATAAGTTCACCTCGAGGTTCTCAACATCACTCAGATTCAGAACCTGACTCTCCAACTACCACATTTAAATTCTTCAAAGATCATCCTCAAGATCAAATCATTAGAAATGTCCAAGAGAAAGTCATGACCAGATCTAAGGCTACAGCTAACTATGCTTCTCACCTTAGTTTTCTGTCTCAGATGGAACCAAAGAAGACTGAGGAAGCCTTAGCAGATGAGGATTGGATTGATGCTATGCAGGAGGAATTAAATGAGTTTGAGAGAAATAAGGTCTGGATACTTGTCCCTGCCCCCAAAGATCATTCAATTATAGGAACTAAGTGGGTCTATAGAAATAAAATGGACAAGGATGGAGTGATAGTTAGGAACAAAGCCAGGCTGGTAGCACAAGGATATAAGCAAGAGGAAGGAATCGATTATGATAAGACCTTTGCCCCTGTTGCTAGAATTCAAGCTATAAGGCTGTTCCTCGCTTATGCAGCATATAAAGACTTCAAATTCTATCAAATGGATGTGAAAAGTGCTTTCCTGAATGGAAAACTTCAGGAGGAAGTCTATGTGAAACAACCTCCTGGCTTTGTAAGTTCAAAGTTTCCACATCATGTCTATAAGTTGGACAAGGCTTTGTATGGTCTTAAAAAAGCTCCAAGAGCTTGGTATGATACACTGTCCACCTATCTACTATCCATGGATTTCAACAGAGGTAGTATAGATAAGACACTCTTTATTAAAAAGAGCAAGGGACAGGTGATTCTTGTACAAATCTATTTGGATGATATTATTTTTGGTTCAACCAATGAATCTCTGTGTGAGTGGTTCTCCAAAATAATGTCACAAAAGTACAAGATGAGTATGATGGGTGAGATGACATATTTCCTAGGCCTACAAATTCAACAAAAGCCTGATGGAATTTTCATCAATCAAAGCAAATATGTTTTGGATTTGATAAAGAAATATGGTTTTGATTCAAGTTCAACCATGAAAACACCCATGTCACCAGCTGTCAAGCTGAGTAAAGACTAAGATGGTAAGTCTGTGTGTCAGTCTACCTATAGAGGAATGATAGGTTCATTACTCTATTTGACAGCTAGTAGACCTGATATCATGTTTGCTACATGTGTTTGTGCAAGATATCAGGCTGATCCTAAAGAATCACATCTCCAAGTTGTGAAAAGGATCTTTCGGTACCTTAAAGGTACACCAAATCTAGGACTTTGGTTTCCAAAGGACTCTGGATTTGAATTAGTTGGTTTTTCAGATGCTTATTATGCTGGGTGCAAGTTAGATAGAAAATCAACAACCGGAGGATGTCAATTGCTTGGTGGGAAGTTAGTCAGCTGGACTAGTAAGAAATAGAACTCAGTGGCTACTTCAACTGCTGAAGCTGAGTATGTTGCAGCAGGGAGTTGTTGTGCTCAAATCTTGTGGATGCAACATCAGCTTTAGGACTTTGGGATGAGTTTCAAGAAAACTCCTATCTTCTGTGATAACCAAAGTGCAATAGCCATCACTTACAATCCAATATTTCACTCAAGAACCAAGCATATTGAAATTAGACATCACTTCATAAGGGACATCGTGGAAAAAGGTAAAGTTGACATTAAATTTATCTCCACTGATGACCAATTAGCAGATATCTTTACTAACCCCCTTGATGAAAAGAGGTTTATGTATATGCTAAGTGAATTGGGTATGCTCAACCCCTAGCTAAGTGTCTAAAATTTGAGTTCTCAGTTTGACAAAGACTAAGTGTCTTAAGCTTGGTGCACAGTTTATAAATAAGTTTTCATAAACTGATCTATATGTCAAACTGAATAATAATTTCACACGTTTGTCAGTTCCAAACATAATTCAACTACTCAGTATGGTTGAAATATTAGTTTGAGTTAGTCTCAAACAAAATGACTAAGTGTCATTGAGTCTGAGCTATGTGCTTCACTCACACTGTGTGATTGGTTCACACGTTTGGTAAGTTCCAAACATATTTTACCTACTTAGTGTAGCTAAAGTTACATGTTTAAGTCAGTCTTAAACATAAATGACTAAGTGTCATTGAGCTTGAGGTGTGTGCTCTACTCAAGCTGAGTATCAATCTCAAGCTGAGTGCTCCAATCAAGCTGAGTGCTTGAGTTAAACTGAGTAATATGTTTACTCAGCTTGGTGTGTCCAATCTCATGTGTTCTTTACTACGTGTGAGTGACTCATGACTACTGGGTATTTGAGTCAGTCTCAATGCGTGTATTATACTAACTTGTGTATAGGTATAATACATCAGTGTATATAATCCTATTGTCAGTCAATATTATTATATTACCTTAGTAACCGTTGGAAGATGATTGGTTCTACCCTCTAACTGTTCCATCAAGCTGTAATTTTTCGGCGTAACGGATAAAAAAGGGGAATTTCTAACAGTAACTTTTATCTCTCCTCGGAAAGGTATATATATCGATCATAGTCGAATTAGAGAAGTTACGCTTTCAATCCAGACTTCTCACATACTAAAATACCTTTCACTTTCTTTGCTAAGTGCAAATTTCTGTTCCATCGAATAAACCCTAAGTCGCTCAGTGCGCAATTGACGATCTCTCAGTGCGAGTTAAAATTTGATTACTCTGTGTAATCTAAACATTCAACGATGGAAAGTACCACTCGTGTTCTAGGTGAGCGGATGGTCAGAGGTGCTACGTTTAAGAACAATGGGCTGCCAGTGATTAAAATCAATAATCAAAGTTCTTGTCTTGCAATTCCTCAGAGGAAACAAGGCAGAGGATATGAAACCTGGGTTGATTATATCCGTAAATGCCCCCTGGCATTCGCCTTATGTGGCGCATCACTCAACATTGTTCCCCAACACCTGTTGGAGTTCTTGTTTACATGCACCTTCAACCACAACAGAGGAGAGATCATAGGCACTGTTCGTAATGGAGATAAAACAGTGGTCCTCATGGTTCACCGGCTAAGGGAAGTTCTTCAACTTCCTGTTCAAGATATGTTCTAGCCAACCGTGACTAGACAAGTGGCGAGGTCAGTTATACCTCAAATGGGTCACCCTCAAACTGAAGGGGTGATTAAGAAGGCCACTTTCCCAACCGGCTGGGGCTTCATGGTTTCCACAGTGGTACATTCACTGGGGACCAAGGTTGGAGGCTTGGATCAAGTTAACGAGTTCGAAATGCAGCTACTATACAACATGTTCTTTGATAGACGTATCGATTATGCACATCTCATATTCAACGAGCTCAAAGTCCAAGTACTGAAGACCACAAGGGACCTCCATGTACCTTTCATAAGGTATTTGTCCTTGGTGCTTGAAGCTGAGTTGGGGGATTTATATGAAGCTGGATGGGATGTGTTCCCTGTTCCAACTCTCAGTCCAAAGATGTTTAACAATGACATCTTCCCAGAGCAAGAGGGCCTAAGTGGTCCAATGCTCTTAAGCTGACACCGAGGTTCAGGCTGCGCTCTCTGCTCAAGCTGAACCAGCACATACAAAAGCTGCTTCAGGTAAAACATCTCCACTTTCTCTTTCTTCTCACTTTTCTCCATCAACTTTTGGAGATAAGACTGCAGTAGAACCAACTCAGTCTAACCCATCTCCTCCACCTTCATTTCATTTACAATCCAAATCTGAAGCCACTCCTAGTATGCCCACTGCTGCTAGGGAGAATATCCAAACCGACCAAAGAAAAACTGCCAAAGGTGGTGCCACTCCTAAAGGCATCACTGGAGCTGAGATGACATTGATCCCTCCGGCAGGAGTTGAGGGGGAGACGCCTACTCTTAAGGTGTCAACCTCAAGGCTCATTCAAACCCAACAGCCTAAACCGGGTGTGGTGTCTACTCAGCCCACACTTATTCGTACCATGAGAGAGCCTACTTCTGTGCCTGAACAGACACATTCAGGTTACATTGAACATATGACCAATCCCCAGGGTCAATCACCCCTCTCTAAACCCAAAAGCCAACCACCAACCCATACACATCACATCTCGAGCCCTATTCGTTCTATTCACTTCTCACACTCTCTTGCACGATCGGTCAATGATTCATCTTCAAACCAAGATGAATCACAGGGTCCAAACTCTGGTGCAAATGAAATTGAAGGTAAACACCAACCTTTGGATGATGCACCCAAAGACTCTCCTCAACATGAAAATGCCTCCTCAGGCATCCAGCAACTGAAAGAGTATATTGCTACTCAGTTTGGTTTGTTCCATCTCAAGCAGCAGAAGCATAAACGCCAAATCTATCAAAGGCTTGAGAAGCTGACAAAGGATGTTCAGGAGATTGCCTCTGCAGTTGCTGCACTCCAACAACAAAGGACTTCAAACCCTATTGATGATGACAAAAAGGGGGAGAAGGTTCAAGCTGATACTGAAGCTGAGCTAGTTCGAGCTGAAGCTGAAGCTCTTCTAGTTCTAGCTAAAGGAGCAGAGAGGAAGACTAAGACTGCGGGGGAGTTAGAAATAAACAAAGAGGAACCTGCAGCTAAAAAGCAAAAAGTGATAGAAAATGAATCTGAAGCTGACAGTGTTTCTGAAACTGAAGAAGAAAAAGCTACAAGGGAGATGATTGAAATGATTGAATTAGAGGAAGCTGCTGAGCTGGGCATATCCCTTGATGAGCTTAGGAAAAGGAAAGAAAAAGAGGCCAGGGATCAAGAAAAAGAAAAAGAAAAAGAAAAGGAGGCTTTGGCACGAGCTGAAGCTGTATATACTGGTCCAAGACCTGATCAAATTCCATACTCAGATGCAGAACTGCAGGAATGTTACTTCAGAAGGAGCTACAACAAAGAGATCAGAGGAATGACCTTGAGCAGAGCAAATGGAGCTCTCATTCTCACTTTTGAGTTTAGTGACAAATCAACAGTGGGAATGGACCTGAGATATGTTCACAGGATGGGCTACATTGAATGGCAAAGGATAATGATGCTGCTCAAGAAATTTAAAAGAAGTCAGATCAAACAAGAAATTCTATCTGAAGTCTCCAAGTTGATTGTTCGAGCTGAAGAACTGAGGTATGTCCCAGTTCCTGGTCTGCAGTGGGAAAATTTGTTCGACATGCCTGTAGGAGTAGAATTAAGAGAAAATCAAAGAATCAACACTCCTATTCAAGGCTTCATGTTTAAGGATCAGGCAGGTAATCCCAGTTTTATTAAGCTAAATGAGGTTTGCTATCTAAAAGCTGAGGATGCCTTGAGAATAAGAAACTGTTGTGGTAGTGAGGAGTTAAATCAGTTAACAAAGTATAGACTGAACAAACTCATTAGAGTACAACAGAAGGAACTTCAGGGAAATGATGAAGCTGAAAGATTGTTAGATGAGATAAATAAAGAGATCATCATCTGGGAGCTTTTACATCCTGAGTTCATCAGATAGAACATACTAGTTCTATTGTAAATATTAGATTAGTTCTAATATTTTTGTAAGCACTATGTGTGCATGATCTAAGTGATCAACAAATTTTGTATTATGATCAGTTCTATTAATACAAATATAAAGTTTGATATGTTCAACTGTATTATGATGTGTTAATAGCTATAAGTCTGATAAGTTCAGCTTAATGAATAAATGACAAGTTCTTATTCATTAATATAATTAGTTGGTGTGTTCAACTAAAAATTGGTGTGTTCCAATTTAAATTGATAAGTTGAATTAATATTGATATGTTCAATAAATATTTGATCAGTTCAAATAATAAAATCTTAATAAGTTTAAGATTTAAAACATAATTCTGTTAAACAAACTTAAGAACTGTTTGATGGTTTTGTCATCATCAAACAAGGGGAGTTTGCTGGGAAAATGATCTCATCAGTTTGAATTTGATGAGACAAAGTTAAGTTTGTAAGATGAGTTCTACATATAACTTAAATAGAATTATGAAGCTTAGTCAGACTGAACACTTAGAGTGATTCAGACTGAATATAAGCTGAATATAAGCTGAGCATATGTTGATCAGTTTATATCATACCTTAGTTTGTTTATTAATATGTTTAATAATCTGTGTATGTCACATAAGGTATATATCGAGTATACAGCTTGATGTGTTTCAAGCTGAGTGACTCAGCTCAAAAGCAGAGTCAGCTCGACAGAGTTGCTAAATATGTTTTATTCAAATAAGTTAGACTTCTAAGGATGAGTTTATCAATGTACGTGTTAGTTCATGTATGAATTCAGATTTGTTCTCGAAGAACTCAGCTTGATAAGTTTCAATCTGAGTAACTCAGTCCGAGTAATGAAGTCAGTTTAAAGATAATTTAAATATGTTTTAAATTCATATTTATCTCTCTCTATATCTACGGCGAGAATAAGAAGACTCCAGAATCAAGATTGAAGATTGAAGACTCAAGATAAGAAGATTCAAGATTCAAGATTCCGGTTTATCCGAAAGTTAGTTAGCGAATTAGACTAAGTCTAGGAACCGTAGCAACAGGATTATAAATACTTATCTCCTAATAAGTTTAGAGGTACGACTCAGAGACGATTACAACTAAGTGTTGCAGAGCCAAACCTCACCTCACCGTATGTGTTACGAGTCTTGATTCAGTATCAAGATTTAATCACAGATTGCCGAAGAAGTTCGTGTGTTCGAATTAATCACATTAGTTGTGATATTGGTAAGTAATCATGTGTTGATTCAATCTGTGAAAATCATGTTTAGAGAGTCGTCGGTATCTATAATTATATGTTAATTATAGATATCTAAGTTTGAGAGAATTGAGAGATTTATATTAGGTGATTATATATCAAGAGTTGCTTACTTGATAGTCATTGTAATCATCTTCTTATTCAAAGCATTGTAATCATCTTCTGATTAATAAAACAATTTGATTGATTGTGGTTTGATTTACTGTGTGTAACACTTTTCTTTGATTTGTTCAATTTCCGCAGAAAGTGTATTCAACCCCCCTTCTACACACCTGTTGCTTGTTGTTACTCTCTCATACAAGGGACCAAAAGGTAGGTTATATGTAGAACTACCCTTAAATATATAACTCAAGAACCCGAAAAAACCGTTAGATTGTTATATTAATGGCTGAGATTACATGAGAAAAAACAATAAATTAATCATAAATCATGTGTACTTTTATACATGTAGGGGTAGTTTCGAAATGAAAAATAAAAATGTCTACCATTACACTTTCCCATTCAACCGTTTTTTAATTCAATTCTCTCTTCATAGACCTCTCTCTCTCTCTCTCTCTGATTACACTTCCCATTTAACCTTTTTCTTTTAATAATTAAACTCTCTCTCTACAATCATCTCTCTCTACGATTTACTTCCTCTTACCCACCTAACCCCTTCCGGTGACCACTCTTCCGAGCTCCATCAAACGAAGAGACCACAATCGACCATTTCTTCCTCCCTCTTGAGAACGCACCATCATCGATCTACATCCTTTCCGTCCTAACAAGCACATTTCAAGGTTTAATAGTTACTAACCATCATCAAGATGAACAAGAGCAACCAATCACTCTCTAGGTTCATTCTATGCATTTTGCTTTTAAAAGAATCTAGTTGCATTTCCATAGTGCTCTTTTGTGGGTTTCCTTTTTTTTTCTTTTTCTTTTTTGATTTTGGAGATCGTAATAGTTCACATAGGTGTAAATATAATAATGAGGCTATATTATAGTGTTATATATAGGTTTGGTGAGATTGTTGTAGGTAATTAATGCAATTATAATCATAATTGTAAATTAAATTTTTTGTATAAGCATTTGGTATACAATTATACATTTTATTGAATATGAAAATGAACTAAATTCATTTTGGTTTATGCTAATTTTATGTGTAGTTTGGCATGCAACTTAGTTACCTGCATTTATTTTTATGAATCCATGTTTAGCAATTTTTGTAAAAATGGTGTGCATTTATATTAAAGTTTATTGCATTATGTTATTTTTATTATATGCATTTTGATATACAATTTAACTACTGTCATTTTTATGTTTTTGAATCTCGCTTTAGCGATTTTGGCAATAATGGTGTGCAATTATATTAAAATAGTTATTCACTTTCTTCTTCTACCTCTACCACTTCTGCAACAAAATATTTATTAAAAATGCGAAATACCCATCTGCATTTTTAAAACAAAGAACTGCAATGCATCTACATATTCATTGAAAATGCAAACACCTATTTGCATTTTCAAAAACTTTCGATGAAATAAGTCAAAACTGATATGGAATTAAAGGTGATAAAAAACTGAGAATAATGGTATGATTGAGTTATTGATAATAAAAGATTGCTGGAGTGTTTTTTAAAGTTACACCAAAATACCAGATGGGGAGGGGAGAGAGACCCGATGGCGCATGGATTAACTTTTTTTCATTTTCCATGATTACCCTTATTAAGTAGGACACTTATCATGTTTTCATGAGTTCTATGGGTTCCACAAATAACAGTATATTCTACACCGATCCTATATATATATATATACATATATATATATATATATATATATGTATATATACATATATATATATATATATGTATATATATATGTATATGTGTGTGTGTATGTATGTATGTATGTGCGTGTGTTATTTTCTTAACATTATATTAGTGAAACGACCCAATCCGACTAGATTTGGCTTACCATTTTGTAATCTGATTAGTGTTGGAATATCCCCACTGACGCACACGAGTTGGTGTCATTGCCGATGAAGCACATGCCTATTGGGTCACACGCCAAGTATTGGTTCTGGTATCACCACTGGTCAAAGTAGACAGAAAATCCAGATTTGACTCTGGAAGGCCAGGCACGACCGTGCCTTGTATAGGTACAACCATGCCCCGTGGCTAGGCACAAGCCCAAGGCCGGCGTGCCCTGAGGCATACCATTTGGGCCGGCATGGGCGTGCCTCGTGAAAGGTACGACCGTGCCTAGTGCTGAGGCACGAGTCCAAGTCCAACGTGACTTGGGTGAGCCTACTTGGGGCGTGCCTGTTAGAGGCACGAGCGTGCCCAGTGCAATAATAGCCAATTTAATTAGATTTTTAAGTCTAGTTAATTGGGGTTAATGCATGTAACCGATCTCACCTTTAATGTGCCCGATTTTAACTGACATGTGGTATCTATATAAGTCATTTGAAGCCTTTGAGCCATGGTTACACACTTTGGTTATATTGGTGCCTATTCTCTCAAACTGCATACCTAGAATACAAGGCTTTGTGAGTTCTAAGTCATTCAAGTGTGGTGGTGCTTTGGGAGGCTTCTCATCACTCTAGCAAGTGGGAGCCAAACTTCACTTGGTGTGAATACCATTAGAGAGTGTTATAAGTTGAACACTAGTTCTTCCAAGCATACCATCATCTACAAGAAGGGTTCTAGCATCAAGGGTATACTTCTAACCTTCTTGTTCTTTATGTTTCTTAGCACATGCTTAGAGTTTTGGTGTATTTGGTGGAGGTTGGTGGTTTAAAATTGAAATTGATTTTCTACCTTTTTTCTTTCGTTGCGTTTTGATAAAACCACCAATACCCAACAGTGGTATCAGAGCCATCTCTAACATAGTTTTGCATATTTTATTTGAAAAACTAGAAAATCCTGTCGAAAACTGTGTTAGTGCAATCAGAAGATTAATATTTAAATATATCTGGTTTTGATGATGCAAGTTTATTAATAAAATTAAAAAGAAAAATTTATATATCCAAGTTAATATGAAAATAATAAGTTTGGAAAAAATGATGATTTATATATATATATATATATATATATATATATATATATATATATTGTTGAAAGATCATCACACTAAAATATATCTATGTTAACAAGTTGGTGAAAATAAAAATGACAATATAATTATAAATGAATATATCATTAAAACGTCATTTTTATAAACATATAATATTTACTTATAAAAATGTTTCATACCGCGTCAAAATAATATCTGTTTATGGAACAAAGTTTTTCTAACTTTTTGCCAACAAATTTGAATAGACATAATTTTATGAATTGGCAAAATGAAAATATGTATTTTAGAATACAAGATAAATATCTTTAAAAGATATTATTATACTGTGTATTAAATGATTGGGTAAAAGGGGATATTAGAAGATCTTGCGAGTACATGCAAGTACATGAGGTGTCATCCTCACAATTAAGCATGTGGTTAAATCATTTAAAAGCCAGTCCAAATACACTGTGTCAAGATATTTATCTTCGTATTTATTAATTCTAAAATACCAGCTTAAAAGAGGAAGTCGAAAAATATCGGAAATAATTTTAAACAACTCGAGAAGATGGCAGCAATGGCCACCGTCGATCCTCGGTCGACCATGAGGATCGACCGTCCGGCCAGCTGAGTTGTCCCCACCTTTTTCCCCTCTTCCTCTATAAATACTGTTGGGAAATTTGCTAAGTAATGGAAACTATTGTACATGCAAAGGTAAAATTGTTGGAGGAAATTTGTGAAAACAATTGAAAACTGTTAAGTGAAGTATGAAAAACAGTTGTGACTAACAGTTGCTGTGAGCATTACAACTGTTAGTACAAAGTTCAGAACTGTTAGTTGAAGTGTTTACAACTGTTAGAAGATCTTGAAAAGAAGAATGTTAGAAGAAGACCAGAACTGTTTCATTCAACAAACAGTTTCGGTTAAGCTATTTATGGAAAATGCTATCTTTGTGGATTTGAAGTATATCTTTATCAAAGTCGAAGATTATCAAGATTATCTCAGAAGATAGAAGATTACCTAACTGTCAACTTATCAAGGAGGATCAAGAGTCTATAAATACTCGATTAGAATATAGATCTCATATTCATATTGATTTGCATTCATTCGTATTGTTATTTACTTTCAGAAAGTGTTTTAGCCTCTAAGTTTCTTTTGAAACCTAAGAACAAATTGTGTTCTTCGTCTAACATAAGAAGTTAGATTGGAGGTGTAAGTGAATATTGTAATCATCGATTGATTATCAATAAACATCTTTGTTTGGCAGTATTACTTTGAGTTTATTTATTGAATTGTTCTTGTGTTCAAAACCTTTATAATCAATTAAGTGTGATTCCGCAACTTCTTAATTGATTGTGATCAAAACTATAGATTGTCTTTTTAACAACTCTGATTTCAAAAGATAATTCTTGTTATTTGGTATTAAGCAATATCCGATCCTGACAAGTGGTATAAGAGCCTTATCATTAAGGTTCCATTGATCACCAGTTAAAGGTTTTTGCACCAATCTGCTGTGGTTCAGTATTTAAAGTTTTTCTAAAGTTTAATTGTGTTTGTCAATCACCATACTGCAATGGAGTCTGGTGGAACTTCTGACAACACTGGATCTGGGTCAAACATTCATGTTCCCATGCTCAAACCAACTGATTTTGAGATGTGGAAACTAAGAATCAAGCAGCATGTCCAATTAATGGACTATGCTATTTGGGAAATCATAGAAAAGGACCCCATTACTACTATTGATTTAGATGAAACAGTAAAACCAAAGAAGAAATCACCACCAAGAACTGATGCTGAAAAGAAAGAGAGGATGATTGAGATGAAAGCTCTTAGCATTCATCAGATTGCTATTCCCAACGAATACCAGCATCAGTTCAAAAAGTTTGATGATGCTCATGAACTGTGGAATGCATTAGAGAAGAGGTTTGCAGGGAATGCAAGTTCCAAAAGGAACCAAAGGGATCTTCTGAAATAGGCTTATGAGAACTTTACTAGTGGGAAGAATGAGAGTATAACTCAAATCTTTGACATGTTCTATAAGCTGGTTAGTCAACTTGAGAGTGCAAAGGTTAGACTAGAACAGGATGAGATCAATAGGAAGTTCCTTAGGTCCTTAGGTGAAGAATGGACAGTTTATGCTGCACAATGGAGAACTAAGGATTCTCTGGAAGATATAGAGTTAGATGACCTTTACAACAGTTTGATTGTGTTTGAGGGAGAGATAGAGGGAAAAAGAAAGTCTGTTACCCCTAGCTACAATGCTGCTCTCCTATCATCCTCAGGTATGGACTCAAACCATTCTTTAACTAATTCTGTTGATGGTTGTGCAGGTACTAGTTTTGTAGTTGGATTAGATGTAAACACTCCTGATGCTGTGCTTGAAGCATTTCTTGCTAGTCATGCACATTCAACTCTCACCAATGAGGATCTTGAGCAAGTGCATCAAGATGATCTTGAGGAGATGGATCTCAAGTGGCAGATGGCTATGTTAACTGTCAGAGCCAAAAGATTCATCAAAAGAACTGGAAGGCAGAACATGAACTTCAGGGCTAATGGCAAGGCTGGGTTTGACAAATCAAAAGTTAGATGCTTCAAATGTCAACAGCTTGGCCACTTTGCAAGGGAATGCAGATCTGGTGGACAAGGTCAGAATCAAGGACAAAGATCAAACCAAACTTCATCAGCATTGGTCTCACAAGAAGGCCATGGATTTGATTGGAGTGATCAAGCAGAGGAAGCCACTCACAACAAAGCATTGATGGCATTGACTGACTCCTCCATCAAATTGGATTCACCAGAATCAGAAGACATACAGGTATCTTCTAAACTCTGTCCAGGTGAATGTAGAGCCATTGTTAAAAGGTTTAGAGAGCACAACAAAAAGGTATGTGCTGCTCTAAGTAAAATGGAGGAAAGAAGGTATGAAACCAGTGCTGTCATTGAAAGCTTTGAAAAGAAAATCAAAGATTATCAGGCTAATGAACTGGAAATGGATTATGATAGAAAGTATCATAAGTGGGAAAAGGAGCAGCTTCAGGAAGAGATTGATAATCTTAAGAAAAAGCTGAGTGAGAAAGAAAGTAAGGTAGAAGAGTTAACTAAGAAGCTGGAAGGTGTAGACATAGATTTAAGTATGTTCAAAGCAACAAATCTTAAACTTGAAACCTTATTACAATTTCCAATCAGAGATAAGGTGAAAACAGGTTTAGGATACAAACAGACCCTACCACCATACAATCACATTACATAACTCCCATGTCTAATGTAGCTGATAGGTATGTCAATGAACCATTAGAAGCAGAGTTGAAGTCAGCTGATCAAAAACTTGAAAGTGATGAAGAAGGAGTTGTGTATGAAGTGAGTGATGACAAAAATGAGGGAGTTGTGAAGAAGGAAGAGGTTATTCCATTTGAAAATCACATCTGTTGTGAACCAAAATCCTCTTTAGAACCTGTGATGTTTGTTAAAGCCTCCTCTGAACCATTCACCAGTAAAACAAAGCCTTTCAAAGAAGTCTATGCTATAAACAGTTCCACTACTGTTGCAAACAGTCCTCAATATTACACTAACAGTTCCAAACAGAACCCAAACAGTTTTAAACCAAACATTTCAACTGTTAGTGCTAAGTTCAAAGGAAAATAGAAGGTTGATGAATTTCAGGTTGAGAAGCCAAAGAAGAAAGCTTCAAAAGCACAATCTCAATCCAAATATGTGAAAAGGCATACTGAAGTGTCTGTATGCACATGCAAACAACATGGTGTTCAGAAATTTCCTCCTTCAGCACCAGTGAGAGGAAATCAAAGAAATAGGAACCAGTTTTGGTCACAAAGAACTGGTTTGCCTATTGTGAAAACCAAAAGGTGCTATATATGTGGGAGAGCAAATCACTTGGCTCATAACTATTATCATAACCCACAGATCTATAGCACCCAAAAACCAAGTCACAGAAAACAGGCTAACAGTTCAACAACTGTTAATCCAAAACAGGCTAACAGTTCCATAACTGTTAAATCAAAACCAAAAACTGTTGGTCTGGCTTGGGTGAAATTGCAGAAACAAACATTTTCTGAAGAGGTTAAAACTGTAAATCAATCTGAAAATCAAACTGTTTTACAAAGTGACTCAACTGTTTTACCAAGTTCAAAAACTGTTTGTTCAAAAGTCTCAACTGTTAATCACAACAGTTGGGAACCACATGTTCTCACCAAATACTCTTCACACAGAGTAAAGAAGTCTAATTTGGATGAAATCAAGAAGAATCAAACTCAGTTTAAGTATTATGATTTGAATGGTGTACCCAAGACCTGTATGGCCTGGGTACTTCCTGCTACTAACTGATTTTTATTTGTGCAGAGCATTCATAGGGCCGATCATGGATCAATTTGACATGTGGATAGTGGATGCTCAAGGCACATGACTGGAAATCCACACTGTTTGAAGGATTTCAGAAGAATCAATGGAGGATATGTAGCATTTGGAGGAAATGCTAAGGGAGGAAGAATCACAGGTAAAGGAGCTGTGGAGGCAGGTACACTTACATTTAATGATGTTTTCTTTGTTGAAGAACTTAAATACAATCTGTTAAGTGTCTCTCAAATATGTGCAATGGAAACAAAGTCTTGTTTAGAGACACTGAACGCATTATCCTGTCAAAAGATTTTAAACTGGATGAAAAAGATGTTCTTTTAAGAACACCTAGAAAGGATAATGTATACTGTCTGGATACACAAAAGGTTGCTAAACAGAATGTATTAAGTTGTTTACTGTCAAAGGCATCTCATGATGAGTCTGCAATTTGGCATAGAAGGATGTGTCACATGAACTTTAAAACCATGAATCTGTTAGCTAAGAACAATCTGGTAAGAGGTTTGCCCCAGAAAGAATTCTCATGTGATGATCATTGTGTAGCCTGTCTCAAAGGCAAGCAACACAAAACTTCTTATAAGTCCAAAGAAGTTTCTTCCATTACTGCACCTTTACTACTATTACATATGGATCTTTTTGGTCCAACATCTGTGGTCAGTATAGGTAAGAAAGCCTACTGTTTAGTCATAGTTGATGACTTCACCAAATTTACTTGGGTTCAATTTCTTAGAACTAAAGATGAAACTGCTGAGTTAGTTAAGTCTCTTATTCTTAGAATTGAGAATCAATCTGATTTGAAGGTGAAAGTCATTAGATCTGATAATGGTTCTGAGTTTAAGAACTATGAGTTAAACAGCTTTTGTGAGGAAAAAGGAATTACAAGACAGTTTAGTGCACCTAGGACTCCTCAACAGAATGGAGTGGCTGAGAGAAGGAATAGGACTTTGATTGAGGCTGCTAGATCCATGTTAGCTGATTCTAGGCTCCCAATGACTTTCTGGGCAAGCAGTGAACACTGCCTGCTATGTTCAGAATAGAGTACAAATAGTCAAGTCCAAAGGGAAAACTCCTTATGAGTTGTTCCTTAAACGAAAACCTTTGATCAACTTCTTCAAACCATTTGGTTGTCCATGCACTATCCTAAATACCAAATCACAATTAGGCAAATTTGAGAGTAAAGCAGAAGAAGGATTCTTTGTAGGATATTCCACTCAGAGTAAAGCATACAGAGTTTTTAACAATGTCACTAGGATCATAGAAGAGAGTATGAATGTCTCCTTCAACGAGAATAGGATCAATATTGCAGGTAATGGTCCTGATTGGTTATTTGATATTGATGCATTGTCTAAATCTCTTTCTTTTAAGTATTCTACAGAAACAGTTGCAGGTGTTCCTACAGCTGTCAGTGCAAATCCACAAACTGTATCAAACAGTTCTGAAACTGTTTGCTCAAATCCAACAACTGTCGATGAAAACAAAGCCACTGAAGACTTTGTAGTGATTCCTTTGATTCAAAATGTTCTTAGTCCAATGAATGATGATGCAGAACCTTCAAAGGACATGGAATCTCATGTTCCTCAACAACACACTGATTTTGAACATCAAACATTTGCAGATCAGGGATGCAACTCTTCTGGGAATGATAGTGAATCTGAGATTGATTTGTCAAATTTAGGGAATGTATTGACTGAAGAATACATCTCTACATCAAGAATTCACAAGAATCATCCAATAGAGCAGATCATTGGTGATCCAACCACTCCTGTTAGAACAAGAGCTATGATGCAGAATGAAAATAGTGATGTGGATCTTGAACAATTTGATGTGAATGCCTGCTTTCTATCACAGATAGAACCAAAGAAAGCAGTAGAGGCTTTAAAAGACCCTTCCTGGGTGGAAGCAATGCAAGAAGAGCTCTTACAGTTTCAAATTCAGCAAGTTTGGAAGTTAGTTGAACTTCCAAGAGGCAAAAGAGCTATTGGCACCAAGTGGGTGTTCAGAAATAAGAAGAATGAGAGAGGGATTGCAATCAAGAACAAGGCTAGACTTGTTGCACAGGGTTATACGCAAGAGGAAGAAATAGAATATGATGATGTCTTTGCACCTGTTGCAAGGATAGAAGCAATCAGATTGTTCCTTGCCTTTGCAAGCTATAAAGGATTTAAGGTGTATCAAATGGATGTCAAGTCAGCTTTTCTCTATGGAACAATTGATGAGGAGGTATATGTGTGTCAACCACCTGGTTTTGAAGACTCAAAGTATCCTGACAGGGTATATAGGTTGGATAAAGCATTGTATGGATTGCATCAGGCTCTTAGAGCTTGGTATGAGACATTATCATCTTATCTGCTTGAGAATGGTTTTAAGAGAGGCACCATTGACAAGAAATTGTTTACAAAGATGGTTAAAACAAAGATTTTGCTTGTTCAAATCTATGTTGATGATATAATCTTTGGATCTACTGATGACAGCCTGTGCAAGGAGTTTGAAGTCATCATGCATAAGAGATTTCAGATGAGTTCCATGGGAGAACTCACATTTTTCATGGGATTACAAGTGAAACATAAGCCAACTGGTATATTTCTCAGTCAATCTAAGTATGTCAAAGACATTTTGGACAAATTTGGCTATCAAGATGTGAAGCTGGCAAGCACTCCTATGGAAACACACAAACTGTTGGGAGCAGATTCCGAGAGGGAGGAAGTAGACATACATTTGTACAGGTCTATGATAGGTTCTTTAATGTACTTACCTGCTTCTAGACCAGATATTATGTTTGCTATGTGTGTTTGTGCCAGGTTTCAATGCAGTCCAAAGATGTCACACCTGTTTGCTGTAAAGAGAATCTTTAGATATCTCAAAAGCCAACCAAAACTGGGTCTTTGGTATCCTAAGGATTCACCTTTTGATTTGGTGGCATACTCTGATAGTGACTATGGTAGAGCAAATGTGGACAGAAAATCAACCTCTGGAGGATGCCAATTCTTTGGCTCAAGGTTGGTTTCATGGCAGTGCAATAAACAAACAACAGTTTCAACTTCAACAGCTGAGGCTGAATATATTGCTGCATCAAGCTGCTGTTCAGAAGTGTTGTGGATCCAGAATCAGCTTCTGGACTATGGTATGTCTTTCATGAATACACCTATTTATGTTGACAACACAAGTGCTATTAGCATTGTCAACAATCCAGTGAAGCTTTCTAAGACAAAGCACATTCAGATCAGGTTTCACTTCATTCGAGATTGCAATGAGAAAAGGTTAATCCATGTTATGAAAGTCCATACTGATGATCAGTTAGCTGATCTGTTCACTAAAGCTTTTGATGTGAGCAGGTTCAACTTTTTGATCTCCAATATTGGAATGATTAACATGGAATAACAGTTGTCTGTTTATCTATGTTTTTTTTCACTAACAGTTTGCAACAGTTAGTTTTGTTGTCTAACAACTGTTTGAGTAAGTGTTCAGGGAACAGCTATATGTGATACAACTAACAGTTTTCAACTGTTAGTATATGATTTTCCCAACTGTTAGACAAACAGAATGTTTATTTAAGGGGGAGTTCTTCATTTCAATAATAGTTGACGTTTATTACAAAACAGTTCTCAACTGTTAGCTCGTTATTTCCTTCAACTGTTAGTTTTGTTCAAAGTGTATTTTAGTCTTTGCAGAAACTCTGAGGACGTTTGAATTGCATTTACTATTCGAAGCATATATAAGCCATTCCCTTCTTACAGTTTCATTTACACTTACTAAACTTCGATCAAACGCTAAAACCCTAGAATTTTTCTCTCAAATCGCAATGGCTCCCCTTCCGTTTGTCAAAGAACACAACATGCTTACCTTCCTTTCGAAACATGCTGATCTCAATGCTTTTCATGACATGATTGACTATCTCTCGATGTCAACTCTCCATACTGCTCTCACCATAAATCCAACCATCTACACTTCTCATATCGACCACTTTTGGAAACATGCTACTCTCCGAGAAGCTGATGGAGTGCAATGGATTGATTCAAATGTTGATGGTTTGGCTGTTTCAATCTCTGAGGATACCATACGCCAACATCTTCAACTCAACAATAGCAATGGTGAGTATTCTGATTCTGTCTCACTAGAATTTTTGCATGCTGAGTTGGTAAAACTTGGGTATGAGGGCCCTAGGCGAAAGGGTACCTTCTATAAGGGACAATTTTGCTCACACTGGAAGTATCTAATTCATACTCTCCAGCAGTGTATCAGTCCTAAAAGAACGGGGTGGAATGAGTTTGGAAGCAACATTGCCTTGGCCTTGATCTGTCTGGCCGACAATCGTTGCTTCAATTTTTCAAAACTAATCTTTAAAGGCATGGTAAAGCATCTTGGGACCAAATATGGTCTCTTTTTGATGTACCCCAGATTTGTGCAAGTTTTGCTAAACTCTTTGTTGCCGAATCTTCAAAAACACAAGAGGGTCATAATTCCCTCTGCTCATGTGGCCTCCACATTGAACAAGTTGCTAATCAATGGCAATAACTTCTCTGATGTTATAATTCCTCCACTCTCTGAAATGGTGGAGTTTCTTTCAAGAAACAGAGCTGCTAGAGTTGAGCATGAAGCCTCACTTATTGCTACACCTCCAACTCTAGAACCCACAGCTCATAATACTCAAATATCCCTATCTGCTACCTTGTCTCAAGCTACAACACAAGCCCCCACACTCATAACATTTAAAAAGAAAAGGAGAATTGTTGGTGCTCCTTCCACCACAGTTCAAGAGCCTCACACTGTTAGCCCTGCACAGGTGCATTCACTCCAAAGGGAATCCCCAGTACTGTCTCCCATGTACAATGAGGAGGTGATCACTCCACTAGAGGGTGATCATGTGGTTCTTGAGGCTGATGCTACTGTTTCATCCGCAAGGGATGAGCGGGCTAGTGTTAACATTGCTAAGACCTCAACCACGGCAACAGAGGCTGGTCAAACAGCTTCTGGAAATCCCCAGTACCAAGAAACAAGGGGTACTAGTGAGGGAACTTCAAGGAGTGACACACCAGTTCTATCTGTCGATGATATGTTCACAGTGGCAACACTGGCTGACATTAAGGCAAGTATGAAACTTAAAGCATCAACGAATCCAGATCTTGTACCATTCTTTGCTGCATTCCTCTATCTCAAGAAGCGGAACTTTCTACAAGACAAGCTTCTGGCCAAACATAATGAATTAATTATCAAGCAAGACAAACAGATCAAGTTTCTGTTAGATACTTTGAAGAAGGCTCCTGATGTCCTTCAAGTCCATGATCAAATGCTTAAAAAGTCCACAAAAAGTGCCAGAACCCCTTCTCAAACAGTTCCAATCAAAAAGGGGGAGAAATGTTTAAAGCCAGTGATGATTCAACCAACAGTTGTTGAAACAGTTGTGCAGACTGAACTAACAGTTGCACCAGATACACAAACAGTTACAACTTCAGAACCAACAGTTGCTCCAGTTCAACAAACAGCTGCAAGTGTTCAACCAGTTGAAGAAGAAGAAAGGTTGTCAGCAGTGGATAGGGTGTTGATAAACAAGATGATTATGACAGGAGACTATCCAACGACTGAGGTTTTCAAAGCATGGTCAAAGGTTAAGCAAAACCATCTGATTGAAATAGGTGCTCAAACTCTTAACATCAGCACATTCAAAATGGCTCAAAAGATTGATGATGGGTGGTCAGATGGGAAAGTGTCAAAGCTGGAACCACTTGTACCTAAGCCAGGGTTTAAAGGCATTGCAATTATTAAAGGAAAGAAAGATGAAAAGAGGCCCCCTGTGCTAGGTAAGGGAAAGGAGATTGTAGTTGATATTCCTAAGCTAAAGCTCACCAAAGAACAACAAGAAGAGCATGATCGTGAATTAGCACAAAGGCTGGATGCTGAGCATAAGCAACAAGAACAGAAAGATCTTGAATTGGCTAAACAGCTTGCTGACAAATTTACTGCTGAAATAGATGAAGAAGAAAAGGAAAAGAAAGCTGGTAAGGGAGTCAAAAGAAAACGAGCTGTGAGGAAGAAAACAGTTCCATCTCCCAAGCCAGTAGCTGAAAAGAAAAAGCAAATAGCTCAACCTCAACCTCAACTGTCTCAACAATCCCAAACAGTTCAAACTAAAGCTGGTATGGTTCAAACAATCCTACAAGACAGACTCAGGATGGATGTGGAAGAAAGAATAGATAAACTTGTGGCAGAGCATCTAGGACAAAAATCCCACATTACTGAGTGTAGATTTGAATTTTTGAGGATTGAAACTGGAAAGAAAGGGATGACTATTGTAAGAGAAGTAGAGCCAATAGAAAGCTATGCTAGCTTCAATAATCTAATGGAGAATGTGAATAGAAGGGATATACAAGAGATGTATGTATATGGAACTAGTCACTATGGGGAAGCTGCTGAGATTGAAATCAGAGTTTTGATGAGGCATTTAACAAGTATATGCAATCCACTGGAAATAATGCACATGATGATAATTGATGAAACCTTCCCAATAATTTCTATGAAGGTATATGACAAATCAAGAGTTTATCATATGGTAATGGGAAAGGGATAAACTCAGTGGTTTGATTTTGAGTTTATTGAACATGGTAAAATAAAGCTTATGTATATGTTGAAAGCAAAGTTCTATGGCCCTGCTAAAATGAAGGAAGATCTGATAAAGAGGGTGAAGGAAAGGTTGAAGCTCATAGAATCAAGTAAAAAGTAATTTTTCTTTTTATATTTTGATTGTAACAGTTTGACTTTGCATAATTAATGTTAATATTTTCTTTGTTTATGTTAATTTTTCTGTGGTCGAACCCTTAAAACAAACAACTTAAATGTATTGTTCAATACTTTAAGTTAGGGGGAGATTGTTGGGAAATTTGCTAAGTAATGGAAACTGTTGGAGGAAATTTGTGAAAACAGTTGAAAACTGTTAAGTGAAGTATGAAAAACAGTTGTGACTAACAGTTGCTGTGAGCATTACAACTGTTAGTACAAAGTTCAGAACTGTTAGTTGAAGTGTTTACAACTGTTAGAAGATCATGAAAAGAAGACTGTTAGAAGAAAACCAGAACTGTTTCATTCAACAAACAGTTTCGGTTAAGCTATTTATGGAAAATGCTATCTTTGTGGATTTGAAGTATATCTTTATCAAAGTCGAAGATTATCAAGATTATCTCAGAAGATAGAAGATTACCTAACTGCAACTTATCAAGGAGGATCAAGAGTCTATAAATAATCGATTAGAATATAGATCTCATATTCATATTGATTTGCATTCATTCGTATTGTTATTTACTTTCAGAAAGTGTTTTAGCCTCTAAGTTTCTTTTGAAACCTAAGAACAAATTGTGTTCTTCGTCTAACATAAGAAGTTAGATTGGAGGTGTAAGTGAATATTGTAATCATCGATTGGTTATCAATAAACATCTTTGTTTGGCAGTATTACTTTGTGTTTATTGATTGAATTGTTCTTGTGTTCAAAACCTTTATAATCAATTAAGTGTGATTCCGCAACTTCTTAATTGATTGTGATCAAAACTATAGATTGTCTTTTTAACAACTCTGATTTCAAAAGACAATTCTTGTTATTTGGTATTAAGCAATATCCGATCCTGACAAATACCACCTCATTCCTTTACAATTTTTACCTTTTGCTATCCAGAAAATTCTCTCCTTTACACATACACACACTTTGATCTTTTCATCTTTATATATATACATCTTGAGTGTGTTTATTCTTAAAGTTGTTTTCTTCATTTGTGAGATATATACAACTCTATAAGATCAAGCAAAAAGGAATCAAGAAAAATACATTGAGTGAGATATAGTGTCCATCGATTTTCTTGTATTGAGAGATATAGTGTTGATAAATCTCTCTAAACCCTTAACTCTTTTATACTTGCACTTGCATTTGCATAGTTATATTTCTTGCATATTTACATTTCGTGCATTTTACATTCTTGCATTTTATTTATCATTTCTTTTTATTTATTTACATTCAAGTCATTTACATTTCAGTCATATTATATATATTTATCTGGTACATCAATCAAGATTATATATATATATATATATATATATATATATATATATATATATATATATATATATATATATATATATATATATATATATATATATATATATATATATATATATATATATATATATATATATATATATATATATATATATATATATATATATATATATATATATATATATATACTTCACACATTTTTACATTCCAGCATCATACTTATATATATTTATATATTTTACACATCTTTACATTACCGCACCATATTTATATATATTTATATATATTCCACACTTTTATATTTCCGTACTCATTAAAGCATTTATATATATATTGTCATATTTAAGTATTGGGTTTAGTTTCTAAAAGTACATCGAAGTTGTCACCTTTTGCTATTATGTATACTCATCTTTCATTACTCCCATTTAATACACTCAACTCTTAAAAACTACCATTTAGTACACCCGATTACTTGCTCAGCAGGTAACCGGTAATTTGTTTTATTTTTACTTTTTTTTTATTCCACCTCATCATGCCACATCATACAATTAAGAACACCTTCATCTAGGTGTTCTTCCTTCAAGAACATCTTCATATTAACAAAAACTTGAAACCCAGAAACATGAAATCGAATGTTTAGCAAATGAAAACGCAATGTTTAGCAAATGAAATCGAATCTTGTAACCAAGAACATGAAACCCAGAAACATGAAGAACATGAAACGAGCAAATGAAACCCAGAAACAAAAACAATCAATACCCTAAATCGATGAACAAAACCATCGCATATTAACAGATCTGTGAACAAAACAATCGCATATTATCAGATGAAACCTAGAAACATGAACCATGATTCGATGAACAGATCTGTAAACAAAACGATCGTCGATGAAGATGAAACCCTAAATCGCATATTAACAGATCTGTAAACAAAACCCTAAATCGCATATTAACAGAACCGTAAATCGCATATTAACATATCTGTAAACAAAACCCTAAACCGACTCTTGTAACCCTAATCGAATCTGGAACTTACTCGGAGTTGAAGGCGGCCGAAATCTGTCGATTTGAATCGGGAATCTGGAACAATGGTGGTGGTGAAGACGGTGGTGAAGGTGGCCGGAATCTGTCGATTTGAATCTGGAATCTGGAACGATGGTGGTGGTGAAGGCGGCTGGAGATATTCAACCAGATCTTGAACGTAGCAGATCTTGAACGAAGCAGATCTTGATATGGGTTTCATCGACTTCACCAAGCAGATCTTGAACAAAGGCGGTGGGCGGTGGGCAGTGGTTCTCAAATCCATCGATGATGTTGAAGGCGGGACTTCACCAAGCAGATCTTGTTTTATTGTTTTATTATTATTATTATTATATTATATTTTTAGTTATTGTTAAATAGAAAATTACACATCATCACTCAAAACACATGCCACATCATCAAAACCGGATCCACATCACCCTTAACCTGCTATCACAGGTTAAGATGTATTAAACGGTAGTTTTGAAGAGTTCAGTGTATTAAATGGGAGTAATGAAAGATGAGTATACACAATAGCAAAAGGTGTCAACTTCGATGTACTTTTAGGAACTAAACCCTTAAGTATTTACATAAATTTTTGAAAAAGTGGTCATGGAAACTATTCAACCCCCCCTTCTAGTTTCTACAATTGGTATCAGAGTAAGTTGCTCACAATTTGCTCAAAATTTTTAAAATATATTTAAAACAAAACTTTTCAAAATTTGAGTTGATCCATGGCTCAAGTAAACTATATGGAAAGTTGCTCTATGTCTAAACCACCACTACTCGAAACTGAAGGATTTTTCTACTGGAAACAACTGTTTGAAATTTATGTTCAAGCCAAATATTTTAACATATGGAACATTATTGAAAAAGGAGACTTTAAACCTGATGATGAAAAAACACTATCCGCTGAAGATAAAATACAAATAAAGAAAATTTTTGAAGCCAAATTAATTTTGTATAATACACTACCACGTACAGAATTCGAAAGAGTGGTTATGTGTAAAACAACTAATGAATTTTGGAAAAACCTCATTGCCACTCACCAATGGAATCCTCAAGTTATTGATTGTAAAATTGATTTTTTGGTTAAAAAATATGAAAAATTTTCAATGTCAAAAAATGAAACCATTGAAGAAGGATATACAAAATTTAATAATATTATAACAAGTTTGAAATCATTAGGTGTTGATTAGACTAACAAACATTATGTGAGAAAGTTTCTTAGGGCACTACATCCTAAGGGGAGACCCAAGGTTACGGCCATTGAAGAATCAAAGGACTTAGATGTGTTTAAACTTGACGAACTCATAGGCAACTTGAAAGTCTATGAAATGGTGATTGAAAAAGATAATGAAATCACTAAGAGTAATCCGGACTTGAGATCTAATCATGGACTTGAGAAATCAAAATGCTACTCTTTTAAAAGAAAATGAAAGTTTAAAAACACATAAGTGTAAAAATGATTTTGATAAAACAAAGCTAAAATTTGAGAAAAGTAGTTCAATGTTGAATGAAATGTTGAATGCCCAAAAGCATTCAAATGGCAAATCGGGTCTTGGATTTGATCAAAATGAAAATAGTTCACCACTTGATCCCAACAAGAAAATTGTCTTCGTGAAAGAAAAAAGAAAAGGACCCGCAGTTGAGCCACCACGGTCAACCGTACCCACGTTGCCTGCAACCGTGGGGAAAGTAACCAAGGTTGCTGGAAGCGACCACGGTCGACCGTGAACAAGGTCAGTAAAGTTAAACCAGTTAAACATAGTCCACAAACTAGTACATCCCAAACAGTTAGAACATTCACACACAACTCCATTCCAGTTGCAACTCCTCAACAAATTAGCCGATTCTATGAACCTAGAAGAAATTGTATAGGATACAACAACCCTGCAAAAATATCCACCTCACACTACAAGCAACAAACCAACATGACAAACAAAAATTATAACATGTAATACAACACTCGACCGAATAGGAACCACCGTCATACTAATTACAATAACCGTCTAAATCAAACCAAGGTAAATCACATAGATCAAAGTAGAATATATCATTATGATCAAAGGTGGGTGACAATGATTTAGATGTCACTTTCACCAAACATCATTGTGTTGTCACTAAATGTGATAAAAATATAATTAAAGGAAATAGGAGAAGTGGATTATATACATGTAGACTAAATGATAATCCATCCATCCAAGTATGTCTTACTAATCTAAATGATGTTTATACATTATCGCATAGTAGATTAGGACATGCTAATATGCGACTAATTCAAAAAATTCGTAATCAAGAGAACTCGTAAATGATTTACTAAAATTAAAATTTGACAAACATTTTTGTGATACTTGCAAAATAAGGAAACAAGTTCATTGTTCTCATTAATCTAAGAATATGATCTTAACGAAAAGAGCACTTGAACTGTTACACATGGATTTACATGGCCCATCTTCAATACCAAGCTATGGTGGAAACTTCTATACACTGGTTGTTGTAGACGATTATTCAAGATATACTTGGACTCTATTTTTGAAAACAAAAAATGAAGCTTTTGAAAAGTTAAAGAAATTAAGAAATAAATTTAAAAAACAACAAGGTCATTTGATCTTATCTATTCGAACAGATCATGGAAAAGAATTTGACAATGATTTTCAATTTTGAGTATTTTGTGACAAACATGAAATTGCTCATAACTTCTTGGCTCCTAGAACTCCTTAATCAAATGGGGTAGTGGAAAGGAAAAACCGAACATTACAAGAAATGAGTAGAACCATGTTGAATGAATAATCTATTACACAAAAGTTTTGGTGTGATGCTGTTGCAACATCCACATATATTCTAAATCGAGTATTGATTAGACCATTAGTGAACAAAACTCCTTATGAAATATATAAGGGAAGAAAACCTACCCTAAAACATTTTAAAGTTTTTGGATGTATGTGTTTCATTACACATACCAAAGAAAACTTAGATCAATCAGGGTCAACTGTATTTGAAGGTATTTTTCTTAGATATTCATCTACCAGCAAAGCATATAGAATTTTATAAAAAACACCATGGCAATTGAAGAATCATTAAATGTAACATTTGATGAAACTCCTTCAATCAAGTCTACACCTCTTGTTGATGATGAACTTAATGAACAAGAACAAATCGCTGTTCAATTAAATAAAGCAAATGAAAACATACAATCAATAAAGTTGATTGTCAACCGACTTCAATTAAAGAATCAAATGATTCTACTCCTTACACAAAGGAGATAAGAGATCATCCAAGAAATCAAGTTATTGGAAACATTGGTGAATGAACTACCCGATCCAAAGTTCAAATAACCAATAAATAAACAATCATATGTTATGTGATATTGTGTGAAGTACATTTTTAAAATTAACTTAATCAAGTATGATAAGTGAAAACAACAAAATGCAAAAATTCAGCAAAATTGATGATTCTGCTGACTGCGACCGTGGTCGACCACGGGCAGTAGAGATTTTTGCCATATCTATGTTAAAAATTCAAAATTTTATAATTCAAATTCTATACCCCACCCTAAATGCTCTATCCCGAAAAATACATCTGATATTCTTTGTTATCTTCTCAAAATCTCTCTCTCCTTAAAACTCCCATCAATATCATTAATTCACAATAACTCCAAATTCAATTCCACCTTTAAACCCCATCCATTTATTCAATCTCCACACTCATTCAAACTTCATCAACCAGAATTTTGTCCCAAACTCTCTCAAATATCATCTTCTCTATTGCTCCGGTGAAGATTCTAGCAAGCCTTCAAGAATTTCGGCGAAAGTTTTTCAAGACAACTTACCTATCATTCTTCATCTCAATCAACAACCTCTTCACTAAGGTAGTTTTTATCATCTTTTCTTCTCAAAATTTTAAGATTTAAAACAAAGCCTTACCCTAAAAAGATAACCTTACGGTCCACACATCACGGTCGACCGTAGGACAATCTATCACCTTGATTGTATGATTTCTTTTAAACAAACAAAATTATTATTTTAAAAATACACATTATTGCAATCATGGTGTCAAAAATTAATCAATAACATCTTGAACATTCTTTTTTTTTTTCCATTCTAGCTATGGGAAGGTCAAAGGAAAAGGAAATCGCTGAATCATCCGACAAACCTAGGAGAAACCCCTCTAGAGCAAGACCAACCACTCAAACCCAAGACCATAGTAGTAACCCTAATGCTCCTCAAGCCACCCTAAATAAAACACCTAAGATACTATCCAAAAACCGCCCTCTCGTAGCTAACCGACCCATCACCTACGGGAGAACCGTTTGTGTGAGTGACTTTGAACAACAAGAGGTTAGACATGTGTTCAACAATCTTGAATGGAATGTGTTTCTCAACCACGAGGTGGTTTTTCATCCCGAACATATTAGGGAGTTTTATATCGGTTTAAAGTTTGATGAAACCAACATGATGATGCAACTTAACATGTATCAATGTCAATGGACATGGCCTCTTGCCGAGTTTGGTGATCTTCTTCAATTACCCACTAGTGGTCTTCATTTTTACTCCGACATGCATAGTCTCACCTATATCACCTACCTCAATGATGATTATATCACTCCCGAATGAGTGGTTAACACATTGTGCCTTCCCGAAGTATCTAGAACTACCACCAAACTTATAGGTGCTCACCTCACTCCACAATGTCAAGTTTGGGCTAAAATTATTAGCCATAATGTATACCCAAAGGCTGGAAATCACAATGATATCCAAGCCATTGTTGCTCTTCTCATGTATTGCCTTAAGGTAAACCAGACATGGCCTACTTTGTAGACAAAAGGATGAGTGGATTAGTTTCCCATAACAAAAGATCCCTTCCCTACAAAACCTTGCTTGCTCATCTATTCCAATACCTTGATCTTCCCCCGTTGATGGACTTCCCAACACCGAACAACAAATCGACACCCAACCACTCACCAAAATGGGTCATTTGGGTACTATGAAAGGTTCAAGATCAAAAAGAGCAAGGAAGGATGAGGAGGAAGGAGATGAGGAAGGTGTGGAAGAGGAGGTGTCCAATGTCGGCAGGTCATCAAGGAGGAGAAGCTATGTATCATGGGAGGATCGTGAGGAAATTACAAACCTGATGAAAGAAAACACTAATGCCTTGAAGGAAAATACTTCAATGTTGAACAAACTATTCAACTTCCTTCAAGACAAGTTTGGTTGTGGTGGAACTTCTTCTACCCAAGTTGCCCGATCAATGTCTCGTCAATCTCGTTCTACTTAGTCTTTTGGTATTTGATGCCCCGAGTGGACTTTGAACAATTTTTATTTTGTTTGTGTGTGGGATTTCATGTTGAATCCCTTTAACTATCTTCAATGCTTTCAATAAATTAATTTAGGATTTTGTGTGCTTACTTGAATAAGTTTCATATGTGTTTCTTATGTGAAAAACATGCAAAAATATGTACGAATACATATACGGTCGACTACGGCTGCAGAGCTGCAACCATGACCAAAAACATGATTCTGCTGGCCGCCACCGTGGTCCAGTACGGTCGACCGTGGGTCTGCCAGATTTACGATTTTCTAACTTTTCATCCATTAACCATTTTTCTGCCATACTTGCAAATTGTTTACTGTATTTCTCAATTTCAAGCATATGATATGTATTTTAATCATATGTACCATAATAAAATCAAATTTAGACAACATAAACGCTTGGATGGGCATAAAATCAAATGGTCATATACATGTAATATGTCATTTCTTTCCCATATCAATATTTTGGATATTTTTAAAGCTCAACCAACTCATGGTTGCACGCCAAATCTATCCAAACACATTTTTCACTAATCCAATCTACCATAGATTGGAAATATTGTGTTTTTAGTCTTATGAATATTAATAGGTGGTAACAAATGGATGACACCATATATTGAAGACACATGTCAACAACAACCATAGATACATCGAATGAAGAAATAGTATATTTTGAGGGGGAGGAATGCTTTTCAGTATGGGCATAAATTAAGGGGTAGTAATTATATATTAAAAGAATAAAATTATTGGCAAAAATTATTTCTATGACTATAAAATAAAATGGGAGCTTATATTCAAAATTAAGGGGGAGGATACTATGTTTGAGAGATAAGGTGACTAGCATCACAAGAAACGGAAATATGATCCGGTTTCAAATTTTCCCACCATTTTTACTACTAACCCTTATATTATATTTAAAAATTTGAAAACTTTGTCTTGAGCAAATCTTAGTGCAATCAAGCATAAATTGAGGGGGAGCTCACTCATTATGGAAGAGTCCAGATGATACCAAATAGGAGTATACACCTTTTTGATGATGCCAAAGGGGGAGAAGAATCCAAGTGAAGACTCAAGAGAAGGGTATACATTTTTTTTATCAAGAAGAATTGATGATAAAGAGTCATTTAGATGATTCAAATTTGAAGACTCAAGCTCATCATCAAAGGTCAACTTCTTGAATCTTACACTTATTATTTTTCCATTACATATTATGGAACTATTAACTTGGATTAAATTAAAATTGTCATCATAAAAAAGGGGGAGATTGCTGTGCAATCAGAAGATTAATATTTAAATATATCTGGTTTTGATGATGCAATTTTAATAATAAAATTAAAAACAAAAATTTATATATCCAAGTTAATATGAAAGTAATAAGTTAAAAAAATGATATATATATATATATATATATATATATATATATATATATATATATATATATATATATATATTGTTGAAAGATCATCACACTAAAATATATCTGTGTTAACAAGTTGGTGAAAATAAAAATGACAATATAATCATAAATGAATATATCATTAAAATGTCATTTTTATAAACATATAATTTTCACTTATAAAAATGTTTCATACTGCGTCAAAATAATATCTGTCTATGGAACAAAGTTTTAATAACTTTTTGCCAACAAATTTGAATAAATATAATTTTATAAATTGGCAAAATTGAAAATATGTATTTTAGAATACAAGATAAATATCCTTAAGATGTATTATTATACTGTGTATTAAATGATTGGGTAAAAGGGAATATTGGAAGATCTTGCAAGTACATGAGGTGTCATCCTCACAATTAAGCATGTGCTTAAATCATTTAAAAGTCAGTCCAAATACATAGTATAATGATATTTATCTTGGTATTTATTAATTCTAAAATACCAGCTTAAAAGAGGAAGTTGAAAAATATCGGAAATAATTTTAAACAACTCGAGAAGGTGGCAGCACTGACCACGGTCGATCGTGAGGATCGACCGTCCGGCCAGCTGAGCTATCCCCACCTTTTTCCTCTCTTCCTCTATAAATACCACCTCATCCCCTTACAATTTTTACCTTTTGCAATCCAGAAAATTCTCCCCTTCACACAAACACATACTTTGATCTTTTCATGTTTATATATATACATCTTGAGTGTCTTGATTCTTGAAGTTGTTTTCTTCATTTGTGAAATATATACAACTCTTCAAGATCAAGCAAAAGGGAAGCAAGAAAAATACATTGAGTGAGATATATTGTCCATCGATTTTCTTGTATTGAAAGATATAGTGTTTATACACCATTGTTAGTGTTCATAGTGTTCTTCAGAGAAGAATACTTTGAGTGTTTGGTGGGTTTGACTATTCTCCACTTTGTTTTTTGTTGGTGTTCTTGAGTTCTTATTGAAGAACTTGTTATTTCTTCTTGGTAGAGAAGATGGTGTTCTTGGTGAAGAACACTTGGTAGATCTAGTTTCGTTCTTTGGTGGTTATCATCTACCCGTAAAGGTGATTGTACTTTGGTGATCTCTTTCGGGCTAAGAGGTATTTTGCACGTGGTGCTAGTGGAATCCTTGACGGAGGTCAAGGCGTGGTTGTAGGTTGGAGTTCAACCGAACCACAATGAAATCTTGGTGTCATCTTTCTAAACCCTTAACTTTTTCATACTTGTACTTGCATTTGCATATTTATATTTCTTGCATATTTATATTTCGTGCATTTTATTTATCATTTCTTTTTATTTATTTACATTTCAGTCATATATATATATATATATATATATATATATATATATATATATATATATATATATATATATATATATATATATATATATATATATATATTTACTTTACGCACCTTTATATTTATGCATTATATATATATTTAAATACTTTACATATTTTTACATTCTAGCATCATACTTATATATATTTATATATTTTACGCATATTTACATTACCGCACCATATTTATATATATTCCGCACCTTTATATTTCCGTACTCATTAAATTATTTATATATATTGTGATATTTAAGTATTTACATAAATTTTCAAAAAAGTGGTCATAGAAACTATTAAACCCCTCCCCCCCCCTTCTAGTTTCTACAAATTGTTTTCCGGCGACCGGGCACCGCCATAACTCTTGGAGGCACGGGGCGTACCGGCGACCGGGTACGGCCATGCCTGTGGGGGTACGGGCCCGTACCGGCATAATTACTTTTAAAATTTGTTCTTATTATTCTTGACACACGACGGATACTCCCGTACGCTTCATAGCACATGGTCGTGCTCTGGATTTTTCGACCAGAATCTAGAAAATTTTAAATCAGATTATTTGATAATAAAAAATTCCAGTTTTGTCAATTTTGGATCTGTTTTGGATCAATTGGTACCCCACTATATTTTGATTCTTATATTTATATGTTTTGTATGGCTTGGCATGAATTGCATAAAAACATATATTTGTAAGAGTATATATGAATATATGATTTTAAACTTGGTATTAAAGTCAGTAATGCATATGTACTAGGATTGTCTTTTGTGCCTTGAGTGTTTTAACAATCTTGATCAAAATATATTTGTTTGACATGGTTTTGGTTGCTTTGTGGTTGTCTGTGTTGTTCGGTAACGTTTATGCCCTTTAGACCATTGTGATGTTTGTTGTGATTGGTTATTATTTTGGTTGCATGCGTGCTGTATTATTGTAATCAATTTTGGGCACGGCTTGTATGCCGTTTATTTTATTCTTGGTACTAGTAATAGTTTAGTAGAAAATACGACCTGCGTGTCGTTTCTTTCTTTCTATGTACATGTACTTAGTTTAGCTAACTCCACCATCGGGAGTCACGACGATGATGTCTCGGCGAGGAGTAATCTGGGTGGCTAATGGAGGTGCCGGATTTGGTGGGAGCCCGCACAACGGATGTATTGTTGTTGTCCTTGTATACCTAGTTTTCCCCACTTTGGCTCACGGGGAAAATGTTGGGATTTACAGGTAAAACATGCACAACGGAAATAAAACAGAAATCCCATCCCTAGATCACAACTGTATAAAGTCGGGAAACAGGGCAAATAATCATATTAAATAAATAAATATACATATGTACATAACAGTATTAATAAGGATAAGAAATTATACCCTTAGACTACTATACGGGGATACACAGGTACTGCACCCTTGAACTGGCTGCTAGACCGCCAATACAATAATACCCGAAACAAAAAACGATCTCGCGTGTTGGTCCCTGATGGATACCACAACAACAAATGTTTGTAGAAGGGGGGGGGGAAGTTGAATACAAACTTTAGCTTTTTAAAACTTAAATACACACAGTTATACTTTATATAATTCTTATTGATATGAATCAAGAATTACATGAACTAGATGCGGAAAATCTAAGTTCAATAAAGGTGGCAAAAAATTGTCTAACACATAGACAAAGCTAATCCTAACCAACTAATGTTTAGGATGTTCAACACATGAACAAGTTGTTGGGGTTTCAGAAACAAAGCAACGGAAGCAAAGTACAACAATCTAAGCATAATGTACAAACATGCAAAGCATAAATCAACATGAAACCCCAAAATGGACCACGCTCTATAACTAAGAAATGCAACATGTAAACAAGGAAGAAAGATAGTTATACCATCCTTGTACTTGCTGGAATGAATCAAAACTTGATGGATGAACAAGAAAGCTAAGCCAAGCTCCCCTCTATCAAAAGTCCACACCGAGTTTATGATATGTCCTTGTACTAGAAAGCCATTGGTGAACTTCAAGACATGAAAACACCTCTGAACAAACAACCATGGAACCTCCTTGCATCACACCTAACACACTCTCTTTTCCCTTTTAGTGTGTATATGTGTTAGAATGATCAAGAGTAGTTATGAGCTCATGCATGTCCCTTTTCTAGACACCAAGATGCCTCCTTGGATACCCAACGGCGGCCAAGAATCTCTGGAAAAGATCTTCATGCATTGGGGGACAATGGAGGTGAAAAGCAAAAGTTGCATGTTGTCTGATAGGAGATTGCGCCGCGATCTTCTAAATAATCGAGGCGCGATCTATCAATAAGATAGATGTAGGACCGTGGGGGTTCTAAACTAAAACACCCTAATGCTAGGACTGATCTAGGATGAGAAATAGTGCGGAATATCTATTTCCCAAACCTCCTAAGGATTCTAAGATCTGCTTAGGTGTCCGGCACACAGTTAACACGAAGAACACACAGAGTAGGATCAAGAACAACTCTAAGAACTCACACAGAATGCTTAAGGCTGCCCTTGGATTCCAGAATCACACTAAGTTCGCGTTTATCGAGGTTATGCGTACGATTACGAAGGCTCACGAAGGCTTAAGGTCGATTACGGACGATTACCGGTGATTAATACGAGGTTAATACGTATTTATAGTATCGAAAATGCGTATTTGAGTGTAACACGTCACTTCCTTAAATAATTTCCACTACGCACGTGGTACAATGCACTGCGTACGTAGTTAGTCCAGTACGCACGTACCGGGTGTTTTAATATAATTAATTAAACATTAATCGTCTACCTCACCACGCACGTAGTGAGCTCCACTACGCACGTAGTGAGCTTCATCACGCACGTGGTAACCTTCACTTATACTTAAACTTCCAAACACAAATCAACACATGACTAAGTACTTGTAAGCTTAAAATAAATATAAGGAAACACTTAGAATATATAAACATGTAAACCATTAATCAAAACACATTTGAATTAACATTTCAAGTAGGTAATTACATATCTGATTGACCAGAACTAGGGATTTACAATTATGCACCAACAATAGAGGCGTGACAAAATAGAGAGATCGAGGCGCTATCTTTTCCTGCACACAAATCTTTTACAAATTGCCTTTTTTAGTCCCTCAACTTAGGTTGTTGTCGAGATTAACCCTCGGTAATATTTATTTGGCGAACGTGTGTTAGTGGGCATACTCCAACACAAGTTTGATACACTGAAAAATATTTGCTAACTCTTCGGCTCTATCTCAACTTATGAGATATCAGTGTTCAACTTTTTTGGATACTTTGTATGTTTCCATGCATGAGTATATATAAGCAATTGGTGTCCGGTTGATGGAGAGAAGAAGGAGACAAAATTATTTGGTATAATAATATTATAATAGATAAAGTTAGTGGGGGAAAAGCAAATATACTTTATACACGCAATGTTTAAAGTGAATGTACTTTTCAGTAAGGTACATATATCTATTACTATATTATTAAACTACTACTTTTGCCTTGGAAGTACAAGTTTCTCTTTCCATGATGGTACTTTATACAACACCATGCTTTCTGACGATTTAACTTTACCAAGTATGGAGTTGCCAACCATACTTAGTTATTGAAACATATCTTGGAGATCTTCTTCTTCTAAAGTATCTTTCACCTTTTTCATAGGGTCAAGATCAATCCTTTTAGTCTCTAGCAGATTCAAAAAGTGTTTATACTGTTGGTCAAATGGTCTTATTAGTTATGATTTGATGAGACAAAGTTATGTTTGTAAGATATGTTCTAAATATAACTTAAACAAAATTATTAAGCTTGATCAGACTGAGTACTTATAGTGTTTCAGACCGAGCATATACTGAGTATAAGCTGAGCTTTATAGTTGATCAGCTTAGACTATATCTTAGTCTATTTATCTATATGTTTGATAAACTGTGTGTTGTCTAAGGTATAGGTCGGGTATTCAGCTTGATGTGTTTCAAGCCGAGTGACTCAGCTTCTAGGCTAAGTCAGCTCAAAGGAGTTGCTAAGTCAGTACTAGTTAACTCTTATGACTTCTAAGGATGATTTAGTCCTTATACATGTTGTTGGTCCCTTGGTGAGAATAACAACAAGCAACAGGTGTGTAGAAGGGAGGTTGAATACACTTTCTGCGGAAATTGAACAAATCAAATAAAAGTGTTACACAAAGTAAATCAAACCACAATCAATCGAATGCTTTCATTAAGAAGATGATTACAATGCTTTGAATAAGAAGATGATTACAATGATTATCAAGTAAGCAAATCTTGATATGTAAACACCTAATATAAATCTCTCAATCTTTCAAACTTAGCTATCTATAATCAACTTATAAGTATAGATACTGACAATTCTCTAAACAGGATTTACAAAGATTGATAACTTACCAATATCACAACTAATGTGATTATTCAAACACACGAATAGCTTGGCAATCTGTGGATATCTTGATCACGTTGAACTAACAAACAGTGATTTAAGAATCGTAACACATATGGTGAGGTGAGGTTTTTCGGCTCTGCAACACTAAGTTGTAATCGTCGTTGTAGTCGTACCTCTAAACTTATCAGGAGATAAGTATTGATAATCCTGTTGCTACGGTTCCTAACAAACTAGACTAATCCTAATTTGCTAACTTACTATCGGATAACTCAGAATCTTGAATCTTGAATCTTCTTATCTTGAGTCTTCAATCTTCAATCTTGATTCTGGAGTCTTCTTATCCGTGCCGTAGATATAGAGAGTTAAAACAAAATTTAAAACATATTTAAATTCTTTTAAACTGACTTCTTTAGTCAGGCTGAGTAACTCAGCTTGAAACTCATCAAGCTGAGTTCTTCGAGAACAAACCCGAATTCAAACATGGACTAACATGTATAATTATTAACTCATCCTTAGAAGTCTAAATAATTAACTAAAACATATTAGTAACTTTATTGAGCTGACTCAGTCTTCATGCTGAGTCGCTCAGCTTGAAACTCATCAAGCTGAAACTCAATATGAATATCTTAGTTTACGCACACATCTTATCAAACATATTGATAATCTTACTAAGATATAGTCTAAGCTGATCAAACATATGCTCAGCTTATACTCAGCTTATGCTCAGTCTGAATCACTATAAGTGTTCAATCTGACTAAACTTCATAATTCTGTTTAAGTTATATGTAGAACACATCTTACAAACTTAACTTTGTCTCATAAAATCTTAACTGATGAGATCATCTTCCCAACAAACTCCCCCTATTTGATGATGACAAAACCATCAAACAGTTCTTAAGTTTGTTTAACAGAATTATGTTTTAAATCTCAAACTTGTTAAGATTTTATATTTGAACTAATCAAATATCAATTGAACTTATCAATTATAAGTGGAACAAACCAACTTTTAGTTGAACACGCCAACTAAATATATCAATGAATAAGAACTAATCAGTTATTCATTCAAGCTGAACTTATCAGACTGATAAATATGAACACATCACAACACAGTTGAACATATCTAACTTTATAATTGTATTAATTGAACATATCATAATAAAAAAATATTGATCACTCAGATCATGCACACTAAGTGCTTACAAAAATATTTGAACTAATCTAATATTTACAATAGAACTAATCTATTGAGGATGCAGCTCTTCAAACTCTTTGATTTCCTTGTTGATTTCTTCAAGGATTTCTTGCAGGTTAGGTAAGTGTTGAAGCTGATCCTTTTGAGATCTGATTGCTCTGTTTATTCTGTATCTGAACTTTGTAGTTTGTTCAGTCTTTTCGACAATTTGTCACAGAGCAAACACTTGAGATACCCCACATGTGTAAATACTTGCATCATATTGGAAGTATTGTTCACAGTTTCTATCCAGGTACATGAATCCTTTCTCAGGCTTTTCCACGTAAGTGTTTTCTTTAAACTCCAAGCCTTCAGGAAGATTCAGAGTGTACTTATTTGCTTTCGCTAATCCAGCTCGATTTTTCAACTTGTCCTTCCCCATTTTGTGAAAGGAAGTTAGTAGGGTTACAATCTCAGACCTAGGTATGAGTTTCAACGAATCAGCTCTTGCAAGTAGCCATAGCAGCTCATCTTTAACTTGACTTCTGGCAGAGGACTTTTCCATCTGCTTGATAAGTATAGCCACTTACTTCCATTCTTCATATCCCAGTTTATGCAGTTGACTCAGTTCCAGAGAGAAAGTTTTACCATTCCTTAAGATAAACTATAGAATGATAATCCCTTGAACTGAACTTAACCTTAGTGTATTTATTTGAGAGGAGAAGTAGGTCCTTGTATAACACTGAGTTATGTCTTCCCCTTCAGGTTGACTCTGGACAGGAAGCTCCTCTACTTCTTCCTCCTTAGGCATGATTGGCAGTCTGAGTCTAGAAAAGTCTTCATTCTGCTTCTTGATCTGTTTAGCCCAAGCTCTTTCTCTTCTGTCTTTCTTATCTGCTAACACAGCTTGAACATCCATTTGTCTTGTTCTTAATTCATTAATTGATATCCCAAGCTGGTCAGCTTCCTCTTGTTCTAATCTTTTAACTACCATTAGTGAAGCTCTCTCTTGTAATGTCATTTTATCCGTAGAGTCTTCATCTGAGGGTGATGATTAACTTAGAATCACTTTTCTTCTTTTTAGTTAAGGAGTTTCTGGTTCATCTGAGCTGACTACTACTGGTCTTTTGCCTTTTGCTTTCTCAGCCAGCTCAGGTTCTTTCTCTGTTTCTTTCTCCCCTTCAATCTGATCTGCTCCCTCTGCCAATAGTAGTAAGGCTTCAGCTTGGACTGACTCAGCTTCACCCTCTTGATTCTTCTCCCCCTTTTTGTCATCATCAATAGGGGTCGAAGTCTTTTGTTGTTGTAGGGCAGAAACCGTAGATTTTAAGTGTAGCACCTCTTCGTCTAGAGAATCCAAAATCATTATCATTTCCTTCTTGGTCTGCTTTCTCTTGAGATGTAGCTTTTCAAACTGACTTTTAAAGAAATTCATCAAATCATCCAAGTCAGCCTGAGAAGGTTGGAAATTGGGTGCATCATCCAAAGGTTGGTGTTTACCATCAAATTCATCTGCACCAGAGTCTGGACCCTGTGAATCACCTTGGTTTGAAGATGAAACATTGACAGGTCTTGCGATAGGGTGTGAGAAGTGAAGAGAAGTAATGGAGCTCGAAATATAAAGTGTATGGGTTGGTAGTTGGCTGATTGGTTTAGAGGGGGTGATTGACCCTGGGGATTGGTCATATATTCAATGTCACCTAAGTGTGTCTGCTTAGACACAGTAGTGGGCTTTCCCATGGCACTGGAGAGTGTGGGCTGAGTAGACACCACACCCGGGTTAGAATTTTGGGTTTTAATGAGCCTCGAGGTTGACACCTTAAGGGTAGGCGTCTCCCCCTCAACTCCTGCCAGTAGAGGGATTAAGGTGATCTCAGCTCCAGTGATGCCTTTAGGAGTGGCACCATCTATGGCAGTTTTTCTTGTATATGTTCGGATATTCTCCCTAGCAGCAGGGGGCATACTAGGGGTGGCTTCAGATTGGATTTAAATGAAAGGTGGAGGAGATGGGTTAGACTGAGTTGGGTTTACTACAGTTTTGTATCCAAAAGTGGATGGAGAATAATGAGAAGAGAGAGAAAGTGGAGATGTCTTACAAGAAGCAGCTTCAATATTTGCTGGTTCAGCCTGAGCAGAGTACTCAGCTTGAACCTCTGTCTCAGCTTGAGAAGCTCCCGCTTGATTTGATCCCTCTTCTTCACTTTCTGAAGACGCTGCCTCAGCAATCAGAAGCATAGGTGCACTCAGACCTTCTTGCTCAGGGAAGATGTCATTGTTGAACATCTTGGGGCTGAGTGTAGGAAACAAGAAAACATCTTGATCAGCTTCATAGAGTGTTGTCCCCAGCTCGGCTTCAAATGCCAAGGACAGGTACCTTATGAAAGGTACATGAAGATCCCTTGTGGTCTTCATCATTTGGACCTTGAGTTCGTTGAAGATGAGCTGTGCGTCATCCAAATTGAGTGCAAAGTATATGTTGTATAGCAGCTGCATCTCGAACTGGTTCACCTGGTCCAATCCTCCAACCTTAGTCCCTTGTGAACGAATCACTGTAGAAACCATGAAGCCCTAACTGGTTAGAAAGGTGGACTTTTTTATTACACCCTGTGTCTACGGGTGACCCATGCGGGGTAGGACTGACCTTGCCACCTACCTCGTGACAGCAGGCTCGAACTCATCTGATTGAGGGAGTCGAAGAACATCCCTTAGCCGCTGCACGGATAGAACTACTGTTCTATTGCCATTAAGAACAATTCCCGTAATCTCTCCCCTATTCTGATCATACGTGCATGTATACCAGAACTCCAGTAGATGTTGAGGAACAATATGGAGAGGTGCGCCACAGAAGGCGAATGCCAGGGGGAATTTACGGATGTAAGCCACCCAGACTTCATATCCTCTGCCTTGTTTCCTCGGAGGAATTGCAAGACAGGCCTGTTGATTGTTGACTTTCAGCAACGACACTCCATTGTGTTGAACTGAGCACCACAAATCATCTAATCACTGAGAACTAATGTGATTCCATCCATGTCAGATTAATTACACTGAGTAAATTAAAATTCGCACTGAGCGTTACAGAAATTGCACTTAGCAATTTAGGGTTTTGAACGGACGAATGCACTAAGCACTTGAGGTGTTTGCGAAAGGTATTGTAGAAGATGAGAAATCAGAAGTGTAAGCGTAAACTCTCTAACCCAGTTATGATCGGTATATATACCTTTCTGAGGAGAGAGAAGAGTTACAGTTAGAATCCCTTTTTATCCGTTACGCCGGAAAAATTACGGCTTGATGTAACAGTAAGAAGGTAGAAACACATCATCTTCCAACGGATACAATTGTAAAATAATATTAGTGACCTACACAAATACTATTAACACTGTTGTATTACACCAATACCAAATTAGTATAATACGCGATTTGAGACTTACTCAAATACGCAGAAGCACATGAATCAATAACACTTAGTAATTAAAACATGGTTTGGACACACAAAGTCTGAGTAACTTTATTACTCAGTTTATGTCAAGCACTCAACTTGAGTTGAGCACTCAGCTTGATTGGTACTCAGCTTGAGTAGAGCACACAACTCAGGCTTAATGACACTCAGTCATGTATGTTTAAGACTGACTTAAACATGTAATTTAGCTACACTAAGTAGTTAAAATATATTTGGAACTTACCAAACGTGTGAACCAATCACACAGTTTGAGTTAAGCACATAGCTCAGACTCAATGACACTTAGTCATTTATGTTTGAGACTGACTCAAACTATATTATAACTACACTATGCAGTTAAAGTATGTTTGGAACTCACCAAGCGTGTGAACTCATCATTCAGCTTGACATGTTATACAGTTTATGAAAACTTATTTATAAAATGTGCACTCAGCTTAAGACACTTAGTCTCTGTCAAACTGAAAAACTCAGATTCTAGACACTTAGCTAGGGGTTGAGCATACCCAATTCACTTAGCAGATACATAAACCTCTTCTCATCAAGTGGTTTAGTAAAGATATCTGCTAATTGGTCATCAGTGAAAATAAATTTAATGTCAACTTTACCTTTTTCCACGATATCCCTGATGAAGTGATGTCTAATTTCAATGTGCTTGGTTCTTGAGTGGAAGACTGGATTGTAAGTTATGGCTATAGCACTTTGGTTATCACAGAAGATAGGAGTTTTCTTGAAACTCATACCAAAGTCTTGAAGCTGATGTTGCATCCATAGGATTTGAGCACAACAGCTTTCTGCTGCTACATATTCAGCTTCAGCAGTTGAAGTAGCCACCGAGTTCTGTTTCTTACTAGTCCAGCTAACTAACTTCCCTCCAACCAGTTGACATCCTCCAGTTGTTGATTTTCTATCTAACTTGCACCCACCATAGTCAGCATCAGAAAAACCAACTAACTCAAACCCAGAGTCCTTTGGATACCAAAGACCCTGATTTGGTGTACCTTTAAGGTACCTAAAGATCCTTTTAACAGCTTGAAGATGTGATTCCATAGGATCTGCCTGATATCTTGCACAAACACATGTAGCAAACATGATATCAGGTCTACTAGCTGTCAAATAGAGCAATGAACCTATCATTCCTCTATAGGTAGACTGATACACAGACTTACCATCTGAGTGTTTACTCAGCTTGATAGCTGGTGACATGGGTGTTTTCATGGTTGAACTTGAATCAAAACCATATTTCTTTATCAAATCAAGAACATACTTGCTTTGATTGATGAATATTCCATCACCCTTTTGTTGAATTTGTAAGCCTAGGAAGTATGTCATCTCACCCATCATGCTCATCTTGTACTTTTGTGACATTATTTTAGAAAACCACTCACACAGAGATTCATTGGTAGAACCAAAGATAATGTCATCCACATAGATTTGTACAAGAATCACATGCGCTTTATTCTTTTTAATAAAGAGTGTCTTATCTATACTACCTCTTATGAAGTCTATTGATAGTAGATAAGTGGACAGAGTATCATACCAAGCTCTTGGAGCTTGTTTAAGACCATACAAAGCCTTGTCCAACTTATAGACATGATGTGGAAACTTTGAACTTACAAAGCCAGGAGGTTGTTTCACATAGACTTCCTCCTGAAGTTTTCCATTTAGGAAAGCACTCTTCACATTCATTTGATAGACTTTGAAGTCTTTATATGCTGCATAAGCCAGGAACAACCTTATGGCTTCAATTCTAGCAACAGGGGCAAAGGTATGATCATAATCAATTCCTTCCTCTTGCTTATACCCTTGTGCTACTAGCCTGACTTTATTCCTAACTATCACTCCATCCTTGTCCATTTTATTTCTATAGACCCACTTAGTGCCTATAACTGTATGATCTTTGGGGGCAGGGACAAGGTTCCAGACTTTGTTTCTCTCAAACTCATTTAATTCTTATTGCATAGCTTCAATCCAATCCTCATCCTCTAAGGCTTCTTCAGTATTCTTTGGTTCCATTTGGGATAGGAAACCAAAGTGTGCAGCGTAATTAGCTGTAGCCTTGGATCTGGTCATGACCTTTTCTTGGACATTTCCAATAATTTGATCTTGAGGATGATCTTTGAGGAATTTCAATGTTGTAGTATGAGAGTCTGGTTCTGGATCTGAGTGGTGTCGAGAGCCCTGAGGTGAACTTATCTCCTCAGTCTCAACAGCAGCATTGTCAACAAACTGATGATCACTGAGATTCTCAGTCCGAGTGACTTCAGCTCCAAAGGGGTTGATGAACTCATCATCCTTCTTAGCTTGAGAATCCCTTGGAGTTTGTGATGTTTTCTTTGATGAACACACATCATCATCACTATCATCTCCTATGACATACATAGGATTTGATAAGTTGGTTTCCTTAGGCCTTTCAAGCTCACTCAGACTGACCAAGTCAGCTTGACTCTTATCAGCTTGGTCAAAACAGTCTTCATCAAAAGAGACATGAATTGACTCTTCTATGGCCATTCTCCTTGTATTATATATTCTATAAGACTTGGAGATTGAGGAATAACCAACGAATATTCCAAGATCAGCTTTAGGTTCCAACTTATGGAGCCGATCTCTTTGATTAAGCACATAGTATTTTGAACCAAAGATATGAAAATAACCTATATTGGGCTTTCTAGACTTATACATCTCATATGATGTCTTTCCATGTCTTTAGACAATTATTGATCTATTTTGGGTATAGCAGGCTGTACTAACAGCTTCATCCCAAAAATAGAGTTTCAATCCTGCTTCACATAGCATTGTTCTAGCAGCCTTAATTAGGATTCTATTTCTCCTTTCAGCAACTCCATTTTGTTGGGGAGTTCAGACAGATGAGAAATTTTGTAATATCCCTTTTTGTTCACAGAAGTTTTCAAGGGTTGAGTTTCTGAACTCTGTCTCATGATCACTTCTGATTTGCTTTACACACAAACCTTTCTGCAACTCTTCCTATTTGATAAAACTGATTATCTCCAGGGCAGCCTCACTTTTGGTTTTAAGGAATATTACCCAGGTGAATCTTGAGAACTTATCTACTATCACCAGTGTGTACTTCTTGCCACTTAGGCTTGGAGTACTTATGGGTACAAACAAATCCATATGAAACATATGCAATGGGTCTGTTATTGAAAAATTTTGCTTTGATTTAAAGGACCCTTTATGGTGTTTTCCTTGTTCACAAGCTGAACATAATTTGTCTTTGACAAATGTGATCTTTGGTAACAGAGACTAACTCTTTATTGGATAGCATATTTATATTTTTAAAATTTAGATGGGATAAACGTTTATGCCATAACCAACTCAGCTTAGGAATATAATAGGAATACAAGCATGTTTCAGTATAGGGATCAGTAGAATTAAGATCAAGTAGATACACATCTGTTTCTCTTTTAGCTATTAATACAGGCTTTCCCTTAGCATTATAGATTGTTACTGCTTTCTTCCTAAAAGTAACTATATTGTCTTCATCACACAATTGACTGATACTAATCAGGTTGTGCTTGAGACCTTTGACATATGCAACTCTCTGGAAAGTGACCTTGCCAGCTTGCATCTTCCCATAGCCTTTAGTCCTTCCATGTGAGTTGTCTCCAAATGTTACTTTAGGACCTTCATCTTCTTGGAAATCACTAAGAAATCATTTCCACCCGGTCATGTGCTTTGGGCATCCACTATCCAAGTACCATTTACTTGAACACTGCACATGAGATGAAAACTAAACACATTAGTTTCGTTTGGGAACCCACTTCTTGGTGGGTTCAGATGAGGAGCACTTAATATCTCCATCTTGTTGAACTAACTGTTCAGCTTGAGCAGGAGCTGAGTCCTGTGTAGGCTGATTAGCTTGTTCTTGTTCAGGCCTTGAGATTTCTGCATCACAGTCCTTAGCCTCATGACCTCTACTTCTCCACTTGTAGCATCTCCTTCTGCCAATGATTACAGGAGGTAGAGTGTCTAATAATCCTTGTGAGAACTTGCTCTCAGTCTTAGGATTATATGTGGTGGATAACTTTTCAACTTTCTTTGCAAGTTGATTCACATGATGATAACTGACTTTGGACTTACCTTTGTCAGGACTTTGTTTGTTATCCTTTTGATTAGAAGTTTAACTAACAACCTTTTCTCCATGACCTTGGACTTACCACTGTTGATCTTCTTGGACTTACCAAGATCTACTACTTTGGACTTACCATTGTTGTACTTTGACCTCTGACTTACAGTGGTCTTCCTATTCTTGTAACTTCTCTCCGAGCCAGATAGAGAATGTTGTCTTTTAAAAGTATTTGGATTTAGCCTTTCTATGACTGAAGTTCTTTGAATAGGCTGAGTGCTTAATCTGTCCAACACAGACTTACCATGTTATTTGGATGTTGGGCACTCTTCCCCATGATCTTTAGCCTTTACAAACATATTGTATTTAAGGTTTTGACCATGTTTCTTTTCTGAGGCTGACTTCTGAGACTCAATCAGTAGTCTATCCTCCTCAGAGTCTGTACTTGTTATCTCATCATCAGCTACATAAGCTGCAGTTTGATAGTCACCTCCAAGCACAGCTTGTACCTGTTTAGGAATTTGTTGGTTTATGCACTTTTCAGCAAGCTTTGATGACTTACACCAAGACTCAGTGACTTTTTGAAGTTGGTCAGCTTTGTCTTTAGCTTCCTGAAGTTCTTCATTTAGAAGTTTATTAATGTGTCTTTGACATTCAAGATCACATTGTGCTTTTTTACCAACATTAATTAGAGATTGGTTTTCCTTAATCTCATTCTTGAGTTTAGTTATCTCATATTTGAGGTCATTTTGAGACTTAAGGATGGTGTTGAAATCATTCAGCAGATAATCAAAAGCAAGACCCTTTTCTTCGTCGGTGTAAGAGTTGAAATTACTAACCTTATACATGGAAGCAGGATCCCAATCACTGAGCTTGCTGTTTTCCTCAGTTTCCTTCATGTCAGCTTCAAAAGTTGACTTGGACAGACCATAATCAACTTCGTCAATTTCAAACTCCTCATCTTCTTGAGCCATCAGACATATATCATCATCTGAGGTAGATAATTCTGTATCCCAAGTTTCAGCATATAGTCCTTTTACACTTGGTTTGTCTTCAGGCTTTCCTTTCTTGAGCTGAGTATATTTCTTCTTGTATTTATCAGCTCTATAAGCATTCTTATCAACAACTGATGTTGATTCCACCTTCTTTGATCTGCTCTCAGCAGCAATATGTCCCTTCTTCTGAAAGTTGAAGCACACAACATTCTTGGGATCAAAGGAACTCTTCCCTTTGCCCCTGTTAGATCTTCCTCTTCCCCTTTGAGCTCTTCTCAAACGTCTGGCTAACATTGCCATTTGGTCAGTGATATTTTTGAACATCATCAGTATCACCTGAGTCTGAGTCTGAGTGGTCAGCTTGAGATTCTGACTCAGTCTCTGATTCAACAACTAGTATCTTGGAACTTTTCTTCTTTTTCTATGCAACCAATACAACTTCTATTTCATCCAAAGACTCCTTGAGTTGTTGTTGAGAAGTTCTTTTGTGTTCAGTGATCTGTTCATGATTTGGCAAGAATCCATAAATGGACTGTAGGTTGTACACATGCAGTGTCCCTCCAGCCCTTAGTACTGTAGTTACGTCATTAAACTTTTCTCGTAACACATCCAGAAATTTCAGCACAAGTTCAGCCTCATCTTTCTTTATACCCACACTTAGTAGGTCATTTATCAAGCAGTGAAACCTTGTGAACAAATCTGGCAAGGTTTCATTCTTCTTTGAAAAGAAGTTTCCATAAGATCTATTCAAGTGATTCTTCTTTTGCTGCTTGACCATATCTGTACCCTCATATGTAACACTTAGCGTATCCCAGATATCTTTTGCAGATTGACACCCAGTCACAGTACGCAAGATTTCGTTGGTCAGGGCATTTTCCAGAACACTTTTTGCCTTGTAATCCAGATTGTAGAGTTTCCAACATTCATCAGTCCACGATGCAACAAGCTTCTTTACCTCTTTTTCACTCTTGTCTGTTTTATCAGCGGACGTATCACTGACAACAGCAGAGATCTTGGGGATTATTGGTCCTTTGATAATGACATCGGACATACGATTGTCAGTGGACTTGAGGAACATCATAGCTCTAAACTTCCACATAGGATAGTTAGATCCATCAAACACGGGACAGCCTTTGGCAGACATCTGTGGAAAGTTTGAAGAATTGTTACTTGTAGACATTATAAACATTCTCAGAATCTTGAACTTTCAACATATGCAATCGTTCAGCCTTCTCTGATACCAGTTGTTGGTCCCTTGGTGAGAATAACAACAAGCAATAGGTGTGTAGAAGGGGGGTTGAATACACTTTCTGCTAAAATTGAACAAATCAAATAAAAGTGTTACACAAAGTAAATCAAACCACAATCAATCGAATGCTTTCATTAAGAAGATGATTACAATGCTTTGAATAAGAAGATGATTACAATGACTATCAAGTAAGCAAATCTTGATATGTAAACACCTAATATAAATCTCTCAATCTTTCAAACTTAGCTATCTATAATCAACTTATGATTATAGATACTGACGACTCTCTAAACAGGATTTACACAGATTGATAACTTACCAATATCACAACTAATGTGATTATTCGAACACACGAATAGCTTGGCAATCTGTGGATATCTTGATCACGTTAAACTGACAAACAGTGATTCAAGAATCGTAACACATACGGTGAGGTGAGGTTTTTCGGCTCTGCAACACTAAGTTGTAATCGTCGTTTTAGTCGTACCTCTAAACTTATCAGGAGATAAGTATTTATAATCCTGTTGCTACGGTTCCTAACAAACTGGACTAATCTTAATTTGCTAACTAACTATCGGATAACTCAGAATCTTGAATCTTGAATCTTCTTATCTTGAGTCTTCAATCTTCAATCTAAATTCTGGAGTCTTCTTATCCGCGCCGTAGATATAGAGAGTTAAAACAGAATTTAAAACATATTTAAATTCTTTTAAACTGACTTCTTTAGTCAGGCTGAGTTACTCAGCTTGAAACTCATCAAGCTGAGTTCTTCGAGAACAAACCCGAATTCAAACATGGACTAACATGTATAAATATTAACTCATCCTTAGAAGTCTAAAGAATTAACTAAAACATATTTAGTAACTCTCTTGAGCTAACTCAGTCTTCACCTTGAGTCGCTCAGCTTGAAACTCATCAAGCTGAAACTCAATATGTATATCTTAGTTTACGCACACAGCTCATAAAACATATTGATAATCTTACTAAGATATAGTCTAAGCTGATCGAACATATGCTCAGCTTATACTCAGCTTATGCTCAGTCTGAATCACTATAAGTGTTCAGTTTGACTAAGCTTCATAATTCTGTTTAAGTTATATGTAGTACACATCTTACAAACTTAACTTTGTCTCATCAACTCTTAACTGATGAGATCATCTTCCCAACACATGTTAGTACATGTTTGATATCGAGTTAGTTCTCGATGAACTCAGCTTGATGAGTTTCAAGCTAAGTAACTAAGCCTTATAAAAGAAGTCAGCCTAATTGAATTTAAATTTGTTTTTAATTCTGTTATCCTATTTCTACGGCATGGATAAGAAGATTCCATAATCAAGATTGAAGATTGAAGACTCAAGATTGAAGATTCAAAATTCAAGATATCCGGTTTATCTGTTAGTTAGTTAACAGATTAGGATAAGTTCTAGTTTGTTAGGATACGTAGAATAGGACTATAAATTCTCTTATTCAGGAAAGAGGTATACACCTCACACCTCAACATCTCACAGTTCTTGATACAATGATTGTAAGTTGATCAACGTGATCAAGCATTCACTGATTGCCAACAATAGTTCGTGTGTTCGATTTTCACGTTCGTTGTGAAGTTGGTCAAGCATTCAATCTATGAAAAAATCCTGTTTAGATAATTATATTGTGTCTATAATCATTAGTTGATTATAGATAGCAAGTTTGATCAATTAGATTGAGAGATTGAGATATTTGATTTGTATTAGGTGTTTACATATCAAGTGTTGCTTACTTGATAGTTATTGTAATCATCTTCTTATTAATGAAAGCATTCAATTTCATTCAGTTTGATTTGTGTAACACTTTTTATTGATTTGTTCAATTTTCCACAGAAAGTGTATTAAACCCCCCCTTCTACACATTACTTGCTTGTTTATCTCGCCAAGGGATGAACAACTAGTATCAGAGTGGTCTGAAATCTTTCATAAGATGTCGACAAGCAACAATTCATCGAACTTTCCTCAGATGGTTGGTAAATGATGTCCCATATTTGATAGATCATATTATCCTATGTGGAAATTCAGAGCCATGCTTTTCCTTAAGTTTATTGACACCAGAATGTATGATGTTATAACCCGTGGACCAATTATCCCCAAGATTCCTGCAGTTGTCAGTGATAAGTCTACTGACAAGACTGAAAAGGAAGTTAAGAAACCTTTGGCATCGTGGACTGAAGAGGATTGGAAGTTACATTCTCTTGATGACAAAGAAAAAAGTATTCTGGAAAATGCCCTGACTAGTGAAATTTTGCATACTGTGACTAAGTGTCAATCTGCAAAATAAATGCGGGATACTCTAAGTATCACATATGAGGGTACAAATCTGGTCAAACAACATAAGAAGAATCATCTTAACAGATCTTATGAAAACTTCTTTTCTAAGAAGAATGAAACCTTGTCTGATTTGTTTACAAGGTTTCACTGCTTAATTAATGACCTGCTAAGTGTAGGCATTAAAAATGATGAAGCTGACCTAGTGCTGAAATTCATGGATGTGTTACCAGAGAAATTCAATGAGGTTACCATAGCACTAAGGGCTGGAGGTACACTACAAATGTATAACCTATAGTCCATATATGGGTTCTTGCTTAATCATGAATAGATCACGGAACACAAGAAATCTTCTCAACAACAGATGAAGGACTCTCTTGAGAATAATGAAATTGCATTAGTTGCAAAGAAGAAGAAAAAGAGTTCAAAGGCCTTCATAGTTGAATCTGAGACTGAGTCAGATTCTCAAGCTGACCACTCAGACTAAGGCTCAAGTGATACTGATGATGTTCAGACTATCACTGAACAAATGGCTATGCTTGCCAAAAGATTCAGAAGAGCACAAAGGGGAAAAGGAAGATCTGATAGAGGTAAAGGAAAGATTTCTTTTGACCCCAAGAAAGTTGTGTCCTTCAACTATCAGAAGAAGGGACACATTGCTGCTGATTGTAGAGTAAATAAGGGAGAAACAACTTCAGTAGCTGATAAGAATGCTTATAGAGCTGATAAGTATAAGAAGAAATATACTCAGCTCAAGAAAGGAAAGCCTGAAGATAAGCCCAATGCTAAAGGACTTTATGCTGAAACTTGGGATACAGAATCATCTACCTCAGATGATGATGAAAGGTGTCTGATGGCTCAAGAAGATGAAGAGTTTAAAATAGATGAAGTTGATTATGGTCAGTCTGAATCAACTTTTGAAGCTGACATAAAGGAAGCTAAGGAAAACAGCAAACTAAGTGACTGGGATCCTTCCTCCATGTACAAGGTTAGTAGTTTTAACTCTTAAACCGATGAAGAAAAAGGTCTTACATTTGGTTATCTGTTAACCGACTTTAAGACCAGCCTTAAGACTCAAGCTGACCTCAAAGCTGAAATAAGTAAGCTTAAAAATGTGATTAAGGTAGATCAAACTCTCATTACTGCTGGAAAGAAAGCACAATGTGATCTTGAATGTCAAAGACATATTAACAAACTTCTAAGTGAAGAAATTCAGGAAGCTAAAGATAAAGCTGACCAACTTCAAAAGGTCACTGAATCTTGGTGTAAGTCATCAAAGCTTGATGAAAAGTGCATAAACCAGCAGATTCCTAAATAGGTGAAAGTTGTACTTGGAGGTGACTATTAATCCGCAACTTATGCAGCTGATGATGATGAGATAGCGAGTATAGATTCTGAGGAAGATAGACAACTGATTAAGTCTTAGAAGTTAACCTCATAAAAGAAACATGATCAAGGTCTAAAATACAATAAGTTTGTAAAAGCAAAGGATCATGGATATGATTGTTCAACTTCAGTACATCATAGTAATTCTGTGCATTATAGATTGGGCACTCAACCTATTCCAAGAAAACCTGTTATTGAAAGGTTAAATCCAAACCCTTTCAAAAGACAACATTCTCTATCTATTTCAGGGAGAAGTTTCAAGAATAGGAAGACAACTATAAGTCAAAGGTCATATCACAACAATAATGGTAAGTCTAAAGTTGTTGAAACTGGTAAGTCCAGAGAACATGAAAAAGGTAAGTCCAAAGTCTATAAAAGAGAAAAAGAAGTTTGTTGGTTAAACTTCTCATCAAAAGGATAATAAGCCTAAACATGACAAAGGTAAGTCCAAAGTCAATGAACAACAGGTGAATTAACTTGCAAAGAAAGTTGAAAAGTTATCCACAACCTATAATCCTAAAACTGAAAGTAGATTCTCAAAAGGATTATTGGATAATCTACCCCCTGTAGTCACTAGTAGAAGAAAGTGCTACAAGTGTGGAGGTAGAGGACATGAGGCCAAAGATTGTGAAAGTGAAATTCTAAGGCCTGAAAAGGAACAACCTGACCATCCTATGCAGGATTCAACATCTGCTCAAGCTGATCAGTCAGCTCCACAAGATGAATCGGCTAAGTGCTTATCATCTGAACCCACTTTAGAGGGGATTCCTAAACAAAACTAATATGTTTAGTTTTCATGTGCAGGGTTTAAGTAAATGGTACTTGGACAGTGGATGCTCAAGGCATATGACAGGGTGGAAATGACTTCTAAGTGAATTCCAGGAAGATAAAGGTCCTAAAGTAACATTTGGTGATAACTCCTATGGAAAAACTAAAGGATATGGAAAGATGCATGCTGGCAAGGTTACTTTCCAGAATGCTGCATATGTTAAAGGTCCTTAACATAATCTGATAAGTATCAGTCAATTGTGTGATGAAGACAATGTTGTTACTTTTAGGAAGAAAGTAGGAACAATCTACAATGTAAAAGGGTAAGCCAGTGCTAATAGAAAAGAGATAACGAGATGTGTATCTACTTGATCTCAAATCTGCAGACCCTTATACAGAAACGTGCTTATATTCTCAATCTATTCCTAAGCTGAGTTGGCTGTGGCATAAACGATTGTCACATTTGAATTTTAAATATACAAATATGTTATCCAATAAAGAGTTAGTCTCTGGATTGCCAAATATCACATTTGTCAAATACAAATTGTGCTCAGCTTGTGAACAAGGAAAACATCACAACGGGTCATTTAAATCAAAGCAAAACTTTTCAATAACAGACCCATTGCATATGTTGCATATGGATTTGTTTGGACCCATAAGTACTTCGAGCCTAAGTGGCAAGAAGTACACCCTAGTGATAGTTTATGAGTTCTCTAGATTCACCTAGGTAGTATTCCTTAAAGCCAAAAGTGAAGCTGCCCTGGAGATAATAAGTTTTATCAAACAGGAAGAGTTGCAAAAAAGTAAGTCTGTTAACCAACTTAGAAGTGATCATGAGACTGAGTTTAGAAACTCAACCCTAGAAGACTTTTGTGAACAAAAAGGAATAATACAAAATTTCTCTTCAGTTAGAACTCCTCAACAAAATGGAGTTGCTGAAAGGATAAATAGAACCTTAATTGAGGCTGCTAGAACAATGCTGTGTGAGGCTGGATTGAAACTATATTTTTGGGATGAAGCTGTTGGTACAGGATGTTACACCCATAATAGATAAATCGTAGTCAAAATACATGGCAAAACTGCATATGAAATGTATAAATCAAGAAAGGACAATAAGGTTACTTCCATGTCTTTGGTTCAAAATGATATGTGCTGAATCAAAGAGATCAGCTCCATAAGTTGGAACAAAGAGTTGATCCTGGAATTTTTCTTGGTTACGTACTCCTCAATCTCCAAATCTTACAAAGTATATAACTCAAGGAGAAAGGCAGTAGAAGAATCAATTCATGTCTCCTTTGATGAAGACAGTATTGATCAAGCTGACAACGTTCAAGCTGATTCAGTCAGTCTGAGTGAGCTTGAAAAGCCTGAGGAAACCAAAAGGTCAAATCCTATGTATGTCATAGATGATGACAGTGATGATGATGTGTGTAAATCTAAGAGATCATCACAACCTACAAAATATTCTCAAGGTGAGAAAGAAGATGAGTTATTTAATTATTTTGGAGATGATACTACTCAGACTGAAGATCTTAGTGATCAACAGTTTGATGAAAATGTTGCGATTGAGACTGAGGATGTAGGTTTACCTCAGAGTCCACAATATCACTCAAGTCCAGAACCACAATCTCCAACTACAACCTTTAAATTCCTCAAAGATCATCCTCAAGATCAAGCGATTGGTAATATTCAAGAAAGAGTGATCACCAGATCTAAGGCAACAACAAACTATGCTGCTTACTTTGGTTTCCTATCTTAAATGGAACCAAAGAATACTCAAGAAGCCTTAGAGGATGAAGATTGGATTGAAGCAATGCAAGAGGAATTAACTGAGTTTGAGAGTAACAAGGTATGGAATCTTGTCCCAGGCCCCAAAGATCATACAATTATAGGCACTAAGTGGGTCTATAGAAACAAGATGGACAAGGATGGAGTGATTGTTAGGAACAAAGCCAGGCTGGTAGCACAAGGGTATAGACAAGAACAAGGAATAGATTATGATGAGACATTTGCCCCTGTTGCTAGAATTGAAGCCATTAGGCTATTCTTATCTTATGCAGCACATAAAGACTTCAAAGTCTATCAAATGGATGTGAAAAGTTCTTTCCTAAATGAAAAACTTCAGGAGGAAGTCTATGTGAAACAACTTCCTGGCTTTGTCAGTTCAAAGTATCCACATCATGTCTATAAGTTTGACAAGGCTTTGTATGGTCTTAAACAAGCTCCAAGAGCTTGGTATGATACACTGCCCAAATATCTACTATCAATGGACTTTACCAAAGGTAGTATTGATAAGACACTCTTCATTAGAAAGAGTAAAGGACAGGTGATTCTTGTACAAATCTATGTGGATGACATTATATTTGGTTCTACAAATGAATCTCTATGTGAGTGGTTCTCCAAAGCAATGTCAAAAAGGTACAAGAGAGGTATGATAGGTGGAATGACATATTTCCCAGGCTTGCAGATTCAACAAAAGGTTGATGGGATATTCATAAATCAAAGCAAGTATGTTCTTGATTTGATAAAGAAATATGGTTTCGATTCTAGTTCAACAATGAAAACACCCATGTCACCTGCTGTCAAGTGGAGCAAGGACTTAGATGGAAATTCTGTATGTCAGTCTACCTATAGAGGAATGATAGGTTCAATACTATATTTGACATCTAGTAGACCTGATATCATGTTTGCTACATGTGTTTGTGCAAGATATCAGGCAGATCCTAAGGAATCACATCTTCGAGCTGTGAAAAAGATATTTAGGTAATTTAAAAGATACACCAAATCTAGGACTTTGGTATCCAAAGGAGTCTGGATTTGAATAGTTTGGATTTTCTGATGCTGACTATGCTGGGTGCAAGTTAGACAGAAAATCAACAACAGGAGGATGTCAAATGCTTGGAGGAAAGTTAGTAAGCTAGACAAGTAAGAAGTAGAATTCAGTGGCTACTTTAACTGCTGAAGCTGAGTATGTTGCTGCAAGAAGCTGTTGTGCTCAAATCCTGTGGATGCAACATCAGCTTCAAGACTTTGGTATTAAGTTTAAGAAAACTCCTATCTTTTGTGATAACCAAAGTGAAATAACCATCACATATAATCCAGTATTCTACTCCAGAATAAAGCATATAGAAATTAGACATCATTTCAAAAGAGAAATGGTGGAAAAAGGTAAGGTTGACATAATATTTATCTCCACAGATGATCAATTAGCAGATATCTTTAGAAAACCTCTTGATGAGAAAAGGTTTTCTTATCTGCTAAGTAAATTAGGTATGCTCAACCCTTAGATAAGTTTCTAAAACTGAGTTTCAGATTGACAAAGACTATGTGTCTTAAGCTGAGCGTACAGTTTATAGATATGTCTTCATAAACTGTTCACTTGGTCAAGCTCAGTGATAAGTTCACACGTTTGGTCTGTTCCAAACATAACTACTTAGTGTGGTTAACATATACGTTTGAGTTAGTCTCAACTAAAAATGACTAAGTATCATCGATTCTGAGCTGTGTGCTCAACTCAAGCTGAGTGTTATTCTCAAGCTAAGTGCTAAAGTCAAGCTGAGTGCTTGACTCATGCTGAGTGATAAGTTTCCTCAGCTTGGTATGTCCAAACCATGTTTTAATTACTATGTGTTATTAATTCATGAGGCATTATGTTTGAGTTAGTCTAAAATTATGTTTTATACCGATTATGTATTGGTATGATACAACAGTGTAAATAATATTTTTGTAAGTCAAGAATGTTATTTTGCCAACCTATCTGTTGGCATTATATCTATCCATAAGTTAGTTAGTGTAACATATAATAAGGGATTTCCAACGGTAACTTTTCTCTCTCCTCAATAAGGTATATATATCGATTGTAACTGACATTCAGAAGTTTACGCTTACTTTCTCTCATATTTTTAATTTTAAAACTCTCAATATACCTTCCTAACTCACCTCAATTGCTAAGCGCTATCAAACCTTCATATGAACTTGAAACCATCGCTCAGTGCGACATACGATTTTACTTAGTGTGAATTGAATTCAAACCAAATCATTTTACAATGGACGGAATTATTCTCAATCTCAATGATAGAATGGTATGAGGTGCAACATTCAAGAACAACAGAGGTCGTTGATTAGAATCTACAATCAACGCGCCTGCCTCGTTATTCCTGAGAAAAAATGGGGCAGAGGGTATGAAGCTTGGGTGGATTACATTCGCAAATGCCCATTGGCATTCACTTTCACCGGGGCACCAATTCATATTGTCCCTCTTATCTATTGGAATTCTGGTATACATGTGTTTATGACCAGGATATGGGAGAATTCAGAGGAACTGTTCTGGATAGGGAGAGAGCAGTAATGATCACGGTCAACAGGCTGAGGGAAGTGTTCCAGCTTTGTAATAATGATGTGTTCGAGCCTCCCGTATCAAGACAAGTAGCTAGATCAGTTCTACCGAGAATGGGTCACCCACAAACAGAGAGTGTCATCAAGAAAGCTACTTTTCCAACCGGATGGAGATTTATGGTTTCTACAGTGATTCGTTCACTAGGGACCAAGGTTGGAGGACTGGACCAGGTCATCTAGTTCGAGATGCAGCTGTTGTACAACATGTTCTTTGCAAGGAACCTAGATTTTGCACTGCTAATCTTCAATGAGCTCAAGGTCCAAGTGATGAAGACACCAACGGATATACAGGTTTCATTTATAAGGTACTTGTCCTTGGTGATTGAAGCTGAGCTGGGGAGTGAAGTGTATGAAGCTGGACAGGATCTGTTCCTCACACAAGCACATAGCTCAAAGATGTTCAACAATGACATCTTTCTAGAGCAATAGGGACTTGTCCTTGGTGATTGAAGCTGAGGGTACGTCTTCTACAACTTCATCATCAGAGTCTCCAACCGTTGGCAGACTCAAACCAGGTATGACTTCTCCACTTTCTTCTTCTTCTTCTTCTTATTTTTCTCCATCTTCATTTGGAGATAAGACTGTGATAAACCCAACACAGTTTAACCCATCTCCTCCACCTTCCATCCATCCATCATAAACTCCAATCTGAAGCCAAGCTTGGTATACCCACTGCTACCAAGGAAAATCTCCAAACCTATATTAGAAAGACTATCAAAGGTGGTGCCACATCTAAAGGTACCACTGGAGCTGATATCACAATGATACCTCCACTGGCAGGAGTTGAGGGGGAGACACCTACTCTTAAGGTTCCAACCTCAAGGCTCACTCAAACCCTACAGCCAAACCAGGGTGTGGTGTCTACTTAGCCCACACTTGCTAGAGCCATGGGAGAGACTGTTACTGTTCCTGAGCAGACACACTCAGGTAACATTGAAGATTTGACCAATCCCTAGGGTCAACTACCCCCCACTCACAAAATAATCCAACCAACAACCCATTCTCATCACACTTTGAGCCAACCACATTCTCTTCAATTCTTACACTCTCCTACATGACCTGCCAATGATTCACCTAAATACCAAGGTTAGTTACAGGGTCCAACCTCTGGTGCAAATGACTTTAAGGGTATACACCAACTCTTGGATGATACACCCAAATCCTAACCTTCTCAAGCTGCATTGGATAATTTAATGTCATTTATTAAAGGTCAGTTTGAAACACTACACCTCAAGAGGAAAAAGACCAAGTAGCATTTAATATTAAAATTGGATTCTTTGGATGAAGAAGTATCCAAGTTAAAATCTGTGGTGGCTGCTCTTACACAAAAACAGACTTCAACCCCTATTGATGATGACAAAAAGGGGGAGAAGGTTCAAGAGGCTGAAGCAAAGTTAGTTCAAGCTAAGGATGAGGCTCTGTTAGTTCTAGCTAAAGGAACAGAGAAGCCATCTCAGATTGAGGGGGAGAAAGAGAAACATATAGGATCTGAAGCTGAGCTTACTGAAAAAGCTAAAGGCAAAAGACCTCAGGTAGTCAGCTCGGAAGATACAGAAGCTCCGAGACAATGTAAAAAGAGAAAAATGATTTTTGGTGAATCAGACTCAGATGGAGATTCTACAGGCAATATCACCTTGAAAGAAAGAGCTACTCAGATGGCTATTGAAAGATTAGAACAACAAGATGCTGATCAGCTTGGAATGTCAGTTGAAGAATTAAGGAGAAGACAGCAAAATGTACAAGCTGATTAGCCAACATTCAGAATGAGAAAATAATAAGGGACCAGGCTTGGGCTTAACAGATAAGAAAGCAGAATGAGGAGTTAGTCAAACTCAAACTGCCTATTGATCCAAAAGAAGAGGAGGTTAAAGAAGTAGAGTTGCCTATTGAAACTCAACCAGAGGACATTAGTCAGTGTTTTGTCAAGGCATACTTCTCCTCTCAGATTAAGTCACTCAAGCTGAGCACAGTCAAATGGATTGTTATTATAGAGTGTGTACTAGAAAATGGTGAAACAGCTTCCCTGGATCTAAATCAGATTCATAGATTGGGATATTCTTAGTGGAAACAAATAGCCATAATCATCAAGCAGATGGAGAAGTCCTCTGCTAGAAACCAAGTAAAAGATGAGATTTTAAGACTTTTAGCAAAAGCTGATATGATGGAAGTCATTCCCAGATCTGAAATAAGAACCCTACTCACTTCTTTTCACAAAGTTGGAAGGAAGTTGTCAAAACCAGCTGGATTAGCTAAACTGAGCAAATATGATTACGGTCTTCCTGAAGGCATGGAGTTTCAAGAAAACACCTATGTTGAACAGCCTTAGAAAGGGTATATGTACTTAGACGGTGATGGTAATCAATTCTTCCAGTCTGATGCGGGTTTATATATTTGTGGGGTAGCTCAAGTGTTAGCTCTGAGATTAATGATGGGCAAAACTGAACAAACTGGTAGGTTCATATATTGAATAAATAAAGCAATAATATCACAAAAGGATGAACTACATCACTTGCCGAATCTAAAAGAACTTCTTGAAGACATTGACAAGGAAATTAAAGAGTTTGAAGAATTGCATCCTGAATATAAATATTAGATTAGTTCTATATTTTGTAATAGACTAGTTCTATTGTAACCATTTGATTAGTTCTAATTTGTGTAAGCACTAAGTGTGCATGATCTAAGTGATCACATTTTTGTATTCAGATATGTTCAAGTTAAATGAATACAAATATTACTTTGATATGTTCAAATGTTCATGATATGTTCATATTTTCTGATATGTTCAGCTTGAATGAACAATATGATAAGTTCATTTTCATTAATATGATTGGTTGGTATGTTCAACTTATAATTGATAAGTTCAATTAAAATTTGATTAGTTCAAAAATAAAATCTTAGTAAGTTTAAGATTTGAAACATATTTTTGTTCAACAAACTTAAAAACTATTTGATGGTTTTGACATCATCAAATAGGGGGAGTTTGTTGGTCAAATGATCTTATTAGTTAAGATTTGATGAGACAAAGTTAAGTTTGTAAGATATGTTCTAAATATAACTTAAACAGAGTTATGAAGCTTGATCAGACTTAGCACTTATAGTGTTTCAGACTGAGCATAAGCTGAGTATAAGCTGAGCTTTATAGTTGATCAACTTAGACTATATCTTAGTTAGTTTATCTATATGTTTGATAAACTGTGTGTTATCTAAGGTATAGGTTGAGTATTCAGCTTGATGTGTTTCAAGCTGAGTGACTCTGCTTCTAGGCTGAGTCAGCTCAACGGAGTTGCTAAGACAGTACTAGCTAACTCTTATGACTTCTAAGGATGAGTTAGTCCTTATACATGTTAGTACATGTTTGATATCGAGTTAGTTCTCGATGAACTCAGCTTGATGTGTTTCAAGCTGAGTAACTCAGCCTGATAAAAGAAGTCAGCCTAATAGAATTTAAATTTGTTTTTAATTCTGTTATCCTATTTCTACGGCGCGAATAAGAAGTTTCCAGAATTAAGATTGAAGATTGAAGACTCAAGATTGAAAATTCAAGATTCAAGATATCCGGTTTATCCATTAGTTAGTTAACAGATTAGGATAAGTTCTAGTTTGTTAGGATACGTAGAATAGGACTATAAATTCTCTTGTTCAGGTAGAGGTATACACCTCACACCTCAATATCTCACAGTTCTTGATACATTGATTGTAAGTTGATCAACGTGATCAAACATTCACAGATTACCAACAATAGTTCGTGTGTTCGATCTTCACGTTTGTTGTGAAGTTGGTAAGTATTAAATCTGTGAATAAATCCTATTTAGAGAATTATATTGTGTCTATAATCATTAGTTGATTATAGATAGCAAGTTTGATCAATTAGTTTGAGAGATTGAGAGATTTGATTTGTATTAGGTGTTTACATATCAAGTGTTACTTGATAGTTATTGTGATCATCTTCTTATTAATGAAAGCATTCGATTTCATCCGGTTTGATTTGTGTAACACTTTTTATTGATTTGTTCAATTTTCCGCAGAAAGTGTATTCAACCCCCTTTATACACATTACTTGCTTGTTGTTTCTCTTGCCAAGGGACCAACATATACTTCTACAAAGACATATCTAAAGGAATAATAGAACAAATCATGTATAGCCTTGGACTTAAGAATTAATACAATGACGAATAGCTAAGTGTTTAAATCATTTCACCACTCAGCTGATAAAATAACTGTAAACTGTGAATATACTTTTGCTCTGTTGATGGATAAATGAAGGACTCAGATATGCATAAGCTAATCAACCTATATAATCAGCTGATCAAGAGAGGTCAGCTGATCATCCAGAGTGATAAGCTGATGGAAATGACTTGGTAATTTGGAATTACTTAGCTTATAAAAGAAAAGCCTTAGCTGGTCCATTTTGATTCCTCGACTGATGCTTTTGACTGCTGAGCTGATCAACTTTGTTTCTCAGCTGATGGTTGTAGATCATCAGCTGATGCTTGTAGATCCTCAGCTGATCTTTTATATTTGCCTTTTCCTCTTGGCTGATCTTCTCAAGCTGGTCCATCATCTAATACTTAGAGTTCAGATGATCCTCAACTGATCTTTTACACTTAGTAAATTCTTCAAGTCTAAATGAAAAACAACACATGTTTTTCAATATCCTAAGTCCTAAACTGAATATATGGTTTTGTTAACACCAAATTCTGTTATAAATAATAGAACAAGTTTGATTATGGTTTGATATTGCTATCTCCCAAACACCGTATGTGTAAAACACCAAAAAACCGCTGGCTTTTTGGGTGTCGTTTGACTATTGCCTAGAGCAAAACGCCGCAGGGGAGGCCTCGGTTTCGCGGCACCGTTCGCCGGAGAGGGTGTGCCACCGACCGCCGTCAACCACCGCCTATCGCCGCCTTAACCAACGTCAACCACCGCCGAGATGGTGGTGGTTGGTTTCGGCCGAAGAGAGCATGGGAGAGTGTGTGTGTGTGTGTGTGTGTTTGTTTTGTCCTTTTTCTTTAATTGTGATTCGGGTTAAAACTTTCTAAGGCTTAATATTCTAAATACTTATTTAAGAGGATTAAGGCCCTTGGACCTTAAATCCCTGTCCGCGATCAAAGACTTTGAAATTTTGACAAAACAAACCCTCTAGTTTGATTTAATATTATTTAATCAACTATTAATTAATATTTTTCTAACCAAACATAATAAGTAAGTATACAAATGATATTTAGTTTCTCCTTAAATAACAAACGTCAATTATTATTTTTTCGGATAATTAATTAACTATTAATTATCACTATAGACACAATGTATTATTTCTTGGTTCAATAGTTGGTATGCAGCTGTATGACCCTTAAGTAACTTATAGTGTTCATGGATATGATGACACGTGTACACTATACCTGCACACAATACATCAGACTCCTAGTTTGGGCTTTTTCCCCATCCATAACTTGAAGGTGTCTTTCTTTTCTCCACATATTTTATTGTAACTCGGTTCAGCATAAAAGTAGTGCGTGTCCCCATAATGACATTGGTAAACTAGTTCGACTCATCATAGAACAAACCATGTCAAGCAAGGTTATATTCCTCCTTTTTGATACACCATTCCACTAAGGCGTATACGGAGGTGTGAGTTGTGAAACAATCTCACATTCCTTTAGATGATCGTCAAACTCCTGACTCAGATATTCACCGCCCCGGTCAGACCGAAGCAGCTTATCTTCTCGTCAAGCTGGTTTTGTACTACATTTTGAAACTGAAACTGTTTGAAGAAATCAAAACTTTCAGATTTATGTCTCATAAGATACACATTTCCTACTGAAATCGTCGGTAAAGGTAATGAAGTACCAATATCCTCCTCTGGCTTCTTGACTGAAAGGACCGCACACATTTGTATGTATTATCCCTAGTAGTTCCTTTGACCTTTCATTCAAACTGTCAAAAGTTTTCGTTGTCATCTTGCCGGACATTTAATGAAACATAATTCGTACATATTTAGTCCTCCTAAGTGCACTTTGGCCCGTCATATCAGGGAATCACCAAAATAGACCTCACGACCTAAGACGGGGTGAACTCTAGCCCGACACATCAGGGAATCGCAAAGTCTTTCACCCCCTCCCCACATTGGTTTGAACCCCGGTGTGTACGGTTTGGGCACGATAACACACCAAGGTACCAGTAATAGGATGGTGTACCATTAGATGGGTAGAACTACTGGTCTAATATTTTGATAGGGTTTATTTGTTTTAAAAACTTTACCAGCATTTCCGTTTTACAAAACTTGTAAAACTATCATCTTTTTAAGTGAAAAAGCTTTTCAACTTAGAAGTATATATATATATATATATATATATATATGATTGTAGTGACGAGCGTGCACTATTTAACTAATATCACAACCACGCAATTAATAATAATAATAATAAGCCGAGACACATAACGCCTTTGACCATCACTGGTAGTTGATCAAACAGTCAAACACCCTGTGGTCAAAACCCTGAGGGGGCGTTTGGTTCAAGTATTGATTTTGGGAGGAATGAGATTTATAGTGGGATTAGGATTTGGTGGGATTTGCATTTTGTAGGATTTAAAATCCATTCCTTTGTTTGGTTCCCCTCATCCATCAAAGACCACAACCCCACCACAAAATCGCCAGCCACCACCAAACCGCCGGCCTTCTCTGCGAATGCCGGCCACCACCTCACCCTACGCTCCCAGATCTGTAAACGACGGGATTGCAGCGGCGAACAACGGGGTTGTAGATCTGCGAATGATCGGCCACCACCAAACGGCTAGGGTTTCTATTGATTAGGGTTTCTTCGTCTAGGGTTACAGAGAAGGCGGCGGTGACGGGTTTCTTCATCTAGGGTTACAGAGAAGGTCAGCGGTGACGGGTTTCGTCTAGGGTTTTCGTGGGTTTCTTCGGTAGAAGGGCGGCGGTGACGGGTTTCTTCGTCCAGGGTTACAGAGGCGGAGAACGATGAAGGAACTCCAGAGAATGACGAAGGTTTTGTGGGTTTCTTCGACGGGGTTACAGGCGACGGGCTTGCATAATCTTGAAGGACGGGGTTTTAGATCTACGAACGACGGGGTTGCAGGCGACGAAGAACGACGAAGGGTCGCCGGAGGGTCGCCGGAGTAAATCCTTCAGACTTGGGATTTCCAAATACCATGTGGTGTGGGGAGATTGAATAATCCTTCATATGTGGGATTCTTTAAAATCCTTGGAATTTGAATCCCTTGTCAACTTTACAAACCAAGCACAAGATTTGGAGGGATTTCAAATCCCATTCCCATTAAATCCCATGAAATACCACGAACCAAACGCCCCCTAAGTGGATCACAACAACACACATGGCATGGATTCTTGATGCTCCCACTGGCTCCAGCATCCATAGCAACTCCTCTCTTTGTCCTGCTCCTTGTCTTGTTTGATCGTCTCCAAAATATATTATATTTACAAATATCAAACTAACCTATACAATTTTTGATAAAACTAGTTCCCTGTTACGTAATAATACAAAGGTACACAGACCCGCTAAAAGTAGTACTTTAACAAAATTGAATAGGGGTTGTAAGTGGCACGTAGGCCTCCCCACACCGGATAACTAGTAAATGCAATAAATCAGAAGAAGAAATAAAAACAACACAAAAATGATCCACTAGGTCTTAGGCGTTTGGCTTAACGAATAATAGTAAATATTCCAATCATGACATAATAAATATTAATTAAATAAAAACATGTAATATGATCACACACGATATATAAATTCCGGGGATGATTCAAAACTTGAATCTTAACACCACAACTCAACTGGTCTTGTGTTAATCCCAATAATATAACCTGGCCTCAAACCTGGCCTAAACTGGGCCTTTTTCTCTTGTTAAAAAGACAAAAACACCGCCTAGGTTAGACGGCAATTTATATAAATATATATAAAAGCATATAAACCGGAAACTTTATTTTGCTGAAAATCAAAACATTGACTTTCGGCCAAAAGCAAGTTTCACATAGAATATATATATATATAAATATAAGCAGATAAACTAGAAACTTTATTTGGCTAAAATCGAAACCTTGACTTTTGGCCAAAACCAAGTTTCATACATATATATATATATATATATATATATATATATATATATATATATATATATATATATATATATATATATATATATATATATATATGTATATATATATAAGATTGGAAACTTTAACTAGTAAAAAGATCAGAACTTGACCCTAAACTAGAATTCAAGTGTCACACATATATGAATATATAATTAAAAAATAAAGCTAGAAACTTTATTAGGTATAAGATCAGAAACTTGATCTAAACCAAAATATAAGTTTCACACATATATAAACATAATAATATGATTAAAACTTGTCCCCACCGAGCCTAGAAGAGGCTCTGATGCCATTGTTGGGATTTACAGGGTACAACATGCACAACGAAAATGAAACAGAAATCTCATCCCAAGATCACAACCGGATCAAGTGGGGAAACATGACAAAAAATCATATTAGAAAGAAAATATACATATGTACATAGGATAAGAAATTATACCCATGGAAGTCTATAGGGGGATACACAGCTACTGCACCCTGGAACTGGTTGCTAGACCTCCAACACAATAATGTCCGAAACGAAAAACGATCCCGTGTGTGTAAAACACCAAAAAGTGCCGGAGTTTTTGTGTCGTTCGACCGCCGCCGAGAGCAAAACGCCGCAGGGGGCCTCGGTTTCGCGCTGCCGTTCACCGGAGAGGGGTGCAACCGACCGCCGTCGACCATCGCCGAGATGGTGGTGGTGGGTTTCGGCCGAAGAGAGCAAGGGAGAGAGAGTGTGTTTGTTTTATTCTTTTTCTTTAATTGTGATTAGGGTTAAAACTTTCTAAGGCTTAATCCCTTAAATACTTATTTAAGAGGATTAATGCCCTTGGACCTTAAAGCTGGGTCCGCGATCAAAGACTTTAATCTTTTGTCCAAACAAAACCTCTAGTTTGATTTAATATTAATTAATTTTTTTCTAACCAAACATAATAATTAAATATACAACTGATATTTAATTTCTCCTTAAATATTAAACGTCCATTTATTATTTTTCCGGATAATTAATTAACTATTAGTTATCACTATACACACATTGTATTATTTACTGGATCAATTGCTAAGTGATTATGTGTCTTAACTTAGACACCACATACTCCACTAACACACACATATTAATTAAATATCATTTTCTTAATTAAATAAATAATTAACACATATTAATTATTCCAATAATAATAACAATTAATACAATTAAGATAATTAAATTCACATTGAAAGTATCATGGATACCTGCTAACTCATCAGGAAGATCTAAGGCAACAATTTGATCATTTACTACCCGTCTGATTCTGAAAGGACCAATGTAACGGGGAGCCAACTTCCCGCGTTTACTAAAACGAATAACGCCTTTCCACGGAGATACCTTTAAATAAACTTTTCTAAAACGAATCTGCGTACATCTTCTGTCTATCTCTTGCAGCTTTTAGTTTATCCCGAGCAATAACAACTCTATAAGTTGTCATCTGTACAATATCAGGCCCTGCAAATTGCTTTTCCCCTGTCTCTAACCAACAAGTCAGAGTTCTACACGGACGCCCATATAACATCTCATACGGTGGCATACCGATGCTGGAGTGATAAGAATTATTGTAGGCAAACTCCACCAAAGGCAGATGCGAATCCCACAAACCCCCAAACTCTAACACACATGCTCGAAGAATATCTTCTAAAGTCTGAATGGTTCTCTCTGATTGACCATCTGTCTGGGGATGATAAGATGTACTCAAATTTACTCTGGACCCCAATTCCTGTTGTAGTCTATTCGAGAAGTTAGACACGAATCTCGAATTCCGATCTGAAACAATGGACAACGGAACTCCATGTCTAGATACTATTTCATCAATATACAATTGTGCCAACTTACTCAAAGAAGCAATTTCAGCAGTAGCAAGAAAGTGAGCACTCTTGGTTAATCTGTCGACTATCACCCCAAATCATGTCGTGACCTCTCTGAGTTCGTGGAAGTTTAGTTACAAAATCCATTGTAATGTGATCCCACTTACACTTACGTATTTCTAACTGTTTCAACGATCCATACGGCTTCTGATGTTCAGCTTTAAGTTGAGCACAAATATGACATGTCTCAACAAATCTAGCAATGTCTGTTTTCATTGTCGGCCACCAATAACGAGTCTTCAAATCATGGTACATCTTCGTACTTCCAGCATGTATCGACAATCTAGAGTTATGAGCCTCATTCAAAATTAATTCCCTCAAGTTTCCAAGTTTTGGTACCCAAACGCGTATATGATAAACCCTCAAACCACGCGAGTCGGTAGTTAATTCATGCTTTTGTTTGATCATCAATTCATCCTTCAGATTTTAATCTTTCAAAGCTTCAAGATGAGCAGCCAACAGTTGATCCACTAAATCAGACTTGATTTCCAAACGCATATATTTCACTGTATCCGACGTTCCCTTACGACTGAGCGCATCTGCAACTACATTGGCTTTTCCCGGATGATACTGAATGTCACAATCATAATCTTTGATCAGTTCTAACCAACGGCGTTGTCTCATGTTCAGTTCTTTCTGAGTAAACACATACTGAAGACTTTTGTGATCAGTGCAAATCGTGCAATTAGTTCCGTACAGATAGTGTCTCCACAGTTTCAAAGCAAATACCACTGCTGCTAACTCCAAATCATGAGTCGGGTAATTTCGTTCATTTGGTTTTAACTGTCTCGAAGCATAAGCAATCACTTTACCCCTCTGCTTCAGAACACAACATAACCCAGCATGTGAGGTCTTCTGACCCCTCGGGCAATGAAAGAACAGGAGCTTGACATAACAGTTGTTTCAAAATCTTAAAAGCATCTTCCTGAGCTGAACCCCACTGAAACGGAACATCTTTTCGAGTCAATTTGGTCAATGGACCAGCAAGCTTAGAAAAATCCTTGATAAACCTGCGGTAGTAACCTGCCCCAAGAAAACTTTTGATCTCTGTCGGTGTTTTCGGAACACTCCAATTCATCCCCGCTTCAATCTTGGACGGATCCACTTTGATACCATCTTGACAAATTACATGACCCAGAAATTGAACTTCACGCAACCAGAATTCACATTTCAAGAACTTGGCATATAATTTATGTTGCTTAAGGATCTCTAAAACCTGTCTCAAATGTTGATCATGTTCATCCTCTGTCTTCGAATAGACCAAGATGTCATCGATAAACACAATAACAAACTTATCTGAGAAGGGTCGGCACACATGGTTCATCAAATCCATAAATACAGCAGGTGCATTCGTTAAACCAAACGGCATCACTAGAAATTCGTAATGACCATAACGAGTACGAAAAGCAGTCTTTGGTATATCCTCCTCTGCTACCCTAACTTGGTGATACCCTGATCTCAGATCAATCTTTGAAAAGTATGAAGCCCCTTGTAACTGATCAAACAAAACATCAATTCTGGGCAACGGATACTTGTTCTTGATGGTTCTCTTATTCAAATCCCGATAATCAATGCACATACGGAGAGTTCCATCTTTCTTTTTCACAAACAGCACATGTGCACCCCACGGCGAAGAACTCGGACGAATAAACCCCTTGTCTAATAGTTCCTGGATCCGAGTCATCATCTCACGAATATCTAAAGGAGCTAAACGATACGGAGCTTTCGCAATCGGTGTAGTACCAGGTATCAAATCTATTTTGTATTCAACATCCCAAACAGGTGGTAACCCTGGCAGATCATCTGGGAAAACTTCCGGTTATTCTGATACAATACGAACATCGGTAACAGGCCGCTTCTCCTTTTTCACATCAATGGCATAAGCCAGAAAAGACATACACACTTTGGCTAGAGATTTTCTAGCATTCATATACGAGATGATTGGAAAAGAAGATCGATATCTATCCCCACGAGCCACTACATGCGACCCGTCAGCCAAAGGAATAGTAATGAGTTTCTTGTGGCACTGGATACTAGCTTTATGGTGACTTAACTAATCCATGCCTAGTACTAAGTCAAACCCCGGAAGCTAATTACATATAATTAGATTAAAATCAAAAGATAAATACAACTTTTACTGGTTATCATTTACATAAAATACCATTACAGTGTTAATTACAAAACAGGCTCTAATCAAAAACTTTGACATTAGAGTTATGGTCTGTCCAAAATCCCAGTCAAGATCTTCTAGAAACTTACCACGGAGGATCTGCAAAACAATCTAGTGGGGAACTAGCATAAAGCTAAGTGAGGGAATAAATATCTAAACATATACAAGGCAAACATGCCCAAAACACAAAGCTCACAAATCAAGGAGAATCGGCGGTGTTGCAACCACCTACAACCAAGGTCGGCCAAAACAAAGGTTTACCGATGGCCCAGTTACATGAACAACAATAGTAGCACCCTTGAATACAACCAATGCAAATCAAGCTATGTGCTACTACTATATATCCCTAAACCAGGCCCAGCCGAAAATCCCCCACGCTGATCTCCAAAAGAAGAATGTATATGTTGGTGTCTGCCCACTGACACAAGTATAATGGTGTTACTACTGATGCAGTGCGAGCCTATTGGGTCACACACCAAGGATTTATCCCGATAGCTTACTGATAAAGAGAGAAGGTCCAAAAATCAAATTGTTTGATTTTGGGGCTTCACGGCCGTAGAGGGATGCTCCACAGGTCGTGAAGCCCGCTGCCCCACGTTTGACTCAACGACTGATATGGGTCGTGATACCTTTCGGTCTTCACTACTCGTGAGAGGTCGTGAAGGGGTCGTAGAGGATGACGCCCTCACGAGTCACTCGACGCGGCACGGGCCATGAAGGACTATGGCCAGTCGTGGCGCATTTTGTGTTCACGGGCTCTTCATGGGCCGTGAGAGGCCGTGAAGGACTGTCTGCATGAAATCCTTATTTCTGATTGGGCCATCTTGTGGTCCAATGGGATGGGGCTTCTAATCCGGCCAAAACATGGTATTGTGGTCTGCAACAGATTGCTACATGCATTAGACTCTCTCTCTAACATCTCTCTTCGCATTTCTGATTATACACACATTATACACTAAGTGATAGGATCTTGAGTGTGATGAGTGTTCTTGGTTGCAAGAGGAGAAGCTTGTGGGCTGTTCCAGAAGGTGGAGTCTTGAGGGACGTTCACCGGAAGGGGTACTAGCATACGGGGATCGAGTCTACCTTGGTGTGAACTAGAAATAGAGGAGATACACTTGGATCTCTTATTCATCCCGGTTTTGCATTTGCTACAGCCGATTTTTAGGAAAGGTAAAGAGGTACTTTCAGCCCTCTTCTTGTTTCTTTTGTTGCAATTTTGTTTTGTAGAAGATCATCACTTTGGAACATGTTATGGACCCGATTATGTTCGGTTTTTTAAACTTGTTTTTGTTGCTTCCGCTGTGCTTGTGCTCCATACCGTGTTCTAACAGTGGTATCAGAGCCATATCTACAAACAAATTACACTTTTTGTCTTGAAAACCAAAAATGGACATTTTGTCCAGAATGTTTTCACGGGTCGTGAAGACTTGTTCTTCACAGTCTTGAAGGCTCACGACCAGTCTCGTAGGGTATTGGTCGTGAAGGGTTTTTCACTGTGTCAGAGTCCTAGAGCTCATGGGCTTCACGGGCCGTGAGAGGCCGTTAAGGCTTCTGGGCCGTGAAGGATGTCGTGAACAGTGTTTTTGGTCCTTTTTGAAAAAGAAAATAATTTTTCGGTTTTAGCTCCTTTCTATTTTGTTTTTCCAGAATTCGTCCAAAGTTGTTTGGACTTGAAAAGCCCCATAATATCCTAACTCGCATATTTATATGTATCAGGCGGTTTTGGCATGATAATGCGCACGTGCATATACTTGTATTGTGTATGTATCAATATGGTTTTTCAAAGTGTTTGGGATTCCTAATGCATACGTACAAGATTTGTTCACTTGTTCCTTGAGTGTTTTAGGTTGTTTAAGAGCAAATCTAGTTGGGATATTACTACACGGTTATGTTGTGGCACACCGTGTTGTTGTTTGTGTTTGTTATTTGATCCGGTAACGCCTTGCCCGTTAGACCTATGTGTTGGTTGTTTGGTTGTATTTGATTATTCATTCATTTGGTGGTTTGTACCACAATTGGTTTGTAATAATTAAATTTATTCGGTCTTGTATTTTGTACTTTATTTTGGCTTGAATGCCGATTGCTTTTCTCTGTAATTGTTAGATTAGCATTTCGCGGCTTGCACGCCGTTTCTCTTCAAATATTTGTATGTATTTGTAAAAGAAGACCGAAGACAACCATCGAGAGTCGTGGAGGAGACATCTCGGCTATGGTGGATCTGGAGGTTCATTGGAGATGACGGATTCAGTGGGAGCACTTCCAGCTGGACGAAGTGGTTGTGTCCAGAGTTTGGCCTTGCGTCCGTCGTTTGGCTTACGGGGAAGGTGCATAGGGTTTAGGGGCATGTTACCGGATGTTGCTTGTGCGTGGTTGTTGTTTTGTTTATTTTCTTGCGTGGTTGTTTAGTTTCTTCGCTCGCTTGAAAATTTTTTAAAATAATAAAACCAAGAGTTTTGAATTGGTTTACTAACCTCGCGCGCCACAAGACCACTTAAAAAGTAAATCCCGTTTTTTTTATCAAATGTAACTCACTCGCCTCCCGTAAGATGACACCACCCGAATCTAGTGAAATAAGATCGGTCGTCGAGCTCCAGCCGAGGTCGGTTTTGCGTAACTGTGTGGAAGGTGCGTGTGGCAACTCGCAAGGGTCGGTTGTCGAGCTCTAGCCGATCCGGCCATTGGGCTAGAGTACCACCGTGTATCTTGACGGTTGATTTACAATTCCAATATTTTATACACCTTGGTAGTTGTCGAGCTTTAGCCGAGCTATCAAAGCGGATTAATGAGGAATCGGTGAACACAATCCATCAGAAAACACATAGTATTGGGATTGTTACCGGACTTTGCTTACTTGAATGCTTGGTTGTGTTTTATTTATTTCTTTTCACGCATGTATTTAGGATTCGCATGCTAGAAATTTTTTCAACAAAAAATTTAACACAAGATTTTGTTGAAATGATTTGCAATTTCTCCATGCATAGAATCGAAAATTAAATATAAAATTGTTGTTATATTAAGTGTGCAAATTGTTTTGACACTCAATTGTTGATTCTCAAAATCATGCAAAATGATTTAATTGGAAAAACAAAACCCCGTTTTCCAAAAGTAAGTTATGCGTCATCCGTAAGATAACTCCACCCAAATCTATCAAAACTTGGATGATTGTCGAGCTTAAGCAAGAGTCATTCCTTATGGAGATATGTGGAAGGTGAGTTTGGAAACTCGTAATGTTGGTTGTCGAGCTTAAGCACGAGCCAATGATTGGTCGAGTGTACCAACGTGTATCTTGATGGACAAATGACAAATTCGTTGTGATACTTAAGTGGTGTCGAATTTAAGTCGAGTCATTTGAGAGGAGCAAGTTAATTGGTGAGGGAAGGGATCAAACATGCCTAGACATAATAGATGTTGAAAGATTTCGCAAGGACCTAAGAGTTTCAAAATGGTTGCAATTGGTAAAATGGTTACCGACCTTAATAGCTTGCTTCGTGACCCGCGGTAAACCCGTTACGGGGTAGAGTGAAATAAGGTTCTTAGTCTTGTTTAAATAGTTGGTTTTCTTAACTACATGGGCAATTATTTTTACAAGGGGTTTACAACTAAAATTGGTACTCTATTTTGTAGATGGCAACAACACCGCTTCGTCTTCTTCATTGAACTCAATTTCCCTCAAGCTTTTCTTAGAGAAGGCTAAGCTCGATGGCCAAAACTTCAGGGATTGGTTCATGCAACTAATGATTGCCCTTAGGTATGAACAAAATATGTGGACCCCATTTATTTATATGATAGGTAATTTATTAATTTCAAAATACTTGAAATTTGAAAGATACCTAAATGCTTAAAATATATATGGGAAAGTTATTGTGATAATAGATATCTACGTGAGAACAAGAGAGAAAATATCATCCATCAATTAGATATTGATATATCAGATTCCACGGTCGCAAGTCACTCGTCACAAATTATGGCAGTCACAGTTCATGATTGTGTTATGAATAAAACAGAGGGCTAAATGTAGAACCATGATTAAATCAATTGAAGCACCATGATTATATCTTCTATTCTCACAAATATATTTGTTCTTATTTAAACCTCTCAATCGATATATATATATATAAGTTCATGCTAGAGTTGGTTGTAATAGTCGAGGGAATGTATTGGGTATTATGAGGTCCTAGCTTGGTCTTGACAAATGTCGGTCATGCTAATGAATTTCCTCAATTTATTCTATATGACAAGAGTCAAGAACAAGACACTATAAAAACTTTTAACCATCAACTTACAGAACAAATATTAGTTTAATCGTAATAGGATAAAATAAATAATAATAATCAGCAACGATAAAGTAATAAATATAACGAAAAACAATAAAAGATAGACATAAATCTATGTGAAAAACTTAAAATGAAAAAAAAACTAATTAAAGAAGATTGAGAATCAATTTACTATAATAGAAGAAAGTTTACAAGACTTAGAATAGTGATATGGTAATTAGGGTTTATACCCTAATTTTTCTTGATGTAGCCATTGAATATAAAAAGAGAAAAAAAAAGAAGATAGACTTGTGTGAATTTGTAATTTGGTGCTATCCGTTCATACTTGCTACCAAAGGTTAAATACTCCTGTAATTTCAAGTTTGAGAAACATGGCCCCTAGAAGAATGTAGACATAGACAATTGGAGTCATAAAGTCTTCACATTGACTTCAATTGAATAAGCCACAAAGAAAAAAAAAGCACAAAAGCTTTTGTTTTATATTCAAATGCAACAAAAAACACTAACGTGTCCATCAAACTTCAACTTGCAATTACCATGTACAAAAAATTTTATTTTCAAAAATAACACCATCTCCGTCATAAGTCCATTGCTCTCAAATTCATTTAAGATAGTCTATCGAGTTCATATGAATTAAATCTGATAACCAGAAGACCAATGGTGAAAATATCAATAAGATTATTATAAAGTAGCATGTTGAACATTATTATATCATGAAGTTCTTCAAATAATCCCTTCAATCAATTAACATTCTTAACAACTTCTCTAACCAATATCTGTTTTGCTTCATTAGAGGACAATAAGACTATTAGCATGAACGGTGGTGGCCAGTGGAGAGCAGGAACCACAGGATCTGATCACTAGGGGGCTCATTCTCGGAGGGCATTTCATCAAGGAAGTGGCGCATATGTTCCGGCGACAGGAAGAAGCTACCAACAACAACCAAGATGGATGGATAACAACAACAACAATAGGTTTTCATCTTCGGTTTATGTCACTAAGTTTCCAAATAACTGGGAAAGGATATGTGGTCAGCCATGACGAAGGTTGGTAAGGTTTGCGTGTGTTTTTGTCCAAAAATTCAAATTTTGAACGGGAGATAGTATGGTATTGTCATATTATGGAATGACGGAGAGGATAGTGAGAAATGGAGAAGGATGAAATCTATGTTTTTTGGTGATCTACAAGCTGTCATAAGAAGAGAAACGGATAGAAAGAGACAAAATACAACTGGTAGGACTACAGGGCATCAACAACGTTTTGCAGGCATGAATAACAGTGGTAAGGTGAGCATGTCTACTTTTAGGGTTGACGGCAGGTCGTTTAAAGGTGTGTTAGTTGGCCAACAAAGTAGGGACGAGGGTAAGGTTTGTACGAGGTCAGCGTTTCTTATGGCTCCTAAGGAAAAAGATGAGGAGGGTGGTAACAAGGGTGGTAACTACATGAGGGCTAACCTAGTGTTCGAAACATCCGATGAGGAGTGCAAATGGCTTTAGTCGGCTGTTGTGGGAGAAGTAAGGATGGACAATGCAGCGGAGATCGACACCATCTTGGAGAACATTTACTCTCTCGCTACAAATTTTAAGTTCGAACCAAAAACGATGCGGGGCAATTTTTTTTTATTGCATTTCCAAACAATGGATACTATGAATGTATTCTTGGAAATGTTTGACAAAGGTGATGAACAACTCAGGGAGATATTTGACTGTGTTAAGATATCGTCGAAAAACGACGTCGACGGAACTGTACTCAAATGGATAAGGGCGAGTGTGTTCCTTTGCATGCGTACAATACCCATTTTTTCGAGTCCATTGTTAGCTGATCGCACACTCGACTCGGCTCTGTTGTCTTGTGCGTGATAGCCTTACTTTTGGATGATTAACTCGAGATAAACCCTGCAAAAACAACTAACACCTAACGTTAGGGGAAGACGGGGATGGATCCTCTCCGACGCTGAAGTTAGTGTGGAGGAGTGTTGAGTGTGTTCTTGTGGGTTTTATGTGTCTTATGATATGAGTGTAATGGATATTTATAATAAGGAGAAGACATACCAGGGCCTTTGGATCGTTGTGCACGTGTTGAAGACCCGTTTACCTATGATGATTATTTCTGTTGTGGATCTTCCGTATAGAGGATCCTTAGGGAGTCTGCGTAGTGTACTTGAATGTCAGCCCATCCGTACTTATCTTTAAATGCGACTTGATAGGCGACCCTACTTCTTGGGAATATGTGATCCGCGTATCTTTTAGAGGTGAAGCCGAAGACCCTCCTGACGGCCTTCAGCTATAGGAGAGTGTTGTCTCCAGAAATGTTAGAAACCTCCAGGGGATGAGAGTCTCCAGAGCAGACTCTCATCTCCAGGGACTGTGGGTCTCCGGAACTATTCTGAGTATTCTAGGGAATGGGAGTCTCCTGAACCATTTGGAGTCTGTAGGGAATGGGAGTCTCCAGAACCATTTGGAATCTCCCGGACTTACTTCTTTCCTGCATTTTAGTAGGGCATGAATCCCTAGGATTGGGGCCCTACCCCATTATTAGCCTATGGGGTACATACATCGCCGCTGATAATGACACAAGGCTAAGAAAAAAGATTAGACGCTGCAAGGATTTTAATTAGGACAGAGCGAACGGAGTTTCCTAAATCAATTAATGTGAAGGTTGATAATGAAGTTTAAAAAATCTATCTTGTTCATGAAGGATCCTCCCCCTGCTCCTTCCCCACTGGATGCCCCATCGGTATATAATGACCATTGTTGTGCTCCTGCGCTGCCTGCTGAAGGATCCTCATGGATCCCTCGTGTGTCCACTTCATCAATTTCCACTAAGAAATCTGCCAGAGCCTGCCCTTTTATCGCAGTCCTAGGCTTGAATGATATTTCATGCTCCCCCAACTCTACAGCCCATTTGGCTAGTCTGGCCGATGTCTCCGGCTTATACAACACTTGCCGTATTGGTGCGTCGGTGTAAACCACGATGGGATAGGCCTGGAAATATCTCCTCAACCGCCTCGCTGTGAAGACCAGGGCTAATACGAGCTTTTCAATTTGGGTGTAGTTTGCTTCGGATCCTTGGAGGGCCCTACTCGTGAAATATACGGGCTCCTGCCTAGCCTTCCTTTCCTACAGAAGGACGGCACTTACTGCTCCTTTGGAAGCTGCTAGATATAGGATGAGGGTTTCTCCTGCCCTTGGCGTGCACAGGGTGGGTAATTCGCTGATGCACTTCTTAACTCTTCTAAAAGCCTCATCAGCTTCAGCTGTCCACCGAAAATCATCCTTCCTGATACAGCCCCTTAATATTGCGAAGAAGGGCAAGGATTTGTCTGCAGCCTTGGACATGAAACGACTTAAAGCTGCCAGGCGACCATTCAGCTTTTGGAGCTCTTTTTTGCTTTGGGGACGTTCCATTTCTAAGATGCCCTGTACCTTTTTTGGACTCATCCTTATTCCTTTTTCTATGATAACGTGTCCCAGGAATTTCCCCTCTAGGACCCCAAATGAGCATTTGCTTGGGTTCAACTTCATATTGATCCTGTTTAGGTTGTTGAATGTTTCTTGGATGTCCTTGAGCATTCCTGTCAGGATCGGATATTGCTTAATATCAAATAACAAGAATTACCTTTTGAAATAAAATCAGAGTTGTTAAAAAGACAATCTATAGTTTTGATCACAATCAATTAAGAAGTTGCGGAATCACACTTAATTGATTATAAAGGTTTTGAACACAAGAACAATTCAATCAATAACCACAAAGTAATACTGCCACAAAGATGTTTATTGATAACCAATCTATGATTACAATATTCACCTACACCCCCAATCTAACTTCTTATGTTAGACGAAGAACACAATTTGTTCTTAGGTTTCAAAGAAACTTAGAGGCTAAACACTTTCTGAAAGCAAATAACAATTACGTATGAATGCAACAATAATAGTATTAAGAGATCTATATTCTAATCGAGTATTTATAGACTCTTGATCCTCCTTGATAAGTTGACAGTTAGGTAATCTTCTATCTTCTGAGATAATCTTGATAATGTTCGAACTTTGATAAAGATATACTTCAAATCCACGAAGATAGCATTTTCCATAAATAGCTCAACCGAAACTGTTTGTTGAATGAAACAGTTCTGATCTTCTTCTAACAGTCTTCTCTTCAAGGTCTTCTAACTGTTAGTTACAACTGTCTTCGTATTACAGCTAACAGTCCTCGACTGTTTTATCAGAATTCTTCTAACAGTTTTGAACTGTTTTCACAAAATCCATTAACAGTTTTGATCTTTGCATGTATAACAGTTTCAATGAATTAGCCAATTTCCCAACAATCTCCCCCTAACTTAAAGTATTGAACAATACACTTAAGTTGTTTGTTTTAAGGGTTCAACTATAGACAAATTAACATAAGTAAAGAACATATTAACATTGATAATGCAAAGTCAAACTGTTACAATCAAAATATAAAAAGAAAAATTACTTTTTACTTGATTCTATTAGCTCCAACCTTTCCTTCACCCTCTTTATCAGATCTTCCTTCATTTTAGCAGGGCCAAAGAACTTTGTTTTCAACATATATATCATCTTTATTTTACCATGTTTAACAAAGTCAAAATCAAACCACTGAGTTCTTCCCTTTCCCATTACCATATGATAAACTCTCGATTTGTCATATACTTTCATAGATCTTATTGGAAAGACATCATCACTTATCACCATGGGCATTACCTTCAGTGGATCACATATGCTTGTTAAGTGCCTCATCAAGACTCTAATTTCAACTTAAGCAGCTTCCCTGTAGTGACTTACTCCATATTCATACATTTCTTGAATATCTCTCCTAGTCACACTATCCATCAACTGTAAGAAGCTGGCATAGCTTTCAATCGGCTCTACTTCTCTTACAATTATCACCCCTTTCTTTCCAGTTTCAATCCTCAAAAATTCAAATCTCCACTCAGTAATGTGGGATTTTTGTCCTAGTTGCTCTGCCACAAGTTTATCTATTCTTTCATCAACTTCCATTCTAAGTCTATCATGAAGGATGGTTTGAACCATTTCAGATTTAGCTTTCTCTTCAGACTTTTGGACTATTTGGGATTGTTGATGCTGTTGAGGTTTCTTTTGAGGTTCAGCTGCTGGCTTGGGAGGTGGAACTGTTTTCTTCATCACAACTCGTTTTCTTTTGACTCCCTTGCCAGCTTTCTTTTCTTTTTCTTCCTCATCAATCTTAGCAGTGATCTCATCAGCCAGCTGTTGAGCCAATTCAAAGTCTTTCAGCTCTTGTTCTTTGAGCTCAGCTTCCAGCCTTAGAGCTATCTCATGATCATGCTCTTCTTGTTGTTCTTTTGTAAGTTTTAACTTTGGAGTATTAACAACAACTTCTTTTCCCTTACCTAGAACAGGGGGCATCTTATTATCTTTCTTTCCCTCTATAATTGCAATGCCTTTAAATCCTTTCTTAGGTACCAGTGGCTCTAACTTTGCTACTTTTCCATCCAGCCACCCATCATCCACTTTTTGTGCCATTCTCGATGTGCTTATGTTGAGTGTTTGAGCACTTATTTCAATCAAGTGATTTTGTTTGACCTTTGACCATGATTTGAAAATTTCAGTACTTGGAAGGTCTCCAGTCATAACCTTTGACCTTTTAGCACCCTGTCAACAGTTGACAACTTTTCTTCTTCTTCTTTTTCTACTGTTTGAGCACTGGCAGCTGTTTGTTGATCTGGAGCTGCAACTGTTTTTAAGACTTCAGCAACTGTTGGTTCAACCTCCACTTGCTTCAAAGTTTTCTCCCCCTTTTTGATTGGAACGGTTTGAGAGGGGGGTGTTGCACTTGTTTTGGACTGTTGGAGCCGTTGATCATGAACCCGAAGGACATAAGTTGCCTTCTTTAGTGTCTCAGACAAAATTTTTATCTGTTTATCCTGCCTGATGATCACTTCATTGTGTTTTTCCAGAAGCCTATCATATTGGAAATTCCTCTTTTTGAGATAGAGGAAAGCAGCAACGAATGGTACAAGCTCTGAGTTCGTCAATGCCTTTTGTTTCAGACTTGCCTCAAGTTCATCCAATGTTGCCATGGTGAACATATCATCGACAGATACAACTGTTGGGTTACTCCTAGAAGTTTCCACACCAGTACCCCTTTTTTCTTGGTACTGGGGATTTCCAGTAGCTGGTTTACCAGCCTATGTTGCCGTGGCTGAGGTCTTAGCAATGTTAACACTATCCTGTTCATCCCTTGCGGATGAAACAGTAGTATCAGCCTCATAAACCACATGATCACCCTCTAATGGAGTGATCACCTCCTCATTGTGCCTGGGAGACAGCACGAATGGTTCCCTTTCGATATTCTGCACATGTGAATGCACCTGTGCAGGGCTAACAGTTTGGGATTCTGGAACTGTGGTGGAAGGAGCACTAACAGTTTTTCTTCTCTTTTGGAATGTTTTCAGAGGAGGGGCTTGTGTTGTAGCTCTATCAAATGTAGCAGAAGGGATTATATGAGTATCATGAGCTGTGGGTTCTAGAGTTGGTGGTGTAGCAATGTTGTGGGCTTCTTGCTCAACTCTAGCAGCCCTGTTTCTTGAAATGAACTCCACCATTGTAGAGAGTGGTGGAGTTATGGCTCCAGAGAAACTCTTGCCATCTATTTACAACTTGCTCAATGTGGAGGCCACATGAGCAGAGGGAATAATCACTCTCTTGTGTGTTTGAAGGTTTGGCAACAAAAAGTTTAGAAAAACTTGCACAAACCTGGGGTACATAAAAAATAGACCATATTTGGTCCCTAGATGCTTTACCATCCCGTTAAATATCATTTTGGAAAAGTTGAAGCAACGATTGTTTGCCAAGCAGATCAAGGCCAAAGCAATGTTGCTTCCAAATTCATTCCACCCTGTTCTTTTAGGACTAATACACTACTGGAGAGTATGTATTAAATACTTCCAGTGTGCGCAGAACTGTCCTTTATAAAAGGTACCCTTACCCTAGGGCCCTCATAACCAAGCTTAACTAACTCGGCATGCAAAAATTCTAAAGACACTGAGTCGGAGTACTCACCATGTCGATCATTCAGATGTAGATGTTGGCGGATGATATCTTCAAAGATGGACACATCCATACCATCAACTATTATATCAATCCATTGTACTCCAACTTCCTCTCTGATCGTTGCATTTTTCCAGAATTGATCCAGATGGGAAGTGTAGATGGTTGGGTTTATGGTGAGAGCAGTGGTGAGATTGGACATTGAAAGGTATTCGATCATGTCATGAAATGCATTCAGGTTATCAGGTTTGGCAAGATATGCTAGCATGTTGTGTTCTTTTACGAAGGGAAGGGGAGCCATTGTGAGTCGAAAGCAAAATTCTAGGGTTTGCGTATGATCGAAGGTCAGTAGGCGTGAATGAACTTGTGAGGAGGGAATGCCTTATATATGTTTCGAATATTAAATGCAATTCAAACATCCTCAAATTCTGCAAAGACTAAAACACCCTTAAGTAAGCTAACAGTTGATGGACAAAAATGAACTAACAGTTGAGAACTGTTATCGTAGGAAAGTACAACTGTTACTTAAAAGAATTTCTCCCCCTTAGATGAACATGCAGTTTGCCTAACAGTTGTGCACTCCATTCACTAACAGTTGAAAACTGTTAGTTGTATTTTTGAAAAAAAGTTAGTTGAACACGTGCAACTGTCAGTCAACAAGCATCAGCTGGCAAAAACATTAGCACTTTCAAAGATCATAAGCTGACAACAATCATTAGCGAATATCAGCTAACACCATCAGCTGCGACATAATTAATAAAACCATTAGCTGACAAAACATCATCAAATTATGCATTTTATTCATGTTTAACACGGAGGTACGACAAAGTACATTCATTTGACCATGACTAGTCATCAATTACAATAACTTCATCATCATCAAGTACAATGACTTCATTACCAGCATCATTCCTTTGGACATTGAACCACACAACCGAGCCTTCAGTGACTTCCAGATTCAATTCAAACAACAAGCAGCAAGTGGTAGGTAAATTGTTGCTTTGAATAAAATGTTCAAATTCACCTCTTATTCGAACATGATCAGTCATTTTGTACGGCCTACGTGGGTCTGGATGCTGGGTTAAAGTGAAAATCTCATGAACTCCATTCATTTCAAGAATACATGAGGAGTACTTCCAAATCTCATGCATCCTAACAAAGGGAGCTGGAATGGTCACATAACTCTGCTTAGCATTGATCTTTTTGAAATTCAAGATGAAATGGTTAGTAGCCATTTGTAGACAAAATTATGCTCTTTGGAATTCAAATGCATGCTAATTTATAGACAAAGTTGTGGTTAAAAAAATGGCCAATAAATAAGCATGCAGTGACCTGTCATGTCCATTCAACACACTACACAATAAAGTGACAAACCTTGACCAGTTGAGAACTGTACTTAATAAAGTAACAAACCTTGACCACACAGCAAAGACGATAAAGATGGGAACACTGTTTGTGGGACATGTAGCCAGATACCTCCAAAACTGTTGATGGGACACACAGTTCTTCTCTTCTTTGGACACTTAAACCAACAGTTGTTAGATATATACACTAACAGTTGCAAACTGTTAGTGAGAAAACATAGAGGAACAAACAACTGTTAGTCCAGGTTAATCATTCCAATGTTTAAGATCAAAAAGTTGAACCTGCTCACATCAAATGCTTTAGTGAACAGATCGGCTAACTGATCATCAGTATGGACTTTCATAACTTGGATTAATCTTTTCTCATTGCAATCTCTAATGAAGTGAAACCTGATTTCAATGTGTTTTGTTTTAGAATGTTTCACTGGATTATTGACAATGCTAATAGCACTTGTGTTATCAACATAAATTGGTGTATTCAAGAAAGACAAACCATAATCCAGAAGCTGATTCTGGATCCACAATACTTGTGAACAGCAGCTTGATGCCGCAATATATTTAGCCTCAGCTGTTCAAGTTGAAACTGTTGTTTGTTTCTTGCACTGCCATGAGACCAATCTTGAGCCAAAGATTTGACATCCTCCATAGGTTGATTTTCTGTCCACATTAGCTCCACCATAGTCAGTATCAGAGTATGCCACCAAATCAAAAGGTGAATCCTTAGGATACCAAAGACCCTGTTTTGGTTGGCCTTTGAGATATCTAAAGATTCTCTTTACAGCAAACAGGTGTGATATCTTTGGACTGCATTGAAACCTGGCACATATACACACAACAAACATAATATCTGGTCTAGAAGTAGTTAAGTACATTAAAGAACCGATCATAGACCTGTACAAATGTATGTCTACTTCCTCCCCCTCAGGATCTGCTCCCAACTGTTTGTGTGTTTCCATTGGAGTACTTGTCAGCTTCACATCTTGATAGCCAAACTTAATCAAAATGTCTTTGACATACTTTGATTGACTGAGAAATATGCCAGTTGGCTTCTGCTTCACTTGTAATCCCAAGAAAAATGTGAGTTCTCCCATATAACTCATCTGAAATCTCCTTTTCATTATGCCTTCAAACTCCTTGCACAAACTGTCATCAGTGGATCCAAAGATTATATCATCAACATAGATTTGAACAAGCAAAATCTCTATTTTAACTATCTTTGTAAACAATGTCTTGTCAATGGTGCCTCTCTTAAAACTATTCTCAAGCAGATAAGATGATAATGTCTCATACCAAGCTCTAGGAGCCTGATGTAATCCATACAAAGCTCTATCCAACCTATATACCCTATCAGGATACTTTCAGTCTTCAAAACCAGGTGGTTGACACACATATACCTCCTCATCAATAGTTCCATAGAGAAAAGCCGACTTGACATCCATTTGATACACCTTAAATCCTTTATAGCTTGCAAAGGCAAGGAACAGTCTAATTGCTTCTATCCGTGCAACAGGTGCAAAGACATCATCATAGTATATTCCTTCCTCTTGTGTATAACCCTGTGCAACAAGTCTAGCCTTGTTCTTGATTACAATCCCTCTCTCATCCTTCTTATTTCTGAACACCCACTTAGTGCCAATAGCTCTTTTGCCTCTTGGAAGTTCAAATAACTTCCAAACTTGCTGAATTTGAAACTGTAAGAGCTCTTCTTGCATTGCTTCCACCCATTATGGGTCTGTTAATGCCTCTACTGCTTTCTTTGGTTCTATCTGAGATAGAAAGCAGGCATTTACATCAAATTGTTCAAGGTCCACAACACTATTTTCATTCTGCAGCATAGCTCTTGTTCTAACAGGAGTAGTTGGATCACCAATGATCTGTTCTATTTGATGATTCTTGTGAATTCTTGATGTAGGGATGTTTTCTTCAGTCAGTACATTCCCTAAATTTGACAATTCAATCTCAAATTCACTATCATTCCCAGAAGAGTTGCATCCCTAATCTGCAACTGTTTGATGTTCAGAATCAGTGTTTTGTTGAGGATCATGATATTCCATGTCCTTTGAAAGTTCAACATCATTTATTGCACAAATAGCATCGGAAGAGTCATGTTGTAACAAGGGAATCACTACAAAGTCTTCAGTAACTTTGTTTCCACCAACAGTTGTTGGAATTGAGCTAACAGTTTCAAAACTGTTTGAGACAGTTTGTGAATTTGCACTAACAGCTGTAGGAACACCTGCAACTGTTTCTGTAGAATACTCAAAAGAAAGAGATCTAGACAATGCATCAATATCAAATAACCAATCAGGACCATTACCTGCAATATTGATCTTATTCTCATTGAAGGAGACATTCATACTCTCTTCTATGATCCTAGTGACATTGCTAAAAACTCTGTATGCTTTACTCTGAGTGGAATATCCTACAAAGAATCCTTCTTCTGCTTTACTCTCAAACTTGCCTAATTGTCATTTGGTATTCAGGATAGTGCATGGATGTCAGGATCGGATATAGATTATATCAAATAACAAGAACTAACTTTTAAATAATAAATCAGAGTAAAATAAAAGTTAATCTTTAACTATGATCACAATCAACTAAGAAGTTGTGGAATCACACTTAATTGATTAAAGAAGGTTTTAAACACAGATCAATTCAATCAAACAGTAGTTTTATTAACCAACCATAATGATTACAAAAGCAAACTTCACCTCCAATCTAACTTATTATGTTAGACGAAGAACACAGATTGTTCTTAGGTTTCAACGAGAAACTTAGAGGCTTAGCACTATTCAGAAAGCAAATTAAAATTTGAAGAACGAATGCAAAAATATAATCAATGAGTAGGTACGTACAAATTATGAATTCTAATCTATTATATATACTCCTTGATCTTCCTTGATTTGTTGACAGTTAGGTAATCTTCTATCTTCTGAGATAATCTTGATGATCTTCAATGTATTTCGAGATATCTTCAAAGATAGGATTCTTCCATATATAGCTCAACAGAAACTGTTTAATGAATACAACATTTCTTGATTCTTCTAACAGTCTTCAGCTTCAAGGTATTCAAACAGTTGTAGACGTTTACACTAACAGTTCCCAACTGTTTTCATATTTTCAACTAACAGTTTTAACAGTTTTGATTTTTGCATGTATAACAGTTTCAATGACTTAGCCAATTTCCCAACAATCTCCCCCTAACTTAAAGTATTGAACAATACACTTAAGTTGTTTGTTTTAAGGGTTCAATCATAGACAAATTAACATAAGTAAAGAACATATTTATCAGTGTATGCAAAATCAAACTATTATAAACAAAATTCAAGAGATAGAAAAATTACATTTTCTCTGACTGTATAAGCTCTAATCTCATCTTCAATCTCTTCATCAAATCTTCCTTCACTTTTGTAGGGCCATAAAACCTTGCTTTCAACATATACATTAGCTTTGGTTTACTGTGCTCGATGAACTCAAGATCAAACCACTGAGTTTTAGCATTTCCCATCACCATTTGATATACTCTTGATCTTTCATATACTTTCACAGTAGTGATTGGAAATCTTTCATCACTTATCTACATGGACATCACTTCCAGTGGATTACATATACTAGATAAGTGCATCATCAAGACTTTTATTTCAACCTCAGCTTCTCTGTCATAGTGACTTACTCCATATGCATACATCTCCTGTATGTCTCTCTTTGTCACACAATCCATCATTTGGACAAAACTAGAATAACTTTCAATCGGTTCCAGTTCGCTGACAATAGTAAATCCTTGCTTTCCAGTCTCTACCCTCAAAAATTCAAATCGCCACTCAGTAATGTGGGATTTTTGACCAAGCTGCTCTTTTTCTAATTTTTCAATTCTTTCTATAATCTCCACACTTAGTCTATCATGAAGAATGGTTTGAACCTTTTCAGCTTTAGCTTTTTCTTCAGACTTTTGGAATATTTGGGGTTTTCTCTTTTCAACTACTGGCTTGAGAGGTGGAACTGTTTTCTTCTTTACAACTCTTTTTCTTTTTACTCCCTTACCAGCCTTCTTCTCCCTTTCTTCCTCATCAATCTGAGCAGTGATCTCATCAGCCAGCTTCTTTGCTATCTCAAAATCAGATTGTTCTTGTTCTCTTTGCTCAGCTGCTAGCCTTAATGCAAATTCATGATCACGCTCTTCTTGTTGTTGTCTTGAAAGTTTGAGCTTAGGACAAACAACAACAATTTCTTTACCTTTGCCTGGAACAGGAGGCAACTTTGATTCTTTCTTTCCTTCCTGGATGACTATGCCTTTATACCCTTTCTTTGGTGGTAAAGATTCTAACGTAGCAACCTTTCCATCAAGCCATCCATCATCGATTTTCTGTGCCATTTTAGAAGAACTTATTCCCATATATTGAGCACTAATATCAATCAAGTAGTTCTGCTTAACTGTTGACCAAGATTTGAAAATCTCAGTGCTTGGAACATCTGCAGTTGACACCATCCTCTTGATTAGCACCCTATCAACACTTGAAAGCTGTTCTTCTTCTTCTTCATTAACCGCTTGGACACTTGCAACTGTTAGTTGATTTAAAGTTGCAACTGTTTGCTCATTTGGAGCAACAACTGTTTGTTCAGCTTGCGGAACTGTTTGTTGAACCTCTTCTTGCTTAGACTTTCTTTCTCCTTTTGCTTGAGAGGTTGAAGATGATCTCATTGTGGCTTTAGGTTTTTTGAGCAACTGTTCATGATTATGAAGAACATCAGTTGCCTTCATAAGAGTTTCTCCCAGAAATTTCAGCTGCTTGTCTTGTCTAATCAGCACCTCATTATGCATTCCTATCACCTTAACGACTTCATTTGCCTTTTCCAACTTTTCAGATAGCTCTTTTATTTTCTCATCTTGTTTAATTATCCTCTTGTTTTGAAAAGCAATCTTCCTCTTTAGGTGTAGGTGAGCAACAAAGTAAGGTGCAAAGTTAGGATCCGTCAATGCTTGTTGTTTCAGTCTAGTCTCAATGTCATCCAGTGTTTCCACTGTTAGCATATCATTGACAGATTTAACTAGTGGTTTACTCACTTGAGTTTCCCCATCAGTACCCCTCTTTTCTTGGTTCTAGGGATTACCAGAAACTGTTTTACCAGTCTCTATTGCCATGGTTGAGGTCTTAGCTATGTTAACACTGTCCTGGTTATCCTTTGCGGATAAAACAGTAGTGTCAGCCTCAAAAACCATATGATCACCCTCAAAAGGAGTGATCACCTCCTCATTGTGCCTGGGAGACAGCACAAGGGATTCCCTTTGGATATTCTGCACAGGTGAATGCACCTGTTCAGGGCTAACAGTTTCAGTTTCAAGAAATGTGGTAGAAGGAGCACCAACAGTTCTTTTCCTCTTCTTTTGAAATTTTTTTAGTGCAGGGGCTTGTGTTGTAGCTTTTCAAAGGAAACAGGTTGGGAATTTTGAGTATCATGAGCTGTGGGTTCCAGAGGTGGTGGTGTAGCAATAAGTTGGGCTTCATGCTCACCCCTGGCAGCTCTGTTTCTTGAAAGGAACTCCACCATTTCAGAGAGTGGAGGAGTTATGGCTCCAGAGAAACTCTTGCCATTAACCAACAGTTTGCTCAAAGTGGAAGCCACATGAGCAGAGGGAATAATGACCCTCTTGTGTATTTTAAGGTTTGGAATCAAAAAGTTTAAACAAGTTTGTACAAACCGTGGATACATCAAAAATAGACCATACTTGGTCCCCAGATGTTTTACCATACCATTAAATATCAATTTTGAAAAATTAAAACATCTGTTGTTGGCTAGACAGATGAGTGCGAGAGCAATGTTGCTCCCAAACTCATTCCAGCCCGTTCTCTTAGGGCTTATGCACTGCTGGAGAGTATGGATAATGAACTTCCAGTGTGCGCAAAACTGCCCTTTGTAGAAGGTACCCTTAACCCCAGGGCCCTCATACCCAAGTTTTAGTAACTCAGTGTGTAGATATTCTAATGCAACCGAATCAGAATACTCACCATTAAGATCATTCAATTGTAGTGCATGGCGAATAGTGTCTTCGGTTATAGAAACCTCCATATCATCAACAGTTGTAGAAATCTGTTGCACTCCATCAACTTCTTGGACTATGGCATTCTTCCAGAAGTTCTCAATATGTGAGGTATAGATTGTGGGGTTGGCAGTTAGAGCATAATGAATGTTTGATACCGTGAGATAATCAATCATAACGTGGAAAGCGTCAAGATTGTCTGGTTTTTCAAGATAAGCGATCACATTGTGCTCTTTGACAAATGGAAGAGGAGACATTTTGATTTCGATCTCTGAGAGTTGTTGAGGGTTAGGGTTTGCTTCTGATCGAAGTTTGTTTTGGACGTGTGAGTTGCTTGATAAGGAGGGAATTGCTTTATATATGTTTCGACTGTTGAATGCAATCCAAAAGTTTCCAAAAATCTGCAAAGACCAAAACACCCTTTAATAGCTTAACAGTTGACGGACAAAATGACCTAACAGTTGAGGAACTGTTTTCATAAGCTGTAAATGAACTAACAGTTGAAGAACTGTTTTCATAAGATGTAACAACTGTTATTCAAAAGTTAACTCCCTTTTGTTTGATCATTAATTTGGATTAACAGTTGTTTAGTGTTTACAACTGTTCTCATTTCTCCCCTTTAGTTGACAAATTTCTCCCCCTCAGTTGCACATGGACTTTGCCTAACAGTTGTGGAAGCCATATACTAACAGTTGAAAACTGTTAGTATTGATTGAAACAGAATTGTGCAACTGTCAAACAAACTTTAGCTCATATATGTCAAATGCTGAAGCAACAATAACAAATTATTAGAGAACACAGGCATCAACATAAGATGTATTTTATTCATGATAATCACAATTAAGCTACAATAATTTTGAGAAAACAATACTGTCTTTTGCTATATATCTAAACACAACTTATAAGAACTGTCTTAACTCCGAGATCTACATGTGACAAATTATCGTTAACATTTTGTATCATCAAATCTGAACTTTAAGGGAAGACAATCAACATCACATTCTTGCTCGAGAATGTTTTCATTATTTAAGAATCGAGTTCAGAATAGCCTCTACAGTGCCGCCATAGCCTTACTGAGAAGCCTGTCTTCAAAGAATGGTCATGTAATGCACAAGCCATTGTTGGTACTGCTTATCTAATTGTGCAAAGCCGTCTCGTAGGTGTGGGAGAACAATGATCTACACCGTAAGTGTAGACAACTTTCTCCGTGAACAGTTGACATGCCTTAAACAATTTTCAAAACATACAACCCACCAATGGATGTGCAGTAGACCTTCTCATCATATGCACCACCAGAGACGATTGTCATAATTTGCCTCTTGGGAAGATGGTGAATGATACCAGTTCAACATCAGTGGAACTAGTCATCTATTACAATGACTTCCACTGCATCATCATCCGAGGCCCTCTGGTGGTTATGAGTATTATATCTTCGAACATTGAACCACACTACGGAGTTTGTAGTGCCTGCCAGGTTCAAGACGAATCTTAGACAACATGGTGTAGGCAATTCATGGAAGAGAGTGAAATTTTCAAAATCACCTCTTATACGAATATGATCAATTGGTTTATTTGGCCTACGTGGATCTGGATGCTGTGTCAAGGTGAACCTATCTCGATCATCATGCATCTCAAGAACACATGATGAGTATTGCCAAAGCTCATGCATTCTTACAAATGGGGCAGGGATGGTTACATAACTTTGTCTAACATTAATTTCTTTGAAGTTTATGAGAAAGAAGTTAGTAGCCATTTGCAGAGAGAAGTGTGTGCAAATGTAGGTGTGATTTGTGAAGTATGGGTGCAAGGCTATTTATAGAGAAACTGGGAGGCATTAATGTCCATTAATAGCCATTAATGACCATTAATGTCCAGTAATTTCCATTAATAGCATGCAGTGACTTGTCATATCAAATTCACTATATTACAAGCAAAATGACTCACCTTTATCAGTCTGGAACAGTTGTTTCAAGAAAGTGAATTTACCTTTACCTCTTAACAAGGACAGTCACGGGTGTGAAACTGTTTGTGAGACAGGTAAGCAGATATGGCCAAAACTGATGTGTGAAATTACATTTCCTTCTCTGAATACTTAAAAGATAACAGTTGTTAGAAAACGTAACTAACAGTTGCAAACTGTTAGTGTGAAAAACATGGAATAATGAATAGCTGTTAGTCCAAGTTAATCATTCCAAAGTTGGAAATCAAAAAGTTGAATCTGCTCACATCAAAAGCTTTAGTGAACAAATCAGCTAATTGATCATCAGTATGAATTTTCATAACTTGGATTAATCTCTTTTCAATGCAGTCTCTTATGAAGTGAAATCTGATTTCAATGTGCTTGGTTTTATAATGCTTCACTGGATTATTAACTATGCTAATAGCACTAGTGTTATCAACATAAATAGGGGTATTTAAGAAAGACAAACCATAATCCAGAAGCTGATTTTGGATCCATAACACTTGTGAACAGCAGCTTGATGCAGCAATATATTCAGCCTCAGCTGTTGAAGTTGAAACTGTTGTTTGTTTCTTTCATTGCCATGAAACCAGCCTTGATCCAGAGAATTGACATCCTCCAGAGGTTGATTTTCTGTCCACATTGGCTCCACCATAGTCACTATCAGAATATGCCACCAAATCAAAAGGTGAATCTTTAGGATACCAAAGTCCCAATTTTGGTTGGCCTTTGAGGTATCTAAAGATCCTCTTTACAGCAAACAGGTGTGACATCTTTGGACTGCATTGAAACCTGGCACAGACACAAATAGCAAACATTATATCAGGTCTAGAAGCAGTTAAGTACATTAATGAACCAATCATTGACCTATAGAGGTGTATATCAACATCCTCTCCCTCAGAATCTGCTCCCAACTGTTTGTGTGTCTCCATTGGAGTACTTGCCAGCTTCACATCTTGATAGCCAAACTTGTCCAATATGTCCTTGACATACTTAGATTGGCTTAGAAAAATACCAGTGGGCTTCTGTTTGACTTGTAATCCCAAGAAAAATGTGAGTTCACCCATTGAACTCATCTGAAACCTTTTGTGCATATTGACTTCAAATTCTTTGCACAAGCTGTCATTAGTGGATCCAAAGATTATATCATCAACATAGATTTGAACAAGCAAAATCTCTGTTTTAACAATCTTTGTAAACAATGTTTTGTCAATTGTGCCTCTCTTAAAACCATTCTCAAGAAGGTAGGATGATAATGTCTCATACCAAGCTCTAGGAGCTTGATGTAGTCCATATAGAGCTTTATCCAACCTATATACCTTGTCAGGGTACTTTGAGTCTTCAAAGCCAGGGGGTTGACACACATATACCTCCTCATCAATAGTTCCATAGAGAAAAGCAGACTTGACATCCATTTGATACACCTTAAATCCTTTGACGCTTGCAAAAGCAAGAAATAGTCTAATGGCTTCAATCCTTGCAACAGGTGCAAAAACATCATCATAGTCTATTCCTTCCTCTTATGTGTAGCCTTGTGCAACCAGTATTGCCTTATTCTTGATTACAATCCCTCTTTCATCTTTCTTGTTTCTGAACACCCACTTGGTGCCAATTACTCTTTTGCCTCTTGGAAGCTCAACCAACTTCCAAACTTGCTGAATTTGAAATTGTAAGAGCTCTTCTTGCATTGCTTCCACCCATGAAGGGTCTTTCAATGCCTCAATTGCTTTCTTTGGTTCTATTTGAGATAGAAAGCAAGCATTCACATCAAATTGGGCAAGATCCACACCACTGTTTTCATTTTGCAGCATATTCCTTGTTCTGATAGGAGTGGTTGGATCACCAATTATTTGTGATATTGGATGAATCTTTTGAACTCTTGATGTAGGAATGTTTTCATCAGTCAGTTCATTCCCTAGATTAGACAGATCAAACTCACATTCACTTGAATTTTCAGCATTATCACACACTTGATCAGCAACTGTTTGGGATGCAGAGTCAGTGTGTTGTTGAGGATCATGAGATTTCATGTCCTTTGAAGATTCAGCATCAATCAATGGATCAACAGCATTGGAGAACTCTTGTTGGGGAGTCCTAGGGGCACTAAACTGTCTTTCAACACCTTTACTTTCACAAAAACTGTTTAGCTCATCGTTCTTAAATTCAGAACCATTGTCAGATCTAATGACTTTCACCTTCAAATCAGATTGATTTTCAATTTTAAGAATAAGAGACTTAACTAACTCAGCAGTTTCATCCTTAGTTCTAAGAAATTGAACCCATGTGAACCTGGTGAAATCATCAACTATGACTAAACAATACGCTTTCTTCCCTATACTCACCACAGATGTAGGACCAAAAAGATCCATGTGTAACAATTGTAAAGGTGCAGTAATAGAAGAAACTTCTTTGGTCTTATAAGAAGTTTTGTGTTGCTTGCCTTTGAGACAGGCTACACAATGATCATCACATGAGAATTCTTTTTGGGGCAAACCTCTTACCAAACTATTTTTAGCTAACAAGTTCATGGTTTTAAAATTCATGTGACACATCCTTCTATGCCAAATGGCAGACTCATCATGAGATGCCTTTGAGAGTAAACAGAGTTTGGTTCTTTTTAATTTCATCCAAAGTAGATTTCTCTAGTGTGTGTGAGGAATACTTTGTAAGAACATGTGGTTTCCAACTGTTGTGATTAACAGTCGATACCTTTGAACAAACAGCTGGTGGAGTTGGTAAAACAGATGAATCAACTTGTGATTCCTTTTGATTTTCAGTTTGAAGAACAGTTTTACCCTCTCCAGAATCAGTTTGTTTTTGAATTTTCATCCAAGCCAAACCAGCAGTTTTTGGTTTTGTTAAAACAGTTTTGGAACTGTTAGTTGGTTTGGATGTAACAGTTGTAGAACTGTTTGCCAGTTTTGGCTTAGCAGTCTTAGAACTGTTGATCTGCTTTGACTTAACAGTTTTAGAACTGTTATTTTGTCTTTTGGGACTTTTGTTTTGAGCGCCATTGGTTTGTGGGTTATAGTAACAATCTTGAACTAAATGATTAGATCTCCCACAAATGTAGCACTTTTTGGTTTTCACAATAGGTAAACCAGTTCTTTGTGACCAGAAGTGGTTTTGATTTCTTTCATTTCCTCTAACAGCTGCAGATTGAGGAAACTTTTGGACACCATGTTTTTGGCATGTGCATGCAGGCATTTCAGTATGCCTTTTCTTAGGCTTGGGTTTAGCCTGAGATTTTGGAGCTTCCATCTTCTTCTTTGCATACACAACCTCACCAACTTTCTCCTTTCCTTTGGCTTTTGTACTAACAGTTGGGCTTTTTAGCTTAGAACTGTTTGGGTTCTTGTTGGAACTGCTAGTGTAAAAATGGGGACTATTGGCAACAGTTGTGGAACTTTCTATGGATTGGATAACTTTTGAAGGTGTTGGCTCAGTGATGAGGGATTCTGTGGATGCTTTTACAAACACCACAGGCTTGAAAGATGGTTTTGTGGAAATGGGTTCACAACAGATGTGATTTTCATATGGAATCACTTCATCTTTCTTCACAACTATCTCAATATCTTCAACACTTACTACAGACAGAACTTCATCTTCATAACTCTCAAACTTTGGATCAGCTAACTTTAATTCATCTGCCAAAGGTTCATTGACATATCTATCAGCTGCCTCAGACAAGGGTGTTATGTATGTGTGATTGTATGGAGGCGGGGTTTCCTTATGTCCAAGTCCAGTTTTCACCTTGTCTCTCACTTAAGATTGTAGCAGAGTCTCAAGCTTAAGGTTTGCAGCCTTGAACATTCCAAGATCAATGTCCACACCCTCCAATTTCTTTGTGAGTTCATCCACCTTGCTTTCTTTTTCAACCAATTTCTTTTTCAGACTATCAATCTCATCTTGAAACTGCTCTTTCTCCCACTTATGATATTTTCTATCATAGTCCATTTGCAGTTCATTAGCCTGATAGTCTTTAATTTTCTTTTCAAGATCTTCTATCATAGCAGTATACTCATACCTTCTCTCCTCCATTTTACTTAGAGCAGCACATACTTTCTTATTGTGCTCTCTAAATTTCTTAACAATAGCTCTACATTCACCAGGACATAGTTTAGAAGATACCTGTATGTCCTCAGATTCTGGAGAATCCATCTTGATGGAGGAGTCAGTTAATGCCATCAAAGCGTTGTTGCTTGTAGCCTCCTCTGCTTGATCACTCCAATCAAATCCATGGCCTTCTTGTGAGACCAATGCTGAGGAGGTATGATTCTGAGTTGGCCTCTGACCTTGATTCTGAACTTGTCCACCAGATCTGCATTCTCTTGCAAAGTGGCCAAGTTGTTGACATTTGAAGCATCTAACCTTTGACTTGTCAAATCCAGCCTTGCCATCAGCTCTGAAATTCATGTTTTGCCTTCCAGTCCTTTTAATGAACCTCTTGGCTCTAACAGTAAGCATGGCCATCTGCCATTTGAGATCTATCTCCTCAAGATCATCAGGGTGCACTTGTTCAAGATCCTCATTGGTGAGGGTTGAATGTGCATGGCTGGCAAGAAAAGCTTCAAGAACAGCATCTGGAGTGTTCATATCTAGTCCAACAGCAGAACTAGTACCTGCACAACTATCAATAGAGTTAGTTAATGAATGGTTTGATTCCATACCTGAGGATGACAGGAGAGCAGTATTGTGGCTAGGGATAACAGTTTTTCTTTTTCCCTCTATCTCTCCCTCAAACACTATCAAACTATTATAGAGGTCATCTAACTCTATGTCTTCAAGAGAATCCTTGGTTCTCCATTGTGCAGCAAACACAGTCCATTCATCACCTAGAGACCTAAGAAACTTTCTATTTATCTTGATCAAGCCTAACCTTAGCACTCTCCAGTTGACTCACCAGTTTGTAAAACCTATCAAAGATTTGGGTGATACTCTCATTCTTCCCACTGGTGAAGTTCTCATAGGCTTGTTTAAGAAGATCTCTTTGGTTTCTCTTAGAACTAGCATTTCCAGCAAACCTCTTCTCCAGAGCATTCCAAAGTTCATGAGCATCATCAAATTTCTTGAATTGATGTTGATACTCATTGGGAATTGCAATCTGGAGGATGCTGAGGGCTTTCATCTCAATCATTCTATCCTTCTTTTCAGCATATGTCTTTGGTGGTGGTTTCTTCTTTGGTTTTCCATTCTCATCTAGTTCAATGGGATTAGTGGGAACAGTTTCAATGATTTGCCAAACAGCATAGTCCATTAGTTGGACATGCTGTTTAATTCTTAGTTTCCACATCTCAAAATCAGATGGTTTGAGCATGGGAACACGAATGTTGGACCCTGATCCACTGTTATCAGAAGAACCTCCCGAATCCATTGAAACAAATTGATTTAAAAAAAAAACAGTTTTGAAAAATAAAGCAAGGTAATGCAAAAACCTTCAACTGGTGATCAAAGGAACCTTAATGATAAGGCTCTGATACCACTTGTTAGGATCGGATATAGATTATATCAAATAACAAGAACTAACTTTTAAATAATAAATCAGAGTAAAATAAAAGTTAATCTTTGACTATAATCACAATCAACTAAGAAGTTGTGGAATCACACTTAATTGATTAAAGAAGGTTTTAAACACAGATCAATTCAATCAAACAGTAGTTTTATTAACCAACCAGAATGATTACAAAAGCAAACGTCACCTCCAATCTAACTTATTATGTTAGACGAAGAACACAGATTGTTCTTAGGTTTCAACGAGAAACTTAGAGGCTTAGCACTATTCAGAAAGCAAATTACAATTTGAAGAACGAATGCAAAAATATAATCAATGAGTAGGTACGTACAAATTATGAATTCTAATCTATTATATATACTCCTTGATCTTCCTTGATTTGCTGACAGTTAGGTAATCTTCTATCTTCTGAGATAATCTTGATGATCTTCAAAGTATTTCGAGATATCTTCAAAGATAGGATTCTTCCATATATAGCTCAACAGAAACTGTTTACTGAATACAACAGTTTTTGATTCTTCTAACAGTCTTCAGCTTCAAGGTCTTCAAACAGTTGTAGACGTTTACACTAACAGTTCTCAACTGTTTTCATATTTTCAACTAACAGTTTTAACAGTTTTGATTTTTGCATGTATAACAGTTTCAATGACTTAGCCAATTTCCCAACAATGGACAACCAAATAGTTTGAAGAAGTTGATCAAAGGTTTTCGTTTAAGGAACAACTCATAAGGAGTTTTCCCTTTGGACTTGACAACTTGTACTCTATTCTGAACATAGCAGGCAGTGTTCACTGCTTCTGCCCAGAAAGTCATTGGGAGCCTATAATCCGCTAACATGGATCTAGCAGCATCAATCAAAGTCCTATTCCTTCTCTCAGCCACTCCATTCTGTTGAGGAGTCATAGGTGCACTAAACTGTCTTGAAATTCCTTTTTCCTCACAAAAGCTGTTTAATTCATAGTTCTTAAACTCAGAACCTTTATCAGATCTAATGACTTTCAACTTCAAATCAGATTGATTCTCAATTCTAAGAATAAGAGACTTAACTAACTCAACAGTTTCATCTTTAGTTCTAAGAAATTGAACCCATGTAAATCTGGTGAAATCATCAACTATAACTAAACAGTAGGCTTTCTTACCTATACTGACCACAGATGTTGGACCAAAAAGATCCATATGCAACAGTTGTAAAGGTGCAGTAATGGAAGAAACTTCTTTGAGCTTATAAGAAGTTTTGTGTTGCTTGCCTTTGAGACAGGCTACACAATGATCATCACATGAGAATTCCTTTTGTAGCAAACCTCTTACCAGATTGTTTTTAACTAACACATTCATGGTTTTAAAGTTCATGTGACACATCCTTCTATGCCAAATGGCAGACTCATCATGAGATGCCTTTGAGAGTAGACAACTTAATACATTCTGCTTAGCAATCTTTTGTGTATCCAGACAGTATACATTATCCTTTCTAGGTGTTCTTAAAAGAACATCTTTTTCATCCAGTTTAAAATCTTTTTACAGGATAATGCATTCAGTGTCTGTAAACAAGACTTTGTTTCCATTGTCACAGATTTGAGATACACTTAGCAGGTTGTATTTAAGTTGTTCAACAAAGAAAACATCATTAAATGTAAGTGTACCTGCCTCCACAGCTCCTTTACCTGTGATTCTTCCTCCCTTAGCATTTCCTCCAAATGCTACATATCCTCCATTGATTCTTCTGAAATCCTTCAAACAGTGTGGATTTCCAGTCATGTGCCTTGAGCATCCACTATCCACATGCCAAATTGATCCATGATCGGCCCTATGAATGCTCTGCACAAATAAAAATCAGTTAGTAGCAGGAAGTACCCAGGCCATGCAGGTCTTGGGTACATCATTCAAGTCATAATACTTAAACACAGATTGAGTTTTCTTGATGTCATCCAAATTAGACTTCTCTATTTTGTGTGAAGAGTATTTTGTGATAACATGTGGTTTCCAACTGTTGTGATTAACAGTTGAGTCTTTTGAACAAACAGTTTTTGGATTTGGTAAAGCAGTTGAAGCATGTTTTAACTCAGATTGGTTTTCAGATTGATTAACAGTTTTACCCTTTTCAGAAACTGTTTGTTTTTGCAATTTCACCCAAGCCAGACCAACAGTTTTTGATTTTGTCTTAACAGATGTAGAACTGTTAGCCGGTTTGGATGTAACAGTTGTAGAACTGTTGACCTTTTTTGGCTTAGTAGTCTTAGAACTGTTAGTCTGTTTTCTGGAACTTGGTTTCTGGGTGCTATAGATCTGTGGGTTTTAATAACAATTTTTAGCCAAGTGATTGGTTCTCCCACATATATATAGCACCTTTTAGTTTTGATAATAGGCAAACCAGTTCTTTGTGACCAGAACTGGTTCCTATTTCTTTGGTTTCCTCTCACTGGTGCTGACTGAGGAAATTTCTGTACACCATGTTGTTTGCATGTGCAGACAGACACTTCAGTATGCCTTTTCACATATTTGGGTTGAGACTTTGCTTTTGAAGCTTCCTTCTTTGGCTTCTTAATCACAACTTCATCAACCTTCTCTTTTCCTTTTGACTTAACACTTGGGCTGGTTGGGTTAGAACTGTTTAGGTTCCTTTTGGGACTGTTAGTGTAAAGGTGGGGACTGTTTGTAACAGTTGTGGAACTGCTTATAGAATGAACAGCTTTGGACGGTTTTGGCTCATTGGTGAAGGGTTCAGTGGATGCTTTTACAAACACCACACGTTGTAAAGAGGATTTTGTGGCTATGGGTTCACAACAGATGTGATTTTCAAATGGAATGACCTCTTCCTTCTTCACAACTCCTTCATTCTTATCATCACTCACCTCATACACAACTCCTTCCTCTTCACTTTCAAATTGTGGATCAGCTGACTTCAGTTCCTCTGGTAATGGCTCATTAACATACCTATCAGCTACATCAGACAAGGGAGTTATGTAGTTGTGATTGTATGGAGGTGGGGTCTGTTTATATCCTAAACCAGTTTTCACCTTGTTTCTGATTTGTGATTGTAACAAGGTTTCAAGCTTAAGATTTGTTGCCTTGAACATGCTCAGATCAATATCAACACCCTCCAACTTCTTGGTTAACTCATCAACCTTACTTTCCTTTTCACTTAGCTTTTTCTTTAGACTATCAATCTCTTCTTGAAGCTGCTCCTTCTCCCACTTATAATACTTTCTATCATAATCCATTTGCAGTTCATTAGCTTGATAATCTTTGAGTTTCTTTTCAAATCTTTCAATAACAACACTAGTTTCATACCTTCTCTCCTCCATTTTACTTAGGGTTTACTGCACATACCTTTTTGTTGTGTTCTCTAAACCTTTTAACAATGGCTCTACATTTTCCTGAACAGAGTTTCGAAGATACCTGAATGTCTTCTGATTATGGTGAATCCAGTTTGATGGAGGAATCAGTTAATGCCATCAATGCCTTGTTGTTAGTGGCTTCCTCTGCTTGATCACTCCAATCAAACCCATGGCCTTCTTGTGATACCAATGCTGAGGAGGTTTGAGTTGGCCTTTGTCCTTGATTCTGGCCTTGTCCACCAGATCTGCACTCTCTGGCAAAGTGACCAAGCTGTTGACATTTAAAACATCTAACTTTTGACTTGTCAAAACCATCTTTGCCATTAGCTCTGAAGTTCATGTTCTGCCTTCCAGTTCTTTTGATAAACCTTTTGGCTCTGACAGTTAACATGGCCATCTGCCACTTGAGATCCACCTCCTCAAGATCATCAGGATGCACTTGTTCAAGATCCTCATTTGTGAGGGTTGAATGTGTATGGCTAGCAAGAAAGGCTTCAAGTACAGCATCAGGAGTGTTTACATCTAGTCCAACAGCAGAACTAGTACCTGCACAACCATCAACAGAGTTAGTTAAAGAATGGTTTGAGTCCATACCTGAGGATGAAATAAGAGCAGCATTGTGGCTAGGGGTAACAGACTCTCTTTTTCCATCTATCTCTCCTTCCAACACAATCAAACTCTATATCTATATCCTCTAGAGAATCTTTGGTTCTCCATTGTGCAGCATAGACTGTCCACTCCTCACCCAAGGATCTAAGAAACTTTCTATTGATCTCATCTTGTTCTAATCTAACCTTAGCACTCTCCAATTGACTCACCAGCTTATAGAACCTATCAAATATCTGAGTAATACTCTCATTCTTTCCACTAGTAAAGTTCTCATAAGCCTGTTTTAGTAGATCCCTTTGATTCCTTTTGGAACTAGCATTCCCAGCAAACCTCTTTTCCAGTGCATTCCACAGTTCATGAGCATCATCAAACTTCTTAAATTGATGCTGATACTCATTGGGGAAAGCAATCTGAAGGATGCTAAGTGCTTTCATCTCAATCATTCTTTCTTTCTTTTCGGCATCAGTTTTTGGTGGTGGTTTCTTCTTAGGTTTTCCTGTTTCATCTAGATCAACAGGAGCAGTAGGAACACTCTCAATGATTTCCCAAACAGCATAGTCCATTAATTGGACATGCTGCTTGATTCTCAGTTTCCACATCTCAAAATCAGTTGGTTTGAGCATGGGAACACGAATGTTTGACCCAGATCCAGTGTTGTCAGAAGATCTACCAGACTCCATTGCAGTATAGTGATTGAAAAACACAATTAAACTTTAGAAAAACTTTAAATAAAGAACCACAGCAGATTGGTGCAAACACCTTCAACCAGTGATCAAATGAACCTTAATGATAAGGCTCTGATACCACTTGTCAGGATCGGATATTGCTTAATATCAAATAACAAGAATTATCTTTTGAAATAAAATCAGAGTTGTTAAAAAGACAATCTATAGTTTTGATCACAATCAATTAAGAAGTTGCGGAATCGCACTTAATTGATTATAAAGGTTTTGAACACAGGAACAATTCAATCAATAACCACAAAGTAATACTGCCACAAAGATGTTTATTGATAACCAATCGATGATTACAATATTCACCTACACCCCCAATATAACTTCTTACGTTAGATGAAGAACACAATTTGTTCTTAGGTTTCAAAGAAACTTAGAGGCTAAACACTTTCTGAAAGCAAATAACAATTACGTACGAATGCAACAATAATAGTATTAAGTGATCTATATTCTAATCGGTATTTATAGACTCTTGATCCTACTTGATAAGTTGACAGTAAGGTAATCTTCTATCTTCTGAGATAATCTTGATAATCTTCGAACTTTGATAAAGATATACTTCAAATCCACGAAGATAGCATTTTCCATAAATAGCTCAAGCGAAACTGTTTGTTGAATGAAACAGTTCTGATCTTCTTCTAACAGTCTTCTCTTCAAGGTCTTCTAACAGTTGTAAACTTTGTACTAACAGTTCTGATCTCTTGGTCTAACAGTTGTAAAGCTTACAGCAACTGTTAGTTACAACTGTGTTCGTATTACAGCTAACAGTCCTCGACTGTTTTATCAGAATTCTTCTAACAGTTTCGAACTGTTTTCACAAAATACATTAACAGTTTTGATCTTTGCATGTATAACAGTTTCAATGACTTAGCCAGTTTCCCAACAATTCCTTCTTCCGTTTGACACTTTATGACCATGTCATCTACGTAAGCTTCCATGTTACGTCCAATCTGGGCACTGAAAGTTTTATCTATCAGCCTCTGGTACGTCGCTCCAGCGTTCTTCAATCCAAAGGGCATTTTCTTATAGCAGAAGATTCCTATGTCAGTATGAAAAGCCGTCTTGTGTTCGTCAGCCTCTGCCATCTGTATCTGGTGGTATCCTTTGTACGCATCCAGGAAACATTTCACCGGGAAGTCTGTGAGGCTTTCCACTTTCCATGAGATCTCTAGGAGAGGGTAGTTATCTTTAGGACAAGCTTTGTTAATGTCCTTGAAGTCGATGCACATACGCCAGGAGCCATCTCCCTTTCTTACCATTACGGGATTTGCTACCCATGTCTGATATTGTACTTCCCTGAGGATTCCTGCTTCAGCCAGCTTCCTCACCTCTAAACAAGCTGCCCAGCTCCTTTCTGGGGCTAAACCCCTTTTCTTCTGTCGTATAGGAGTTATGTTGGGGTGGATCCCCAGGTGGTGCTCTGTGCAAGCCCTTGGTACGCCGGTCATGTCTGAGGGTTCCTATGCAAAAACGGAGGTGTTGCTGCGAAGCAATTGTATCTGCTGCGTTCTGACCAACCTTGAGATGTTCCTGCCTATGGTCACCCTCTGTTCGGGGAATCTTGGGTTGACAACCACTTCTGTGGGATGGTTGTCCCACAATTCGTATTTAGGTTGCACTTCAGCGCATGTTTCCCATTTTGTTAATGAACTTCGCAAGGTACTTGTGCTTCCTCCTGCTGAGAATAAGATTAGACCATGAATAGTGAAGACTATCGCACCCAGCTTTCTCATGGTAGGTCTACCTAGGATTATGTTGTGCTTTAATGAAGCCCTGACTATCACAAAGTCTAGATCTTCCGTCGCCGTCAGCGGGAAAGATCCAATGATGGATCGTAGACGGATCTATCCGATTGGCCATACTACCTCTCCTGAAAACCCGGACAGGCGTACTCCGGTGGGTTGAATTTGCGCCCTTACTCTAGGAGGCAGCTGCTGAAAACAATGGTCATACATTATGTCTACAGAGCTTCTTTCATCCCAATGGGCTCTGGATATCTCATAATCTGCCACCCTGATGTTGGTGACCACTGGCTCTTCTTCCAAGTCACCCTCATCTATGGTAGGTATCATAAGGAAAGGGGGCGGGGAGTTGGACTGGCTTCTTCTCTTCCTTCTATCCATACCAAAGGATTGAATCATATTGATCCTTCCCTCTGGAACCTTTTCTCCTGCTGGGACTACTGTTTTTTCCAAGAGGGGTCTCTCTTGGGATCATCTTTTCTTCCATCTTTGACTGTTCGCACTAAATGGTCCAATTTCTCTGCTTTTACTGCTAGCTCTATCTCCTTCTTGAGTTCCCTGCAATTATCAGTGTCATGTCCCTTATCCTCATGGAACTTACAGTACAACCGGCTGTTGAGTCGGCGAGGGTTAGTCATGGGAAGAGGAGTTCTGAACCCGGCCCTTACTCCTTCGGTAGCCAGGATCTCCTAAGGGGTCTTAGAGAGGCTTGAAATAAGCTGGCCCCTTCCTTCATATGTTCTGTCTCTCTTCCCATCCTAGAACCTACGATGATTCCTATTTCTGAAGCTCCCCCTGGAGCCAGAGCTTTCTCCGCCCTAGGGTTTGTTTCTCGATCCTTCCTTCTTGTTGATTCCCTGACCTGGCTGGCAGTCTCCTTCCCCTGCATCCAGGCGTAGGCCCTGTCCATGCATTCTTGAAAGGTGACGGGTACCTTTGTGGATAGATCTTCTATGAGCAGAGGTGGTCGGATGCTCATGATGAATCATGATATCACTTGACTCCCTGGGAGGTTGGGTATTCTTGCCCTTTCTTTATTATATCGTGGGATGTAATCCCGCATGTTCTCATCGACCTCCTGTATTATTAGGTGAGCCCTTAAGTGGGACTCGGCATGGACCTTCTGTGGTCTGAAGTGGCTTCTAAACCTTTCTCGCAAGTCGTCGAAGCTCTCTACGCTCCCCGATGGGAGACCAGCGAACCATTCTCGTGCGCTTCCCTTTAGTGTCATAGGAAATACATGACAAGCTATGGATGCATCCCATTTTTGGAACTTCTTGGCCCCTTCAAATAGGTTCATGTGATCATTGGGGTCCCCTGTCCCGTCGTAGGTTCCCACTATCGTGGGGACCTTAACATTATCTGGTATCTGGGGTTCTTCGATGTAGCGAGAGAAAGGGGTACTACAAGCTTGCATGAGTGCTCCTGCGGGCTGGGGTTGCCTCGTACGTGTCTCTCCTCCCCAGCTCTTTCCCTGCATGGCTATGCCCTGCCAGTATGCAGCCTGTGCTTGGGCTTTAGCCAAGAGCATGCTTTGTAACTGGGCACGTGTGTTTATTGCCGACCCGGTGGCACTATCTAGCATTGTCGGGGTGCTGAACAAGTTCGTGGGTATCACTGGAGATGTTTCTATCCGTTGGGGTGTCCTTGCGGCTTGGCCACCCGGAGTGACCACTTCCCATTCCTCATTATTGAGGTAACGTAAACCACCTCGTTGCGAACCAAACGGTTAGACTGGGGATGATCATTGTTGCCTTATGGGTAGTAGTTCTGGTGGGCCTTCTCCACCCGGACTGACTATGGGATTTGAGGTACTTGCATTCGGGTTGGCGAGGGGAACATTTGCGGTGCTTTGGATGGGTGGTGTTTCATTGGGTGTGGTCATTTTAGCTGCTGTGAGAAGAACGTAGATGATGTTTAAAGAACCGTTGGTCCCACGGATGGCGCCATTTGATCGCGCACTCGACTCGGCTCTGCTGTCTTGTGCGTGATTGCCTTACTTTCCGATGATTAACTCGAGATAAACCCTGCAAAAACAACTAACACCTAACGTTAGGGGAAGACGGGGATGGATCCCCGTATTCCTCTCCGACGCTTAAGTTAGTGTGGAGGAGTGTTGATTGTGTTCTTGTGGATTTTATGTGTCTTATGATATGAGTGTAATGGATATTTATAATAAGGAGAAGACATACCAGGGCCTTTGGATCGTTGTCCACGTGTTGAAGACCCGTTTAACTATGATGATTATTTCTGTTGTGGATCTTCTGTACAGAGGATCCTTAGGTAGTCTGCGTAGTGTACTTGAATGTCAGCCCATCCGTACTTATCCTTAAATGCGACTTGATAGGTGACCCTGATTCTTGGGAATATGTGATCCGCGTATCTTTTAGAGGTGAAGCCGAAGACCCTCCTGACGGCCTTCAGCTATAGGAGAGTGTTGTCTCCAGAAGTGTTAGAAGCCTTCAGGGGATGAGAGTCTCCAGAGCAGACTCTCATCTCCAGGGACTGTGGGTCTCCGGAACTATTTTGAGTCTTCTAGAGAATGGGAGTCTCCTGAACCATTTGGAGTCTCTAGGGAATGGGAGTCTCCGGAACCATTTGGAATCTCCCGGACTTACTTCTTTCCTGGATTTTAGTAGGGCCTGAAGCCCTAGGATTGGGGTCCTACCCCATTATTAGCCTATGGGGTACATACATCGCCGCTGATAATGACACAAGGCTAAGAAAAATGATTAGACGCTGCAAGGATTTTAATTAGGACAGAGCGAACGGAGTTTCCTAAATCCATTAATGTGAAGGTCGATAATGAAGTTTAAAAAATCTATCTTGTTCATGAAGGGTTCCATGGGTTCTCAACGACGACTTCAGATGCTTCAGCCGATAAGAGTGATAACAATGTGACAGAGGCCTCTGACAGTCATTCCAATAATCATGCCAAAGGATGTGACGATGGTGCTTTTAAAGAAACTAACACGGTAGGGGACGATCCTTGCCCCGAGAAGTCACCGGTCAGGCTGAAAGGCGTCGGCAGGCATCGGCGGTTATGGAGGTAAAGGAAGGTTTCGATGCAGAAGATTTAAAGAATCTTGACAGTCATCAGCCAGTGGTCGATGAAGGTGAGTACGTTGGAAACCCAAATGACATGAAGTCTGATGATATCGTAAATGGTTTACGGGGTGGCGGCTCTAACGGATCTGTAGGGGGATGAATACGAGGTTGGCAATCATTATGGTATCTGTTTAAAATTCAATGAGGGATGAGGAGCCCAGTAAGAAGATACCATCGATGGATGGGCTCTGTAAAGAGAATAATATCAACAATGCCTCAAATTGGCCTTTTGGATTTGACAACAGTAAATTGTTTTTTGACAGGCCATGTGGGAATAATAAAATAAATATAGTTTCTGTTGGGCCAAATGTCGATGATGTAACATAAAACAACCAAAACTTGCGAGGATGGATTAGTTAATATCCAGGTCCAAGAAGCTAATTCCAATATGGAACAATGTTGTGGTAATATTGTAGCGGAGATGGTAATGTCTGATGACGATTTTAATCAGCGCCGAGAGGCATTGTTACAGGATAAGCGTTTGTCGACGGAGGAGTGGATCAACATTGCGTTCGATAAAAGACGGTTGGGTAATCAGAGAAAAACACAAAAAAAGAAAGACAAGAAAGGGGGAAGGGGTTCTATGAGAAATAAACCAGTAAAGAAAGCGACTCGGACAGATGTACCTATGAAGGTGACCATAGATAATCTTGTTGATTCAGAAGCAGAGGTCGAGAGAGTTTTAGAGATCGTAGCTAATATGGGATTCAACCTAACAGCTACAAAAAGAAGAGGTGAAGATGCGGCTGAAGTCAGAGTGCTGCAGACTTCAAGGTATGTAAGTGCTTGAGCTCCTTTATTTGTGTGTGTTATTTTATAATTTTATAATGTTTTGGTCATTTAATGTGAATGGGGTGGGTAAAGGCTCGAAGAAGAGAGCTGTAGCTAGGGTCATTAGAAACATTAATCCCGGGGTAGTATTTTTTCAAGAAACAAAGATTACAGATCATGATATTAAGGTTGGGAGGGCCTTGTGGAGAGGTGTGGATGTTGGTGTGGAATGGGTTAATGCTTCGGGAAGATCGGGGGGGGGGGGGGGGGGTTAATGACGTTATCGGACTATAACTTTTTTGAACTTAAACAGGCGTTTAAATGTCAAGGGGGATTATGATTAAAGGGTGTATGGAAACAATTCAATATTGAGGTAATGTTGTGTAATATTTATGCATCAAATGATAGAAGCAGGAGAAGTATGTTATATGATGAAATTAAGGGTTTGAGAGGTCAACATAGAGTGTGTTAAGTTTTGGGTGGGGATTGGAACGAGATTGTTGAGATTGAGGAGAGATCGTCGTGTGTAAGAAAGGATGGCGGTATGAAAGATTTTAGCGAGTTCATTGAGTTGGAGGGCTTAGTTAATTTACCTCTGTCAAGTGGAAAATTTACATGGAGCAATAACCAAAAATAGTTGGTGTCAAGTAGGCTGGACAGTTTTCTATTCGATGTGGACCTGTTAGAAAAGGTCCCAACTGTGTTTCAATGGGTAACAGAAGATGGAGTATCGGATCATTATCCGGTTGTTTTAGGATTAAAGGAGGAGGACTGGGCCCAACTCTTTTTAGGATGTTCAATTGGTCGGTTAAGAAGGAGGGATTTAAGGAATGTGTGCACAAGGCGTGGGGGGAACCTACGTAGGGTAGCGTGGAAATTAGGTTAAAAAATGTTAAGTTAACTATTAAAAAGAAGTTTAGGCTCAGTAAGAATTCTTTAAATGATAGGATTTTAAGGTGTTAAAGAGATCTTCTGGAGATTGAAGTTCGGAGAGAGGCAAACCTGGATGACGAAGAATTATGGAAGTCATGGAGAGTGAAGAAAGATTTGTTGTGGCAGTAGAGACAGAGAGAATTTGATCAAGCTAGGCAGAAGTCAAGGTTATTATGGTTACAAAAGGGTGATTGTAACTCAAAGTTCTTTCACATTATGTCTAGATCAAGGGTTAGAAGAAATAAAGTTAACAACTTAGAAGTTGATGGTAGGGTGTTAAAGGAGCCAACTAGGGTGAAAGAAGGTATAACGACATATTTTGAGAAACACTTCAATAGTAGAGGCTGCTGCATTAGTCCTAGGGGGTTAGGGGTTAGGAGATTATCGGAGGAAAGTACAAGGTTGTTAGAGAGAAGGTTTCAAAAGAAGGAGGTGAAATTGGCTGTGTGGAGTTGTAATGGTGATAAGGCACCGGGGCCGGATGGTTTTAATCTACCTTTTTAGAAGGCTTATGATTCTGTTGAATGGGATCATTTGGAAGGGATTTTAAAGGAAATGAATTTTGGAAAAAGGTAGACTTCGTGGGTAATGGATTGCCTTAGGATATATTTGCTATCGGTTCTAGTGAATGATTCTCCGACTCATAGATTTTCTATGAAATGGGGATTCAAACACAGGGATCCATTATCCCCATTGTTGTTCAACATAGTGGCAGAGGGTATTAATGCGCTGTTCAATTAAGGAGTGGCAATAGGGCTATTCGAGGGGTTTAAAGTTGGAAGGCACTCTACTTTGTCAATATCACATATTCAATTTGTTGATGATACAATGCTAGTTAACAAACTGGATGGTGGTCACCTTCGGAATATGTGCTATGTTCTCAAAGTATTCCACCTTATGTCAAGGATAAGGTTGAATATGAACAAATGTGTTGTGTATGGAGTGAATGTGGGTGAGGAGAGACTTGCAGAGGTAGGGGCTCTGCTAGGGTGCCAGGTTGGTAAGTTACCTTGTTCATATCTGGGATTACCTATTGGTGGAAATCCTAAGAAACATTCCTTTTGGGAGCCTATAATAGAGAATGTTAAAAGAAGGCTTGAGGCGTGGAAAGCTAGGTTTTTGTCTAAGTGATGGTCCCTTAAAGTGAGGATGAGCAATGCTAGAGATTATCTAGTTTGTGTGTGTGTGTTACGGTTGAGAGAGAGAGAGCCGAGAGCTTTGAGAGAGAGAACACAAACTATAGAGATGAATAATATGCAAAGCTTAATTAATTCAAGGAGGCAAATGCCTTTTATAGCATTTGCCTAAGTTTACAACATTGACATTTTGCACCCTTACTTTTCATAATCTAACATTCTCCCCCTAAGTGAGATGTGCAATGATTCACAACAAGAAATAAATAAATTAAACATCGTGTCTTGACTTGTTGCGAATCCCGAGGGCCACCTGCCAGTGCCTCATTTGTTTTCCTATTCTCTAGTGTATTTTTCATTTCCTCAATTGATCTGAAGGCTTGTCTTTGATATTCTTCTGTCAATTCATTGCGAGTAGCCCACACCTTTTCATGCAGAGCATAGTGCAGAAGTTTCAAAGTACAATCTGAGTAGGCCATGCACTGTTCCATTCTAACAAATATTTTCTTTTTCTTTTCATTGTGGAAGACTACACCTCTATCTCCTTTGTAGTTCGGATGGCCTTCATAGATGGCAGTCAAATCTTCTAATTGATCAAGATCAGGATGATTCTGGTTTGGCTTTAGAAGATTGACCTTAAGATAGTTGTTTTCTGCACCAAGTTGCATGTCATGATCTTCAACAAAGCTTATGAAGTTTCTCATGTATCGCGTTAGTTGAGATCTCCCGAATTGCTCGTCTGGAGTTTTCCCTTGCTTCTGAGACAATGTGTCATAAATAAATATGATGTCATGAATCTTCACATGTCTCATATCAGCTTCATTTAGTGGAACTTTTTCACCTTGAGCCCTCTTCACTATGAAGACTGCATACTTGTAATGAAAGGAAACCCCTGTAAGGACGTTAAGAACTTCAACAATTGGGTAGTCTGAGGTGTGAACTCGGTAACTTCGTTGCTGTAGATGTCTGGAATTCTGTCTTCAAGATGAGCATCATTAACAAAGTACCTTTTCCAAACCGGTTGATACATGGCTGTTCTTGTAAACATGTTGTTGCTATCCAGGCCTTTGTCACCGGTATACACTAGAGGTGTTGTAGGAATCACATAATTAGGTGGCAGTGGCCACTCAAAATCTTCTCTTGCTTTCTCTGCAGTTTCTTCTTGCATCTTTCTTTGAATGATGTCATCTTCAGAGATTTGAAATTGACCAGGAGGAGGAGGGAACAATTCATGAACTTCTATATTAACACCTTTGAGGACCCGAGACATGTCAAAGGTAGTTTTCTTCTGTTTAGGTTTCCTTCTTGCTTCCCTTCTTCAAATTACAGCCCATTCTTTCTTTTTAGCTGCATGTTCTCTTTTATTTATATCATGGTCAAATCTGCGGACTACTCTCGGGGGAATCTAAATGTGTTGCAATCGCCACATAGTCGTCTATGTTTTTTAAGAGGTTGCTGATTTCTGGGTCCTCTCTCTCCTCCTCTGGGTGAGCTTCCCCAGTCTGTCCCCAATTGAATTCAGTGAATATATTAGACTAGAGTTCCCCTTCTTGAGCAGTTTCAACTTCTTCCACATGCCTGGTAACTGATGTGTGCAGGTTTTCATAGAGATCAACCATTTCATCATCAAAGTCTGCACAGAGATGTTGGAGTATGCACACTGACACACTTATATTAGTAATGCTATTGATGATACACGAGCCTAGTGGGTCACACGCGAAGGATTGATCCCGACAACCTGCAACAGGAAGAGATAAATAAATATTCTGAAAACACTTTTTCCGCGTCGCGTAACCTTTTGGTTTCCGCGACGCGTAAACCGTCTGACAGAAACTTGACTTCTTGGTTATTGCTTGGCTCAAGTTATTGACTTATGTGACATCTAGGAATTGCATGCACGACTTTGATGGCCAGGCATATCTGCTGAATTGGTGATAAAAGTCTTGTAGGTCTTTCACTTGTCAAGTAAGTGATATAGATAATCAAGTAGTGATTTTGCTTTTTCTCTCTCTCTCTCTCAAGAACACTTTCCTTAGGGTTCTTGGATGTTCTTGATCTTCTCCAGAAAATCATAAGTGTCTTTAGTGATTTCTTGGTATTTGTGGGTTGTTACAAAGAGTGATTTCAGGTCGTGAAGATCACAACTTGGCATACTTGCATTTACGGATCAAACAAACTTGGGGTGGACTTCGGTAGAGAGGAAGCTTGCTTGTTTTCTTGTCAAAAGTTCCAGAAGATTGAAGAGGGTACATTTCTTATCCTTCTCTTTTACATGTTGCATTTTGTAGTTAAAGAGTTCTTGGTCCATTCTTGGGGTTTCTAACTTTTATGCTTCTTTATATATGTCTATTGCTTCCGCTGTGGTGTTCATGAAACCCCAACAATGGTATCAGAGCCACCTCTATACTAAAAATACACATGGTGGCCTGAAAAACCCGAAATCAAAAAACTTGTTTTGCTGTCAGGAAGATTACGCGGCGCGGAACCAGTTGGGTTACACGGCACGTAAATTTGTCTGACAGATTGTTTTAAAATTTATAAAAACAGTTTTGCAGTCGGGTTTTTGGCATTCAAAAATGATTTGTGGAATTTTATTCTAGAAATTATTTTTGGTATATTAAGATGTCTTGTATCTTGGTTGGTGTATTTATATGTATATTATTATTTTTTGGTATAAAAATAATAATTGCATATATGTACATTATGTATATATGAATATGTTTCATCAAAAATGGTTTGTTGTTATTAATGCATATATACATGGGATTATTTCGTGCCTTGAGTTTTGAGAAATAATCTTAATCAAGATACATAAGTTAACATGGTTTTGTGTGGCACACCATGTTGTTCATGTTGTTCATGTGATGTTGGTAACCAATAAATGTCCTAGACCTTATGGATGTTTGGTTGTGTTAAATTAGTTATTCATTCATTTGGTGATTATATGTCACATGGTATGTAATAATTAATTTATTTAATTTATTTGGTATGTAAATTATTTTGTGGCTTGCATGCCATTTAAATTCCATGTTATATATTTTATACTAGAAAATAGGATTTGTGGCTTGTATGCCATTTATTTCATTTTCTATGTAAAATTAATATGGAGGCAACTATCGGGAGTCAAGGAGTGACGTATTGGCAAACACGAAACCGAGAGGCCCAATGGAGGTAGCGGGTTTAGTGGGAGCATATCCTTAGATGACTTCGTTTTTCCGTAGTGGCTCACGGGAAAACGCATAGGTTTTAGGGGCATGGTTACCAATCTTATTGTATGCATGTGGTTGTTTTATTATTTATTGTTAATGCATGGATTATAGGATTGCATGCTAGACAATTTTTGACAATAATAAAACTCAAGAGTTTTTTAACAATGGTTTATAAAACTCTCGCGTGCACACTTGATTAACAAATAGGATATAAAATTGGTTTATATTCTGTAGTGAAAACAAATGGTTTTTGTCACTTCTTGTTAATCAAACTCATATGGTTTTTTAAACCGGAAAACTAAATCCCGTTTTCTAAATGTAAATTGCATACCACCCATAAGATGACACCACCCGAATCTAGCCGTGCAAAGTTGATTGTCGACCTCTAGCCAAGTTGTCTTTTGTATGGACTGTGTGGAAGGTGTGTGTGGAAACTCGCAAGGTCGATTGTCGAGCTCTAGCCGAGTCGACCATTGGGCTAGAGTACCACCGTGTATCTTGATGGTTGATTTACGATTTCAAAATAATATTTTGAGTAATGATCGAGCTGTAGCCAAAATTATTCAAAGTATTAATTTGCAAATGGTATGGAGGGATCAAACATGCAAAACTAGAAACAATGGTTGTCTAGTAGGATCCCGCAAGGAACTAAGAATTGCAATAATGGATTGCAATCGGTCTATTGTTTCCGGCCTAAATAGCTTTGCCACGTGATCCACGGAAAACCCGTCACGGTGTAAGGTGAAATAAGGTTCTTAGCCCTTGTTAAAATTTTTGTTTTATTAAAAACTTTGGGTAATTATTTTAACGAGGATTTCAATCAAACTAACCAAAATCTACTTTGCTTTAATAGATGGCATCAATTAGCAACACCAACGCCACCAACATTTCACTAAGGGTTTTTCTTGAAAAAGAAAAACTCGATGGGACCAACTTTATGGATTGGTCAAGGAAATTACGCATTGTCTTTCGACATGAAGATAAGTGTTGGACCGGCTGGGGGATGGGGTTCTAAACTAAACTAAAACACCCTAATGCTAGGACTGATCTAGGATGAGAAATAGTGCAGAATTTCTATTTCCCAAACCTCCTAAGGATTCTAAGATCTTCTTAGGTGTCCGGCACACAGTAAAACACAGAGAAACACACAGAGTAGAAACAAGAACAAACTCTAAGAAACTCACACAGAGATGCTTAAGGCTGCCCTTGGATTCGGATTTATCACTAAGATTGCGATTTAGTAGGCTTAAGGTCAGATAAGGTCAATTACGAAGGCTCCCGGTTGATTACTCGATTGATTCGTAGATTTTTCGTAGTTACTCGATTCCCGATTACCCACGCAAATGCGGGGTTAAGCTCTATTTATAAAGTAATTAATTCACTACGCACGTAATGGATCACACTTCGTACGAAATGTGTCCAGTACGCACGTACTGGTTAATTTAATAATAATTAATTACCTATTAACCGACTTAATCACCACGTGCGAGTTGAGCTTCACTACGCACGTAGTGGACTCACCACGCATGCAGTGAACACATCACGCACGTGATGAACTTTCACACAGACTTAAACTTCCAAACTCACATCAACACATGATTAAGTACTTGTAAGCTTAAGATAATCACATAGAATCACTAAGAATGTATATACATGCAAACAATTAATCCAAAACACATTTGAATTAACATTTCAAGTAAGCATGTATATATTTTATTGATAAGAACTAGGGATTTACAAATATGCACCAACAAACTCCGCCTAAGACCTAGTTCTATCAATAACCATTGCACTAAGCAAAAATTCCACAAAGTAAAATGCACAAAGCAAAATGCACACAGCAGAATGTACTAAGCAAAAATTTGCACAAAGCAAAATGCACATAGCAAAATGCTAAACGAATACCTTTCGTCATCCCCTTACCTGCACTACGCACGATGTGAGCTGTAACTCATGCTTAGTAGATGCATTTCGCATGTGGTGAGTTCCTCATCTGTGAACCTTGATACTGTTAGTACTGCACTCAGCAATAAACTGTCAGTAACTTCAAGATCACTTATAAACATTTAAGCAAAAGACATCAAAGTGAAATGAAGGAAATGTAAACAGAACAAACTCCCCCTAATCAAAACACTAAGAATGATTAAGAACATACTGTAACTCTTTTTGTATTTTTCTGAAAATAAAGAAAATGAAAATGCAGAAGTAACAATTAACGAATTAAATCCTAAAGAATAGAATTGAAAATACTAAGAAAATTGCAAGAATAAAATTACTGAAATTAAATCTTTTTGTGAGAAGGTTCCAGTATGGAGTCAGTACTAGCTCGTCTATACTCAGTAATCATTCATTTCAGAACCTTGGGCATAAACATATTCTCTTAAACTCTGTCTGTCAACCTATCTTTCTTCAGATAATAACAGATTTTGTTTCAACATTTTCAGATTGTCTAGACTGGATACATGATTAAGACCATCTCTTTCAAAATCTCACAGTATTTTGATTCACTCAGTAGGTTGCACAACTTAATTACCAAAACCACCATGCTTATGTGATAGGTTAATTTGTCAACGCATTTTATGCTCTTTGACATGGAGGTCGATTTTTCACCTCTCTAGACATTTTTCTTGCTGAGCTTTTGTCAATGCATTTTATGCTCTTTGACAATTCAACACTAATAGATCAATGTAGCTTTTGTCACTGTATTTTATGCTCCTTGACAATTCAACATTGATAGATCAATGTATCTATTTCTTTTGACATCTTAGATTGGGGTTAATTTTTCACCCTCTTTTGCATATAGCTCAATGTCATTTAACACATTTGCCATGGTAACAGGTGTGTGCATCAAACTAAGTCATTCTCAACTGTTATTGACTTATAGACTTGGAATGTCTCGATAGTTTGAATCTTTGTAGGATTTCCACATGCATAACCACTTATCAGCCTAGACTCTCATCATATGCCTTACACGCCATCTGATTCAATTAGATTTTCAGACAGTTTTCTCAAGAATATGTACATGCCTTCAGTCCTAATTTTACTAGACATACTTTGTATTGAAAGCCAGTGTACCATCATTTTCCATTTGAGTTGGATCAACTTCTCAATTTTGTTTTTCTGTTTTTTTTTTGTATTTTCTAAGTTTTCTGATTTTTTTTTTTGTATTTTCTAAGTTTTCTGATTTTTTTTTTATTTTCTAAGTTTTCTGATTTTTTTGTATTTTCTAAGTTTTCTGATTTTTTTTTTATTTTTTTTATTTTTTAAGTTTTCTGAACTATCTCCCCCTAAAATACCAAAGAAACAAAAACCTAAGAAAATAGAAACAAAAAGACACACAGAAAATAAACTGAAAGACAAACGTGATATAACCACATAGAAAATAGACACACAGTCACAAATACCTCACACTTGATTATGGCGGTAGACACCCTTCACATAGAAGAATGAATTAGAGAGCGTTAAGAACCCAAGCCCGAATAGTCATGGGTTTCCCGTCTTCTCCAATCACTGGAAGTTTCATCCAAGTTCCAGTCTTCTCAGCAGCATTGCTGAACCTGTCACTCGAATCCTTAGGCATTGGAACACACAATTTGTTAGTCCACTTAGAAGTCTGATTGAGTGAAGATTTTCTTTTGCTAACAACTTCGGGATTTTTAGATTTTCTTATGGTATCCCCGATTGTCCGTTGATGCTGAACTGAAAGAGTTGAGTTTTGATTGTTTTTAGTAAACGTTTTATTCTTTTGAAAAGTCTCAACTTTCCTGTTATAGCGCTGATGTGGCTGCTGATCACACTCGGAACTGAGGTGACCAGGTCTCCTGCACACATAGCAAATCCTGTCTGGATATTGCTTTATATAACCTTTCGACATCCTTTGAGATCGATACCCTAACCCTTGATGTTTGGGTAGGAGTTTGACCTCTTGGTACGGACGGGTATCAGGAGACTTTACACCCTCCTTTTCAAATTTCCGAAGGGCATCGCGGATACGATGCATCAACGGATCTTTCACATTAGAACTTGCCAACAGTTCTCTTATGCCTGGTTCAGCCTTTTTAATTTCTTCTTGCTGAACCTCATTCTTCTGAGGCTCACCCACATTCTCGTCTAACTTTAAATCCTCTTTTGGGGTTGATGCAGAAGATTCATCAACCTTTGTGAGTAGTGGGTCAGATTCAGAGTGAACATCATCATTCACCAGTTGATTTAACACTGGTGGTGGACATTTAGAATATAACTTTTTGTTCTTTTCTAAATCGGTACCTTGACCTCTCTGATCGATTATGTACTCAAATAAGTAAGAAGACGTGGAATAACTTTTGAGTTTTTGACTCAGAGTCTCATAATCGACCTTTGAAGTAGCAAGGTCTCGTTTCAGCCTATCAATCTCATTTATGTAAAACACGATAGCATCCTGTTTATTTAACAAAGCCACACCTAGTTCTTGCACCTGTTTGCCTAGACTTTCATTCTTTTCTTTTAATTGTTTTTCTCTTTCTTTGATTAACAGGTTTTTATCTAACTTAGATGTGAGCTCTGAAATAGTAGACTTCAATAACACTATCTATTTTACATAGTCATTACAAGAACCACAAGGTAAGCCAAAAGTACATACCTTTTCCTCTGATGATTGACCACAACTGCACACCTTTTGGTTTGACTCGTTGGCACGAACTTTCACTGGTGTCTCTTCTGCAGCTGGAATCGGGGCTGGTTCATCATCAACGCTGGCAATTGATTCTTCCTCACTTGAGTAACTTTCTGTCTCAGATTGAGAATCTTCGTTCAACACATGAACATTTGCCACATTAATATCAGCACCATCATTCCCAAATTGTACTGACCAGTCAATTCCCTCGTCCTTTTGAACAACTGCCATTGCCTTAGCCGGTGTTGGAGTTGATTCAGACTTTATGGTTGTAGAGGAAGATGATCTGCTGCCAGTACTGGTTTTGAACGGATACCTTGGTCCCATACTCTTTTGCTTATCACATTCTCGCGCGAAATGACCTTTTTCACGGCAATTATAGCATGTTACCGCAGATTTATCAAAACCAAGTTTGGTATCCTTTGTTGCTGATATTGACTTCCCTGTTCTTTTCTCATATGCCCTCGCCCTTCTGACTAAGTTAGCATATGACCAGAGGATATCTTGTCTCTCCATCTCATCGTCATCAATCTGGTCATAATCCTCTTGAGTTAGATGAGCATTACCAATCTTCCCCTTCAGTAGATCATCATAAGAGGAGACTAGTGCACTTAGCATGCTCATATGTGTTTTAACTTCATCTGCACTCCCATACTTGAAATGCTCGGCATTGAATCCAGAAGTAGACAAAGTATAGGATGGCCCAGAAGATGAGGCTTCAGGTGTAGATCTGCCAGAATCATTCACATTACTCACATAGGCAGATTGTAAGGGGGCATTTGAAGAAGTGGATGACGATACAGGTGTCCCAGAGTAGTAGAGAGAAGGATTTTGTTGATAACTGGACATGGAATCCAAATTTTGTTCCTCCTGCTCTTGCTCTTTCAACTTGGTGATGAAATCATTTAGATCCAACCCGTCAAAACCACCACTATTCTTCAATATCATAATATATGGCCGCCAGCTCTTGGGCAAGGCTTTTGCCAAAATTTCCACCTGCTGCTTCTCTGGAACAGTAACACCCAGACTGTCCAGTTCACTGAGAAGATGATTATATCTTGTAATGAGAGAAGGAATTTTCTCATCTCTCGTAGCCATGAAATGATCTAATTCCTTTCTCAATTGACTTGTTTTCAAATCCTTGAGGGCGGCATTTCCCTCATTTCTCTTCTCTAGTGCTCTCCACAGGCTGTGGGAAGTTCTATATCTTCTGAATTGATGGAATATCTCATTAGGAATCGCCTGGATTAATTGAGCATAGGCCTTCTTCTCTGCATCATGACGGCTCTTCTGTTCAGTAGTCATTCCATCATAGGGAGTTTCAATATTTCCCTCCCCCTTGGGAACTATATAATCTGTGTTTATTGCCCTCCGAAGTCTACAGTCAAGGCCATCGAGGAAAATTTCGAACCTGGGCTTCCACATAGGATAGTCTTCCATGGTTAACAATTTAGGTACTTTGTTGGCACTCCCCATTTCACTGTCTTGCAATAAGTTATTTAAAACTGTTGTTTGTTTTGATGCCATTTCAGTAATCAAGAGCTGAGAACACACAGACTGAAATTAGGATTTGAAATACCACACAGATTTAATACGCACGGAGTGGGAAGGCACTTCGCACGAACACACAGTACTACGCACGGAGAGGACACTAGGACACACAGATGCTCCTACGTACGAACTGGAACTCTACCACGCACGGATTGGGAGCTACTACGCACGGAGTGAAGATGGTACGCACGAAGCAACAAAATATTTTTTTTTTAAAGACAAAGTAAACCACACAGACTCAACTCGCACGAACTGGATACACCACGCACGTGTTGAGAACCTACTACGCATGGAATGAACACACAGTCAATCGAAGAGTCTAGAAGATTTACAACACACTTCGCACGCACAAAGCTTACTACGCACGCACTGGGAGCTCACTGCGCACGGTTAAAAATCAAGCTGTTTACGTAAAAATTAACCCTTTTTAACGCAAAACACCCTATTTTCAACCTACTTACCGGTTAAAAACAACGAAATAGGGCACACACAGGCCTAAAACGACACCTAGATCAACTAAATCCTAAAGGAAAAGTGATCAATCAAAGCACAAGGCTTTGATACCACTTTGTTGGACCGGCTGGGGGATGGGGTTCTAAACTAAACTAAAACACCCTAATGCTAGGACTGATCTAGGATGAGAAATAGTGCGGATTTTCTATTTCCCAAACCTCCTAAGGATTCTATGATCTGCTTAGGTATCCGGCACACAGAAACACACAGAGAAACACACAGAGTAGAAACAAGAACAAACTCTAAGAAACTCACACAGAGATGCTTAAGGCTGCCCTTGGATTCGGATTTATCACTAAGATTGCGATTTAGTAGGCTTAAGGTCAGATAAGGTCAATTACGAAGGCTCCCGGTTGATTACTCGATTGATTCGTAGATTTTTCGTAGTTACTCGATTCCCGATTAGCCACGCAAATGCGGGGTTAAGCTCTATTTATAAAGTAATTAATTCACTACGCACGTAATGGATCACACTTCGTACGAAGAGTGTCCAGTACGCACGTATTGGTTAATTTAATAATAATTAATTACCTATTAACCGACTTAATCACCACGTGCGAGTTGAGCTTCACTACGCACGTAGTGGACTCACCACGCACGGAGTGAACACATCACGCACGTGATGAACTTTCACACAGACTTAAACTTCCAAACTCACATCAACACATGATTAAGTACTTGTAAGCTTAAGATAATCACATAGAATCACTAAGAATGTATATACATGCAAACAATTAATCCAAAACACATTTGAATTAACATTTCAAGTAAGCATGTATATATTTTATTGATAAGAACTAGGGATTTACAAATATGCACCAACAATAAGTTGGCCACCATTGAGGAAACCATCCCTGAGGTCCCTCCTGCCAATGCAAGTAGGTCCGTTAAGGACTCTTATGAAAAGCGTCTAAAAGATATCACCGAGATCACTTGCCTAATGTTAAGCACAATGAGTCCTGAGCTTCAAAGGCAAATGGAACGTCTGAGCGCCTATGACATGATGCTTGAGTTGAAGGATATGTTCCAACAACAAGCAAAGAAAGAACGGTATGGTTTTCTGAATGATCTACTTGGTTGCAGGCTGCAGGAGGGCGGGAACATAAGCTTCTACGTGCTCAAGATGAAAGCACTTGTCGAGCGCTTGGAGCTGCTTGGATTTTCCATTGGGAAGGAGATGGCGGTGGATTTAATCCTCCGGTCTCTTCCATCATCATATGATCAATTCGTAGTGAGTTATCATATGCATGGAATGGAGAAAACCATAATGAAATTGCATGGTATGTTGAGGACAGCTGAGTCCAACATGACCAAGCAAAAATCCTCCGCTCCTGTTCCTGTCTTGGCCATCAAGGAGGGTGTGTCCAAGAAAAGGAAGAAACCGGCCTCTACCCCAAAGGGTAAAGGTAAGGGTAAGGTTGGGGCTCCCAAGCCAAACCCTGCCCTGGAGCCAAAGCAAAAGGGTTTAATCTCTCAAGCTAAGACTCCATAGGAGGCGATTTGCTTTTACTGTGGGGTCAAGGGGCACATGAGCCGTAGCTGCCCAAAGTACCTAGAAGGCCTCAAGAAGCTGCGAGCTTTGGGCTCAGGCACTTCTACTTCAGGTATATTCGTAATTGAACTCCATCATACTTCTACATCTAACGGCTGGGTATTAGATACCGGCTGTGGCACTCACGTTTGTAACATTATGCAGGTGCTAAGAAGTAGTAGAAGGTTGAGAGATGGAAAGCTGGAACTAATCATGGGAAACAAGCAGGTTGTACCAGTATTAGAACAAGGAAGTCTGGAACTTAATTTCAAATCCGGCTACTCTATTATTTTGAAGAATGTATGTTATTCGCCAGTTGTGGCGAGGAATATTATTTCTTTTCATGCTTTGTATGACGATGTATATGTATTTTCTTTTGAAAATGGTAATATTTCATGTTTAAAAAATGGTGTTTGTTATTTTAAAGCTTATCCATGCCGTGGTATATATGAAGCTGATGCATACATAGAAAATAATAGAACAATCATGAACATTGATTCTGGATCCAAAAATGGTTTGGATAAGTTTTACTTATGGCATAGTCGTCTTGGCCATATAACAAGAAACGCATCACCAAGCTCTAATTGGATGGGATCTTGGAATCATTTGACCTCGGGTCAAATTAAGTATGCGAGTCTTGTTTATTAGGAAAGATGACTAAGTCACCTTTTACCGGTGTGGGTGAAAGGGGTAAAGACTTGTTGGATATAATCCATACGGATGTATGTGGTCCATTCAAGTATGTTACAAGGAATAACTCAAGATACTTCGTTACATTTACTAATGACTTCAGTAGATATGGATATGTCTAATTGATTAGGCATAAGTCTGAGACCTTTGAGGTCTTTAAGACATTCCAAAACAAAGTCCAGAATCAATTGGGCAAAACTATCAAGATACTTCACTCCGATAGGGGAGGCGAGTACTTGAGCTCGGAGTTCCGTGATCATCTAGCTAGTTATGGGATCATTTCACAACTAACTCCTCCTAGGACGCCACAATTGAATGGTGTCGCCGAGCAGAGGAATCGGACACTACTAGACATGGTCCGATCGATGATGAGTCGCACGGAAGTACCCATTAGTTTTTGGGGGTACGCTCTTGAGTCGGCGGCCAGGATCCTTAACCTCGTACCGACTAAGATAGTCAAAAAGACACCTTATGAGATATGGCATGGAGTAGCTCCAAAAGTTGCATATCTTAAGGGTTGGGGATGTCCTGCCTTCGTAAGATGAGAGGTAGAGGACAAACTTGAACCAAGGTCAGAAAGGTGTTATTTCATAGGGTATCCATCTGGAGCTATGGGATATTTATTTTATAAACCTTCTAAAAACAAAGTGTTTATTGCAAGAAGGGTAGTTTTCCTTGAAAGGGAACTAATATCTATATAGTCCGGAGGTAAGAGGATTGATCTTGAAGGAATTCAAGAACCCATGGAAGAAGGGACTAATGTCGGCACTAGCACTCAACCCGAAGTGGTTGAAACCGAGCAAGAAATTGCGTCGGTACCTGACAACACTTCATTAATTCCTCGTAGGTCTGGTAGACCACGTCATGAGCCAGAGAGATATGGATTTCTCATATCTGACGGCAGTGACTTATTGGTGGATCATGAAGAACCCACCAACTACCGGGAAGCTGTAGCGGGCAATAAGTCTGCTAGGTGGAAGGAATCAATGGAGAGTGAGATGCAATCCATGTCGGATAACCAAGTTTGGGAATTGGTTGATCCTACACCCGGGTTTAAGACAGTAGGGTGTAAATGGGTCTTCCAAAAGAAGACCGGCGTGGATGGATCTATAGATACCTTCAAAGCTTTACTGGTGGCAAAGGGTTTCACTCAAACTCATGGGATTGACTATGATGAAACTTTCTCACCAGTAGCTATGTTGAAGTCAATTAGAATACTCATGGCCATAGCTACGTTTTATATTTATGAGATATGGCAAATGTATGTAAAAACCGCCTTCCTTAACGGGAAGCTAAATGAAGAGGTGTTTATGACACAACCCAAGGGTTTTGTACATCCTGAGTATCCTAATAGAGTCTGTAGACTGATGAAGTCCATTTATGGGCTTAAACAAGCATCTCGAAGCTGGAACCTGTGTTTTGATGAGAAAATCAAAACGTTTGGATTTTCGAAAAGCAAGGATGAGCCATGCGTATATGTCAGGGCTAGTGGGAGCGCTGTAGTATTTCTTGTCTTATATGTAGATGATATTCTACTCATCGGTAACAACATCCCAACTTTAAAAGAGGTAAAATCTTTTCTTTGGAGTTGTTTCTCAATGAAAGACTTGGGAGAGGCGGTGTATATCTTAGGCATCAAGATCTATGGAAATAGATCTAAAAGGCTTATAGGGCTTAGCCAAAGTGTATATGTGGACAAATTCTTGAATCGATTCAAGATGGAGGACTCAAAAAGGGGTAACACCCCTATGATGCATGGAGTGACATTGAGCAAGGCTCAAAGTCCTAGTTCCAAAGAGGAACTTGACATAATGAAGAGGGTTCCTTATGCCTCAGCAGTAGGATCGATCATGTACGCCATGCTATGCACTCGTCCTGATGTATCGTGTGCCTTGAGCATGACGAGCAGATATCAGGCTAATCCAGGGCAAGCTCATTGGACAGTCGTATAGAACATTCTCAAGTATCTTCGGAGGACAAAGGAGATGTTCTTGGTCTATGGTGGTAAGGAAGAGCTTAGAGTACATGGTTACTCTGATGCAAGTTTCCAAACTGATAAAGACGACTGCTGATCTCAATCGGGGTTCATGTTCCTTCTCAATGGTGGTGCTATTAGTTGGAGGAGCTCCAAGCAAGACACCGTTTCTGATTCAACTACCGAGTCCGAGTACATTGCGGTTAGTGAAACAGCAAAGGAAGCAGTTTGGATAAGGAAATTCATTCAAGATCTTGGAGTGGTTCCTAGCATTACCGACCCTATTGAGATATTTTGTGACAATGAGGGTGCGGTTGCATTGGCTAAGGAACCAAGAGCTCACAAACGTACGAGGCACATTCCTCGGAAATACCACCTCATCAGAGATGTGATAGAGAGTGGTGAAATTGCCATTAGCATAGTAACATCGGAATGCAATTTGGATGATCCATTTACTAAGCCGTTGTCACAAGCTGTACATGATTCTCACACCAGATCAATATGTGTTAGACTAGCTAGTGACTTGGCTTGAGTGTTTGATTTGGTTTAAATGTTTGATTTGTAATAGACTTTTGGGAATATTAAGAAGTATTGTATTTCATATTATATTAATTATTAAATGTGATTTAATGATGCGCCTAGGGTGAATATTTTATGAATCCTTACTGTGTTCCATCTTAGCATGTTTAACACTTCCAAGAATGTTTTTACATTCTAAATATCCACAGTCGGTCATTCTTCATGGGGAGGAAGTTGAGATAAGACTGAGGGAAGTGGTTGGTCGCTATCTAATAATGGATTAGATAAAAGAGACGCAACACTTCGCCTGTGCTTGACTTGGTCAAGTGACTGGATGACCCACACCTGAGGTTACTTTATGGTTTCTGTCACAAGTAACTCAGGATGATAATATCATTTCGTCCTTAGACTAAAGATACATGTGTTCCAAAGCATGGACCTGCTTTGCCTTGATTGCTTTCAAACGCAGTTCGTAACTGGCTGTTATAAAGGAAGCCTTTAGGTAAAGTATGGTGTATGTAGCGGAGAAATGTAGTCAAAGGGATTCGTTCCTCTAGTTTTAGAGAGATATCCATGGGCCCCTCGATGATTGAGAGCTGAAGTAAAATGCATGGCCATGCTCAAGCTGCAATGATATTTGATTGATTGCAACTTTTTTTTGGGTCACCATCAATCAAGATCGAGAAACATAATAGTGAATGATCTGAAGATTGACATTTAACCATGTCTCGTGTTCACTTGGATATCACGAACGAAAGGATGATTGATCACTTATCAATAGGGCCATATCAAACCTATAGGGTTGTGATTTGGTAATTGTCTGGGGATGACATAACTCGCGTTGACTTGGGTGGCAGAGATGCTTTGCTAGAGGCCGCTTTCTGTCTGTGTTACTTATCGATATGCTGTGTCATGTGCAAGTGGGAGTTTGTTGGAGTATGCACACTGACACACTTATATTAGTAATGCTACTGATGTTACACGAGCCTATTGGGTCACACGCTAAGGATTGATCCCGACAACCTGCAACAGGAAGAGAGAAATAAATATTCTAAAAACACTGTTTCCGCGTCGCGTAACCTTTTGGTTTCCGCGACGCGTAAACCGTCTGACAGAAACATGACTTCTTGGTTATTGATTGGCTCAAGTTATTGACTTATGTGACATCTAGGAATGGCATGCACGACTTTGATGGCCAGGCATATCTGCTGAATTGGTGAAAAAAGTCTTGTAGGTCTTTCACTTGTCAAGTAAGTAATATAGATAATCAAGTAGTGATTTTGCTTGTTCTCTCTCTCTCAAGAACACTTTCCTTAGGGTTCTTGGATGTTCTTGATCCTCTCCAGAAAATCATAAGTGTCTTTAGTGATTTCTTGGTATTTGTGGGTTGTTCCAAAGAGTGATTTCAAGTCTTGAATATCACAACTTGGCATACTAGCATTTGCGGATCAAACAAACTTGGGGTGGACTTCGGTAGAAAGGAAGCTTGCTTCTTTTCTTGTCAAAAGTTCCAGAAGATTAAAGAGGGTACATTTCTTATCCTTCTCGTTTACATGTTGCATTTTGTAGTTATAGAGTTCATGGTCCATTCTTGGGGTTTCTAGCTTTTATGCTTCTTTATACATGTCTATTTCTTCCGCTGTGGTGTTCATGAAACCCCAACACTAGATCCACCCACTCAGTCTCAACATGGGACTGCCCATTAGGTATTTCACCTTCTTCAAGATCAATTGGCCTCGGTTCTAATTCTTGCTGTGGTACATATAATACTATTTGTTTGTCAGCATTTTCACGTTGTTGTTGTTCATAAACTTCATCGGCCAATTGTGCACTTTGCTGTTTCTGCTGCTGGCTGCCAGAACTAGTACCTGCAGGTAATAAAGTGCTTAAACGTCTAACCGGTACAGTTGCAGCCCCAGAGGGAGAGGATATGTACAATCTTATTCTTTTCTCCCCCTCGGGTTGATCATCTGGGTCTTGATCATCCCGTCTCCTCTTGCTACTCTATGCTTGAGCCTGACAAGATTGTTCAACTATTGTCAGTCTATCAGTAACCTTCTACATCATTGTGTAGAACCCCTTCGACACCCCATCAATCTTGCTAATTACATCTTCTTGAAACTCTTGAAAATTAGCCAAGGAGATTCCCTATGGCCTTTGATCATTGCGGATAGTTGTCAGAAGGTCTTGATCATGAGTAGATTCAGGCCTTTATTCAAGTAGTTTGATGTACAGATGGCTTTTAAGAGCATCAATGGACATGCTGGATGAATCAGGTTGTGGTTGTGGTTGAGGAGCTGGAGGTCTGCCAGCTAGAAATGCTTTGATCCTATCCAACTTTTGATTTGTTTATGTCAGTTGTTGTTGAATAGGTGCCACGGCTTTTTGAATTGAGTCTTGAAGTTCTGCACGTGTAACAAACCCAAAATCACGGAGACTTCCAGTTGAGGTACCAGCCACAGAGACAGGACCACCTACTGGAGCAGCTTGGATGTAGTCTCCAGTTGGATTTCCTTCCAATCATCGAATGGCACCTTGAGAGGTACCACCTATAGAAGTTGATGAGATTTGTTTAACATACAAGTCTAGTGCATCAATCGTGATTTTGTGGTTGTCAAGATAAGCGGAAATCCGCGGTATATCAAATTGTGCATTGAAAGGAATCGAGGACGAGGGAGGCGGTCCTCTAGTTTCAATAGGTCTAATTCCCGATTGGAAGAGACCTAGACTATGTGCTACATCCCTGTGCAATGAAGACGGTGCCTGTTGAGAGACACTGTAGTGGCTAGGTGGGGTTGAAGTTTGCACGGGTGGGATAACCGTGACTTGTTCAATACGAGACCCAACAATGTTAGGTCTGATAGTAGATGTGGCTTCCCGGCTTTCTGGGGCTAGGGTCCCTCAGCACTCACATGTTCTTTTCTCACCTCCTCATGCTCACTCTCACTCCTAAGTACAAAACTATTTTCTTCTTCACCACTACCTGGACCATACCCCACATATTGATTTGGAGTTAATAACGAATCAGGGGTGACAGAGCCTGTTTCAAAAGATAGGTCATGAGTTGGAGTAACGACCGGCATGTCATGCCCTGGAGCTACTATTGCATTTCTAACTGCAGGGATTTCAATTGTTTGGGTAGGAGGGTTCAGAGTAATGACAAGACCACCTGTTTGAGGAATGACAGAATTAGTTTGGGTAGTGTGAGTCAAGTCTGGAGATGTTATGTGTCGATCTGTAAGTTTCATGAAAGAAGGGGTGTTGTGTGCAGGTTGATCAATGGGTCTGTCAGGGGTGCCTACTGAGGATTGGTTTGGTTCAAAGGAAGGGTCAGCGCCCGGTTAAGAAGCAGACTCAGCACTGGAAGATTCAAAACTGGATGACTCAGAACTGTCAAGACCTAGTTCTTCAAGAATGTTTTTGGTTTGGGTGGTCTGAGAAATAGATTGGCTTACAGTTTGAATAGTGGCGGGATCATAAGCATCCCCTCCCTCTCTAATTTCTCCACCTTCACCATCTTCTCAACCCCTCTCGTCAACATTTTCCCTCAACTCGACCCGCTCAGCATCTCCTATAGATGTCTGAGTCCTAGATTCTATTACCTCACCTGGTACTACTCCTCCTTGGGTAAGTATGGTCGGTGCTGGCACAACCATAGGAGGTAGTCCTACACTCGTCCTATAACTCACAACAACCTCATTTTTCTCACATAAGTCCAAGAGAGTTATAGGAAATGGTTTTGATACAGATAAGTTGCCGGGGTGGCAGGTTTGATATAAATGAAAAGTTTAGGAGTAACAGAAGGTAAACCTGCCCGGCAGGGAATATCAGCATTCTGATCCATCGGGTACTGGACGATCGTGGGTATGAATTGATGGTACAACAAAAAATTAGCATCCCTCTTCTTTTGAGAGTTTTTCTTAAGCATTGTTGCTTTGATGTCATGGAAGAGCAGGTATGCATAATCCACATGCAAGTGGTTGGCAGCCGCCACAAAGATTTTGAGTTGATGCTCCGTTGGAAATTCATACCCAGAATGCTTTGGAGTTAGACACCTCTGGAGCACCGTCATGAAAGTGTTGTACATTGGATGCAGGTTGGTGCGTTTGAACTGTTTTTTCTTGGTTAGCTCTCCATCATATCCCATTTCCCTGACAGCTACAAGGCAAGTCTCCTCGTCTGGAATGTCATCAAAAGCTGTGGCAGGAGGTCTGCTGTTAGCTCTTGGCAGTCTAAAGATTGTCCTGAGGCGATTGATATGAATATCAACTGTGTATTCGTCAACCTCAGCATGGATAACTTCATGCCCCCTGTCATTGGTATGGATGTCACACGTTTTCCAGAATTGTTGAACAAAAAGCTCAGGGACATGTGTGCCGGTGGTTGATCGGTTGTATGTTAGAAGGTGGTTTAAAGGGTGTACTCTTAGGATTTCAGTGACAATGGGGTAGGTAGGATTTTGGAATTTGGTAAGGTCAATGTAATGGTTATTGTCATGATTCCTGGAATTTAGAAACTCATTTTGGGGCATTATCTCATGAGGCTGTAGTTCGACCTGAGCCATCTTATCTGCATGAATAAATAAATCCGTTAAGTCTAAGATATAGAGATAAGCAACGAGACACCATTCACATCTGCAAAAACCTTTGAATTGTGGTCAAGGTTAAAATTGAGTTAAAGTTGACCAAGTTTGACAAAAACTATCAGGTTGAGAAAAATTTGAAAAAACCCCAACTCTGAAAATCTCATTGTGTACATGATGATTTTAAGTATAAAAAGGTTGTTTTAACAATTGTATTATATCAATTAGATATCAACAAACAACTATGCAGTACTTGTGTATAGTCAAAAAATCATCATAACACCCCTTTTTGAACCAAAAACTGAATTTTAAGTATAAGTTTATACACCCCAAGAACACGAATAACACTTTGTGAGATTTTTGAAATATTTTTACATCAAAGTGTTCCCCATGTAGTCCTAATACCCATCACAAACTTTGATTTAGCAAACAAGTTTGTTTTGTGTCCCAAACATCCATTCAAAGTCTCGAAAAAGTCCATCGCATTCGGCTATCAAAATTTTTAATTCAAAATTTTCAAAATGTAATCCGTACAAGTTGTTACCTACATGATCACGAGTATTTTGATACTAAAATTGCAAATTTTGGCAGCGTAACGAGATAATTTGTGAACTCAAGTAACCAAAAACGAGAGTTTGAGTATTTTGAATTCTGATCGTGTTTGAATGAAATGATGGGAGGGATGGGACGGTTATAAAGGTAAGTACACGTGTCAGCCTCTAGTTAGACAAACCACGGTAAAAAAAACACGGATGATAGACTCAATCACATGGTAATTCTATATGGCTGATAGAACCATCCGATAGGCCTTTAAATTCGTATATGAATGCTAACATTGATGTATCGCATGCGATTGGCCCTTGATTTTTTCTATCGCATACGATTGACAATTGGTTCAATGTTCGACTTCAACTGTGTTTAGGGAATCCATGCGATTGACCTCTGGTGTTCTATCGCATGCGATTGGACTAAGGTTCACAGTTGTTCATTTCAGATGTGCTAATCACTTTCTATCGCATGCGATTGGACCATTCTTGATCATAGTTTGTGTCAACCCATGCGATAGAGACATAGTGTTTGATTGAAAACCATGCAATAGAGAAATAATGTGCGATTGATTTCAAACAAACCTAACATCACTTTTCTAAAAAATTCAAAGTATCTAGATTTTGAGAATTAAGAAAATGATTTCCCCAGATATTTTGATCTTTGCTTTTATTAGACACACTCCCCCTAGACTTTTGCACATAATTTTGAAAATTTTCAACTCTTAGGAATGTGTCTATTGTATTTATCTCCCCCTACACATATGCAGTATGTGTATGATTGTCTCCCCCTACACATATGCGGTATGGGTACAACTAGATAGACACTCCCCCTTGAATGTTGCATCTGTAATCTGCATAAAAAACAAACTATATAATACCTACTCTAAACAAAAGGAAAGAAAGGAAAAATGAAGCAACAATATGTTATATTTTCATGTTGAGCATGCCTAACTTGGATACCAACTCAGTAAAGCGACTTTCGTCTAATGGTTTGGTAAACAAGTCAGCCAGCTGATTTTCTGTCGGAACATACTGTAGCTCAATTAAACCTTTCTCTACGTTATCTTTTATGAAGTGATAACGGATATCAAATGTTTAGTTTTAGAGTGGTGTACCGGATTGAAGGATATGGCTATGGCAGACTGAGAATCGCATAGTAATGGAATTTTGTCATACCTCATGCCAAAGTCTGATAACTGTGTACGTATCCATAGACTTTGAGAGCAACACATTGCAACAGCAACATACTCAGCCTCAGCAGTGGAAGTGGACACGCAGTTCTGTTTCTTTGAGGCACAGCTGACTAAGCGATCACCCAGAAAGTGTGCACTGCCAGATGTGCTTTTCCTATCAATTGTGCAACGCTATAGTCAGCATCCGAGTAAGCATGGATGTCCAGATTTGAATCTTTGGGATACCACAGACCAAGATCCATAGATCCTTTAAGATATCTGAATATGCTCTTGACTGCCAGAAGATGTGACTCTTTAGGATTCGCCTGATACTAGGCACATATACAAGTATAGAACATGATGTCAGGACGACTTGCTATGAGATACAGTAATGATCCAATCATCCCAAGGTATGTTTTGAGATCTACTGGAGAACCATCAAGATCTGCTGACAGCTGTGCCTTTGCAACCATGGGCGTTGATAAATGTGTACAGTTAATCATATCATACTTCGTGAGAAGATCTTTGATGTACTTGGATGGGCAAATAAAACTTCCATGACTTAACTGCTTAACCTGGAGTCCGAGGAAAAATGACATCTCCCCCATCATACTCATTTGAAACCTGTTTTCCATGATCTTGACAAATTCATCACTGTATTTCGGATTCCTAGACCCGAAGATGATGTCGTCCACATATATAAGTACTAATATATTGTCTCTACCTTTGGTCTTAGTGAACAGAGTGGTATCGGTCTTTCCTTTGGAGTAGGCTTCTCCAATCAAATACTCAAATAAAACATCATACCATGCACGTGGAGCTTGTTTTAACCCGTACTAGGCCTTATCTAATATATAGACATGATTAGGATGTTTTGAGTTGATGAAGTCCTCAGGTTGTGAGACATAGACTTCTTCTTTAAGAATGCCATTGAGAAAATCTGTCTGCACATCCATTTGAAAGACACGGAAGCTTCAAGAGGCTGCATATGCAAGAAACAATCTGATAGCTTCAATGCGAGCAACGGGGGCAAACGTTTCATCATAGTCAATACCCTCTTGCTGATTGTAGCCTTTGGCAACCAATCTAGCTTTGTTACGGACGACCACTCCATGCGAATCCTGTTTGTTCTTGAACACCCACTTAGTTCCCACAACAGATTTTCCATAAGGAAGAGGAACTAATCGCCAGACTTTGAGACGATCGAATTGGTGTAGCTCTTCCTGCATTGCAAGTACCCAATCCGGATCGTCTAGTGCTTTAGAAGTCTTAGTTGGTTCAATGATGCTCAGGAAGCCCAAAAATTGACATTCATTAGCTGTTGCTGCATGAATTTGAACGCCAACGGAAGGGTCTCCTATAATATCTGCCTCGGAGTGATGTCTGGTCCATTTTATCTCGTGAGGAGTAGAAGATGAAGGAATAAGATTTTGTAAGTGTCGCTTCCTCTTTGTCTTCTAGGGAGAAATATGGATCTTAATCAAACACAGGTGGGCTCTCTGGGTCAGGAATCTGAGATGTCACAGGGGGACGAGTGACAGAAACAGATGTAGAATCCTCGGTGTAGAGATCTGCAAATGGATTCGTCTCATTAACCGTAGGACCTGTCATAGTGACACTAGCTTCCACTTCTGTGTTTATCCTGTTATCAGTTAAAACAGGAGAAGATTCAGACCGAAAGAAATCAAACATGAAATCAAACATGAAATCAAGATTAGTATTTGAACTGGAAGAATTGTTTGATTCTTTAATTTGAAGCACCGGTCCTGAACTGTTATGTTCAGAAGCATTTGCTGTTGGTTTTGGTGGGAAATCTGTGACTTTCAATGCATTATCAAATGTTTCATTTATACTTTCAACAATGCTCTTAGTTCATTTGTTTAAAACTCTGTATGCTTTTGACTCTGTAGAGTAACCTAAGAAAATAGCTTCATCAGCTTTTAGAGCGAATTTTCCTAGGTTATCCTTGTCATTTAGCACAAAGCACCTATTACCAAAGACATGGAAGTATTTGATATTAGGTACTATGCCATTAGCCAGTTCATAGGGAATTTTATTAAAGCCTTTATTAATAAAAGAGTGGTTTTGCGTATAGCAGGCAGTACTGATTGCTTCAGCCCAATAAGAAGGTGGGAGCCCGGAGTATGATAGCATGGTACGGGCTGCTTCAACCAATGTTCTGTTTCGTCTTTCCACGACACCATTTTGTTGTGGAGTGTATGTAGCTGAGAACTGATGGTAGATCCTAACAAGATCACAATATCTCTTCAAAGTGTTGTTCTTGAATTCAGTTCCGTTGTCAGTACAAATTGACACCACACTCTGGTTGTACTTGTTATGCTGTTGTTTGATGAAGGAGATGATCGTTGGTGTAGCTTCATCTTTTGATCGCAGAAACTTGACCCAAGTATATCGAGAGTAGTCATCCACCATAACTAGGATATACTTCTTCCCATTCTTTGATTAAATCCTCATAGGACCACAGAGATCCATGTGCAGTAGTTCCAAAGGCTTGGTAGTTTTAAACACTTGCTTTGATTTGTGGGAAGCCTTCTTCATCTTACCCTTCTCACAATCTGCATACAAATGGTCCTTCTTGAATCTCAACTTGGGTATGCCTCTCACCAAGTCACCAGTGAATAGTTTGTTTATATTTTGAATGTTCAGATGAGAGAGTTTTCGGTGCCATTGCCATGTGATATCAGATGAGGCTTCGAACAGCAGACAAACAGAGGTAGGGGAGTTGTAATTTTCCAGATCAATGGAATACATGTTAGATTTCCTTGAACATGCCAGTAGTTCATCTCCGTTCTTAGTTAGAACTGAACATTTGTTCTTCTTGAACACTACCTCCAAGTCTTTATCACAGAACTGTCCGATACTAAACAGATTGTGACCCAACCCTTCTACATAGGAGGCTTTCTTGATCTTGATATGCTTCTTCTCTATGTCTCTGTACCCCATTATTGGTGAAACATTGTCATTCCCAAAATGTACATTCCCGGAGTACTTAGGAACATAATTTTTAAGAAGACTCTTGTTGCCGGTCATGTGCTTAGTGCAGCCGGAGTCCAGGTATGAGAGGTTAGGTGCCTGCAGAAAGAAAATAAACCACGTTTAGGTCCCCATATATGAATGGGTCCTTGATTTTTCGTCCCTATAATTGGTTGAGGGTTATCTGTTACTGCTTGTGGTGGTGAAATTCCTAATGATCTATTCTTAGATACCCATGTGGATGTTATCTTTTGTCGAGAAGGAATAGATTGAGAAAGAATTTTCACAGATGGGAGTTTCGGTACCACTGCTGGTTTGACAGTTGATAAGGGTTGAGGTGTAGGATTCGGTAGAGTTGCGGAAGCGTTATATTTGTGAATCCATGCTTTCGAGAAATGGTTAAGATTCCTTTGTGACCTCTGCACATCAACTTGCTTTTGTTGAATTGGATCCTTGGGTTTAGTAGGTTTTACTACTCGTTGATGGGATGAAGGCTTGGGTTTAGATGCTTGTGGTTGTTTGGAAGGAGGATTATGAGATCGCTTTTGAGAATGTAAATGTTTTTCTTGGACAATCCATGCCTGTTTGAAAGCATTATAACCATGCCGTCTATAGACCTCCAATTCTTTGATCGTCAGCAATCGTCGTGATTTGTTTAAACATTTGAGTGCATGTGACTGACGAGTAGTGATCCACTAATGAATGATAAACCCTTTTGAGTTTATAAATGGTACACTAATTTGGTTAGCGTAAAAATATGTCCAGTCCTCACATGGTTTAATTCCATTTTTTTTCTTAATTGATTGGCAATTAAATTCACAATGACCATTGGGACAACCATCACTAATACAAAACTTTGAAGAGGCAATTGTATCATGTAAACAAGAATGATTACAGACACCATGAAACATCAAAAGTTGTTCACATGTTTGTCTAAAATTAGAACATTTCCTAGATGACCTAGGAATTACCCTCTTCCAAGTTGTGTTTATTTTACGCTCTCCACTCCCGAGCTCCTTCACATCTGCAGCAGAAGGTAAAATGTTAGAACTGAGTCATGGTCGACTAGCGGCTGCTTTTGAAGATTCAGGTATGTTAGTGGGCATACAAGAATTGTGATGAGAAGTGGAAGTATATGTCTGTTTGAAAATCTGTTTTTGTTTTAAATTTACTAAAGTAGCACTATTAACAGATTTTATTAAGGGTTAGACATCTTGGGAAGATGTGGATGCATTCTTAGAGTCTTCAATTCGTTCTACGTATGGAGAAAAGGTGAATGGAGTAGGAGCTTGCATCTCTTGCTTGACCTGTATGATGCATTCTTTCAATGTTGTTTTCTCCCTACACAAGTTGTCAATTATCTTTTCATCATGATTAAAAATGGTTTTGATGTGCTTGTGAAGGAACGCATTTTCTTGAGCTAATTGGGTAAGCTCGGGTGATTGGTCAGAAATAGGGATGGTTTTAGGTGTGGTTTCTGAGTGGAAACCTTTGGAAATATCTCCTAATATAAGATGAGTGTAACAAAACTCTTGCAAGGTGTGGAACCGTCTTTGCAAATCCTTGTGGGGAGTGTATTTAAATTTGGGTTTTGGTACCTCACGACCATAAAGTTCCTCATCGGTGTATACTGGAGAGGTGACACTAGAATTCAGTTTTGTGGTGGGGTAAGTAAAATATGAGTCGTTGAGGTCAGAGTAGTTGAAGGGGTTTTCAGTTTTGAGATGGAGGTTTCGTTTGACATCTTCCTTAAGTCCTTCTTCCTCTTGACCGACGAATACCATTCGTTGAGTTAGGCCCTCGCCAAATAAATTTGCATTATAAAATTGCTTGGCTGTTACATTACTCAGGTTACGTGGATTTTCAAAACTAAGTCCTTCGAATGTCCATCTTGACAAAGCGCGTTCCTTTTCTTTATACAGAAAGATGGTTTGTTCACTTTGCCTACGTTTAATCAGTAGGTCTTCAAGTTCTTTAATTTTTGAATAAAGAGCACGTTGTTCGTTTTTAAGAATTTCTGAATCCTTTTCTGCACTGACACGCTCTGCTTTGAGATCGTGCATGATGATGTTTGTCTTATCAGTTAATTCTAGGAATTTAGATTCTTTCACAGCTAATTGAACCTTAGACTCAGTTGTATATGTTTCTAACTGTTCAATTGCATTTTGTGTCTCTTTATTTTGTGTATGAATGACCTCTTTTAAAACTTGATTTTTACTTGTTAGTTTTGTCACCTTGTGTTCTAATTTTTTCATGCGGTTTAATATGGTTTGAATATGTTCAAAATTAAATCCCACATTAGAGTTAGAGATAGTAGGTACCTTTCCGCTTTCCTGATTCTCCTCCTCAGCATTGGAGAGATCGTCACCACCATCTTCATACCTATCACCTGCTTCACCATTTTCCATCACACAGAACTGTGCATGATCTTCACCATCTAGACCACTCTCGGAGTCTGTGTCCTCCAGGAACTAATCTTCTTCGTCCATCAGTGCATTCCCAGCCTGCTTTTGTTTGGACAGGCGGTACTTCTGCCGATAGTATTCAGCATCCTTGATTTTCTTTTCTGGACAGTTCCTGATCATGTGTCCAGACTTCCCACAGTTGTAGCACTTGAGTCTGTCTTCTTCTCCTCCTTCCTTTCTTCCCTTCGAAATCTGGGCTTGTCAACAGGTGCCAGCCGTTCAGCCTTTTTAGTCTCCTTTTCATTTGTTGTAAGCTACTCTGTAGTCTTCTCCCTCTCATGACGGGGAATAGGGGGATTGTTGTTTGGGTCAGCTTCTACCACCTTCATATACTTTGTGTTTCCATTGTGGATATAGTCAATCATCTTCTCCCCATATACCATATTTTGCTCCAGGAAGTCCATAAACCTTCCTTTCCAAACATTGTATTCTCCTCGAAACAAAACATGAGGTTTTGTGTCGGTGCCAATGGACATCATTTCGCTTGAGCTTGACATAATGAATGTTTTGTAAGAAATGATCGTTTACTTGTTTGAATGGGTTGATTGTTCGAAAACTTTTGTTGATCAAAAATTAAAAGGTTCTTTTCAAGCTTGTTTTAAACTTTTAAGGTGATGATTGAGGAATTAAGTCAATTAAATTCAACTTTGAATTCGAGCTTGTAAAGATGAAATTCAACTTTGAATTAGATAGAGTTAAGTCAATTTAATATAACTTTGAATTAGATCCGGTTTAGATTAAATTCAATCTTGAATTAGATTTTTAAAGTTTAAAGTTCCATTGTCCTCTTTGTTCAATAAGTCAAGTCCCAAAAAGTTCAACAATTGTCCAATAGATCCAAAGTGTGCGAATGGTTTTGTGCGATTGATCACAACACTTGAAGAAAAATGGGCAGAGTAATGACTTTGTTGTGAGAAAATAAGTAACCAATAGTATGCGATTGATCCCTGTAGCACCAAACACTTAGAAACAATTCAGTTAGTAATACTAATCGAATACTAATCGAATCCAGAAGTTGAATGCGATTGCCTTTGGTATGTTAGAGAACCAAGTATCCAAGTCTTTTGAATCGCACAGATGTGGCCCAACGTGGTTGATAGAGCAACTTCAACACTTAGCAGAAAAAATCCGAATCGCATGCTATTGGAATCCAGTGCAGCTGATAGCTAACAGAGTAACACTTGGAGTTTTAGCTTGGAAATTTCTATAGGCCGCATATCATACCAATCGCATACCTCATAGATGCGGCTAATAGGATCTTAGAAGTCACTTTCAGATCTATTGACCTTACTTTGAATAGTGTCTACCCACTTGTACCCTGATTGGTATGGGTTGTACTTAGTTTTCCTTGTACAACAATTAACCTTTGAAGAATTTATAAGTTTTAAAATTGAAATCTGCTTTCTTCTTCTTCAATGTTGTACTTCCAAGAACAAGAACAACATTAAATGCTTAAATACCCAGAAATTTAAATGCCAAAAAGGTGAGTATTTAATGAACCATTGAACTTTTTGCATATAAAACACTTCTCGGTTTGATATTTTCTTCAAGAAATCCTAATAAAACAGTAGCTACCCTTGAAATAACCCAATGAAATGGTAGAAAGAGATGTTGTTTATACCTTGAATGTGTTCTACCCTTGGGAATCAATGTGTTCACGTTCGTACACCACTTGGAATCAAATTTTTCTTGAAGAAACCATAGGTTTTAGTATTTTGAATAAGCCGAGAGCTTTTTCTTCGCCTTGAGCTTGAAATCTTCGACTTTGAGCTTGTATTATTCAAACAATCACGAGCCAAAAACAAGTTTGGCTTTGATACCAATTGATGGTCCCTTAAAGTGAGGATGAAGCAATGCTAGAGATTATCTAGTTTGTGTGTGTGTGTTACTGTTGAGAGAGAGAGCCAAGAGCTTTGAGAGAGAGAACACAAACTAGAGAGATGAATAATATGCAAAGCTTAATTAATTCAAGGAGGCAAATGCCTTTTATAGCATTTGCCTAAGTTAACAAAATTGACATTTTGCACCCTCACTTTTCATAATCTAACACTAAGGCTGGTAAGATCACCTTGATCAAATCAGTGTTATACAATTTACTAATGTATTATATATCTATGTTTCGTAAGCTAGTCGGGGTCTATAAAGAACTAGAGAAGTTAAGAAGTCAATTTTGGTGGTCAAAAGGGGGAGAGAATAAAGGAATGTGTATGGTGGCCTGGAACAAAGTTCAAAAATCAAAAAGGTGTGGTGGTTTGGGGGTGGTTGATCTGTATCAGAAAAATCAAGCATTGTTGTCTAAATGGGTGTAGCGGTATTGGAATGGGGAGAATTCTATTTGGAAAAAGGTGGTTAAGGGTAAGTATGGGGAATTTTCATTTGGGTCTAGGGAGATCTGTCTTAATTGAAGGGTTTTTGAACCTGACCAAACCACCATGTGACTCAAACTGGTCAAACCTGGGTTTGATTCTACTGGTTCAATCCTAAAAGCGGAACTGGATTAAACACAACCCTCTAACCCCTAAAAGGGTTAGGATCTTTAAAACTTACATGATCAACATAGTTTCTTGCAAAAAAATCCACATAAAAGGTTATAGAAAGTAAACCTGATCAGACTTGGGATTGCTAAAGAAAGTCCACCACTACTGCACCTCCGATTGAACTGGCTGCTAGACCGCTCCTGGATCACCAAAGCTTCAAAGATCTCGAAAGCTTGAGCCTACGTGTGTGTGTCCTTGCGTCGATCAACAAACCGAGAGATACCCTCTCGGTGTCCTTCTTGTTCGACGATAGAGAGAGAGCCGAGAGAGAGAGAGAGAGCAACGGTCGATGGTGAGGTCGACCGAGAGAGGGAGTTGCAACGAGGGAGAGGGAAGAGTGGCGGCTAGGGTTTCAATCCTTATCTTATGTTATGTTATTCTATCTAATCCTTAAGGCTTAAGGATTATATATATGGATAAGATTGGACCTAAGCCCGTTTAATTAAAAGCCCACTGGTTTTAATTAAACTTTCAATCTCTTCACTTTGACCCCCTGGACTTTACTAGTTAATTAATTAACTATTAATTAACATAGTCCGTTAAATATTAAATCTTAATATTTAATTCCCTTTAAATAATAAATAACTATTTATTATTTATTTTCTTTTAATAGTTAATACAAACTGATTAATTATTTATTTCTCTCTTTTCAATAATTAATACTACTGATTAATTATTTCGTCTTTCTCTTTAATAATTAATCTAACTAATTAATTATTTCCATACAGACTTATGGTGAAATCCAACTGTTCTGAATTGGGTGTGTAGTAGTGTGACCCTTTAGTCTCTTATAACATTGGATACAATATGTCCGTTAATTATCTCTGCACATAATCCAACAGACTCCCACTTGTGCAAGATAAGTAACAGTTACTGCATATTGTTAGCCTAAGGAGGTCCCTAGCCAGACACTTAGGATGACTAGGTTATAAGAACTCTTATACCCCAAAGAGACTTGTGATAAAACTTCATAAGCAACCTGCTTTGAAGTAACCTGTTATAAACTAACTGTTTATAAACTAAACTATCATAAACTCCCTGTTCATGAATGGGTACGTTTTTATATATACAAACTTGCATATATATAGGTTTGTCCCTTGCAGCACGATATTTCAATTTTGAGCATGAGCATGGAAAAGGTCAACTCGGAGACTCAAAAATTTGTTCATGACATACTTGATTTCGAAACTGCGTGATAAACGACAAAGAACAGATCAGTTCGTTTGTGCACGGCCGTGCACTTACCAGTTTCTCTAATCAGTCAAGGGGCCCGGAAATATCTTTCCTAAAAAAAGAGGTGCAATTACCATCTTGCATATTTGCATTTGGCAACACGGATCCCACTGAATCTAGACACGCCCCTTATGACCACCTTGTTACGGCGTGGCGTTAGAACGCACTAAGAAGACAACAGTTACCGCATCCCAAACCAAATACCTCAGGCTTGAGGATAACCTATGTGATAAATACTTTTGACACGAATCCACGAAGTATTTTTCATGGTAGGTCAATCCAATATTCGTAACCCTAACGAATATCCGTAAATTTTGGTCCGCAAAAACCGTTTGCAGCTATATTCGATAAACTATCTAATCTACCCCAAAATTACGATGACTTTATAACCCTATCATAGTTCCCACCATGATAAGTAGTCACGGATAATGTTTTTGAATAAACCTAGTTTATTCCTGGATGAACCAAAACATAAAAAATTGTGAAGAACAATGAAACTAATTTCTACACCCTTCCATATTCCTCCCTGGAATAAAGATGTATAATTTCTACCATTTCACTGACTCGATTCACGGTGTTTATCTAAATTACTTATTATTTTACATTGTAACTTATCACGGATTACAAAGAAAATAATATGGTTATAAACCATAAAACACAAGACTAGTACTTTGAAGTACTCCTTCTTGGTTTTGCTAGAAATCATTCTTGCAACCTAAGAATACTTCTAGGCTTACTTATTTTATAAATTCCTTAAACTTGGAGAACTGGAAATAACTCCTTGTTTCTGATTTATAAAACAACCTCCCTGTAATTAAAACTTTAATTACATTTGTAGATGTAATAAATCTTACTAGATTTTATTTTCTACTTGAAACGATAAAACCTTCTTACACTTACTGGTAAGAATCTTGAAATTTGATTCCCTGTGTATACCAACACTAATCTAATATCATTACTTAGAATGTTACAGAACATCCTATTTTATCATTTCTAACGTTAACCAACCAACAATCATTTAATTAAGCTGACCTACTGAACTTAATGAGTATAATTTTGTTTAAGTCATAACTTGACTCAAAATCTTGCAATGATATCTTTATCGAGTATCTCTCAATAAATCATGCATCCCTCGGATTAGTTCTTTCTGAAGAACTTACTGTTTTAGATAGCTTCTAAAAACATCCGATAATTATATACTCTAAAAATTCAAACTTGTATTTATCACACTGGTTAAGAAACAACCTTTTATTAACTCTGATAAATACATTAGTCAGGTGCTCCCACTATCTTTTATGAAAAAGTTCATTCTTTAAAAATATCTTTTTAGGCCTTAGTCAATCCTTGACTACCATACCTAAGACTTGTACTCCAAACACATGTTTTAAATAACTTAGTTTTTGTAAGAAATTTGTTTTATGAAACCAATAACTTTGATCTCCCATATATCCATCTTTCCAATTACGGAAAGTGGTTTCATTAAACTTACCATGATCAGAAGTATGAAACACTCATAATGGTATCTTAAATTTCTTTCCTTAAAACATTTAGTATAAAACTCCCTTGATTATAATAACTATTATAATCATTTTTATACTTTCTTAAATGTTTTATCAAAAACTATTTTACCCAGCAATAATGACTATTATTTCCATATGTTCAAGACTTTGAACATTCACTTTTCATAAAATCTTAAATACTTGTTGAATTAGAAAAACTATCTAATCTTATAAACAAAACTTGTTTATACAAGTATTTACATAGTAGAACCGATATTTATGTAACTACAACAAATCATATCATAAGATTATTTTGAATCACCAATCAAGTCTGGATTTTGACTTATTGGCACTCTTTAAGTCACAACTGCACTAATCATGATTCACATAATAAGAACACGTGCACGGATATGAACCAAATAATTAAATTTCCATAAACTTAATAAGTATCCATAAACCAACAATATAAAATTGTTTAAAATAAACTTAAAGAGTTTAAATAACTAGGAAATATAAAAATTATATATGATATCCGTGAGCTGCACGTGGGATCTTCTCATGCTGGGCCACATCACTTTCCATCTCCTCCTGCAATAAACGATTGCAAGATATTAGAATACTCGTAAAACTTTACAAGTAGGAAAGTAACAAAGAAGCCAATCACGCAGTACCTGAGGAGCCAGACTTGCCTCCTGCCTCGTGACCTTTCGGACAATCTCGTTTCCAATGTCCGGCCTCGCCACACCTGAAGCACCGATTCTCGGTCCTTGCCTTGTTTGCCTTCGGCTTCTTGCCCTTGTTGTCGTTATTAGTCTTGGGTGCACTCTGGCTGGGCTGGGCCTTGCTCTTTCCCTTTCCGTTGCGCCTCTTCCTCTTCTTACGTCCACCATGTCTCACCATAAGAATATCCTTAGACTTGGTCCCGATACTCTTCTCAGCAGTCTTAAGCATTTAGTGCAACTCAGCCACGGATTTCTCCATGTTGTTCATGTTGTAGTTGACTATAAAAGGCTTATAGTCATCTGACAACGAGTTGAGTATGGTATCCGTTGCTAGCTGCAACGGTACTGGGTGCCCAAGTCTCTCTAGGTGGTCCATGTAACCTTTCATTTTCATGACATGGTCACTGACCGAGGTCCCCTTAGCCATCTTGCACGAGTTAAATGCCCTAATGGCATCATAACGCTCTGTGCGGGCTTGCTCTTGGAACATGTCCCTCAGCTGGCGGATCATGTCATAGGCAGGAGTTTCCATCATGCTTGATTGCAACTCTGGACTCATAGTTGCAAGCATGAGGCAGCTAACATCCAAGGCGTCATTGGAGCGCTACTAAAAAGCCTCCTTGACCTCTGCCCTGGCATTGTTGGCAGCGGGATTTACTAGAGGTTGTTCTAGGACATACCACTTTCTCTCGTGCCTCAGCACGATCCAGAGATTTCTCTCCCAAGTGAGAAAGTTGGACCCGGTGAGCTTATCCTTCTCAAGGATAGAGCGGAGTGAGAGGTTATTAGTACTGGTAACGTTGGTTGCCATCTACAAATTATAACCCGGTTTAATTAGTAATTGCAGATAAACTTTCTAATCATATATCATCAAACCCATAAATAATATATATTAGACCTAGGACCCATATTTCACATGCTTGACGTAAGGTTTAGGCACTTCCCGCCAAGTCATGCTATTTCTGGTAGGTAACACCCTGTACCAATCGTACGTAACTGATACGACTCCTAGAACCTCGTAGATCACTTAGACCCAGTCTAGTATGTTTAACTCTACTCTAGTGCTTTTTGGGCCGGGACTCCCGATTATCACCAAAATAGATCGCACCACCTAAGACAGCATAATTCTGGTCGGGACTCCCGATTATCGCAGAATCTTTCATGCCCTTTCCCGCAATGGTTTGAACTCGGATGCCCAAGGTTTGGGCACTTCCGACACCTGAGTACCGTTTAACAGTCAAGGTGTATCATTAGGTGGGTAGCACACTGATCTAAGATTTTTCTTGAGTTTTAAAACTAACTGTTTTAAAAAAATACGATTTATATATGTACCTGAACTAGGTGCACAAAACGGGTTTTATAAGTTCCAAACTTATAACCTTGACAAAACTTTTAAATTCATAAAAATTTAATTAATACGACTACCAGACTGAAGTCATATTCTAGTTTGTCATAGAACGTGGTTTTTCACTGTTTAATAACAACCTGTTATTAAACCTATTTTATTTACCATCACACGCATGTATATACATATCATATATATATATGAAAAGCAGTAAATAAATCACAACCACGCAGATAATAATAATAAGCAGATAAATCCCTATAGTTTTGCCAACTAATCCTAAGGTCAAACCTAAGGATGAAATGACTTGGATTCGCCTTTCTTGATGTGTTGCTCCCACTAGCCTTGACACCTCCCCGAAATGTCCGTGCTTCGCGTATAGAACACCATTTTCTTGATTGCCTTATTTGAGTCCATTTTGGTGGAGGGATTAAACTATCACTAGTCTATTACAAATACAATATTGAATGGAGTTGTAAGTGGCACGCAGGCCTCCCCTAACCAGTACAATATTACAATTAAGAAGGGGATTGTAATTGGCACGCAGGCCTTCCCAAAACTAAAAAAAAGAAGAATAAAAAAAACGAGTCCTAAGTCGGCAAAACTATAGTTATCACAACCACGCAATTATATATAAGCACAATATATATAAAAGTCAACCACGCAGTTATAATAAATATACAGAAACTGTGTTGTTAAGCACACAACCTGATTTGTTTAAACTATTCTCATTTATCCTTTTGATTAATGCCTATTAACCAAAAACGAGAATTATGATCTTCTAATTAAAATTTATCTGACCAAAAGAGTTTTTCTAAAAAAACTTTAAGTCTTTGATCTTATTCAAAACTTGAATAAAACCTTATGTCGGATTTTATTACTAGTTATCTAATAACTTAAAACCGATAACTTTTTGGTCAATTAAAATATTTTGTTCAATTCTCCATCTTATTATATAAACTTTATTCCCTTTAGAATTTTATTCAAAAATGACTAAACTAGTCATAATAAATAAAAGTCTAAAATATATTTTAACTAAACTAATTAAAATATATAACACTAGTTTATATAACACCTTATTAATTTTAGAACTTAAAATTAATAATTCTTTTATATTCAATCGGAAAATAAAACTGCGCCAACTATTTGTGGGCCGAGACCCCTGCTGGACCGAGAAACAAAAACTAGGCCGAGGCCCACTGGCCCTTAGCCCGCTAACCCTTGCCGCGAACCCCAACTGGGCCGCAGGCTTCATGGGTCATGGTGTTCTAGGCCATAGCCCACCACACTTCCGCTGGCCTTAGCGTCGCTAGCCATCTGGGCCGTAGCCCACTAGGCCGTAGCGCCGCTAACAGGCACCACCCGAACACGGTGATGATCTCGGTTCCCGTTTTTTTCGATTATTTTAAATCCTTTTTAACTTATTAAAACTAACTGTTTTAATATACTGATTAATTACTGGATTTAATTCAAAAACCAAAAGCTATTAATTATTAATATCAACAAAACTTGTTTTATTAATAATTAATTATCCTAAAACTAAAAATTAACCTTTTAAACAAAAGTTTAAAATTTCTGGTTAAGATAAAGTTTTAGATAAAAGGCTTATCCCTTTTAACCGTTTAAACACAAATCTGGTTTAAACCTAACTGGTTAAAATCAAACCTTTTATAATCTAGACAAAAACAGAAAACTTGGTTTTTATCCTCATGGTTTTCGAAAATTGTGGAGAAAGAATTACGATGAAGAAGATCATATAACTATTAAACAAACCATTAACTAGGCTTAACTAATTAAACAAACTGTTTAATTTAATCTTAATTCAAGCTTATTCTTTATCCAAAAAACATGATCCTTTTAATCATTCAAACTAACTGTTTGAATTATCTAATTAATAGGATAAACCTGATAACAAAACAAACTGTTTTGCTACCTTCTTGATTTTCGAAATTTCCAAGGACAAATAGTGAATCAAGAATAAAACCTTAATCTAAAAACAGATAAAAAACTAGAAACTAAGGATCATAGAGCCGAGGCTCTGATACCACTGAAGGGTTTTTGAACCTGACCAAACCACCATATGACTCAAACTGGTCAAACCTGGGTTTGATTCTACTGGTTCAATCCTAAAAGCGGAACTGGATTGAACACAACCCTCTAAACCCCAAAAGGGTTAGGATCTTTAAAACTTACATGATCAACATAGTTTCTTGCAAAACAATCCACATAAAAGGTTATAGAAAGTATACCTGATCAGACTTGGGATTGATAAAGAAAGTCCACCACTACTGCACCTCCGATTGAACTGGCTGCTAGACCGCCCCTGGATCACCAAGGCTTCAAAGAACTCGAAAGCTTAAGCCTACGTGTGTGTGTCCTTGCGTCGATCAACAAACCGAGAGATACCCTCTCGGTGTCCTTTTTGTTCGACGATAGAGAGAGAGAGCCGAGAGAGAGAGAGAGAGAGAGAGAGAGAGAGAGAGAGAGAGAGAGAGAGAGAGAGAGAGCGACGGTCGATGGTGAGGTCGACCGAGAGAGGGAGTTGCGACGAGGGAGTGGGAAGAGTGGCGGCTAGGGTTTCAATCCTTATCTTATGTTATGTTATTCTATCTCATCCTTAAGGCTTAAGGATTATATATAAGGATTAGATTGGACCTAAGCCCGTTTAATTAAAAGTCCACTGGTTTTAATTAAACTTTCAATCTCTTCACTTTGACCCCCTGGACTTTACTACTTAATTAATTAACTATTAATTAACTTAGTCCGTTAAATATTAAATCTTAATATTTAATTCCCTTTAAATAATAAATAACTATTTATTATTTATTTCCTTTTAATAATTAATACAAACTGATTAATTATTTATTTCTCTCTTTTCAATAATTAATACTACTGATTAATTATTTCGTCTTTCTCTTTAATAATTAATCTAAGTGATTAATTATTTCCACACAGACTTATGGTGAAATCCAACTGTTCTGAATTGGTTGTGTAGCAGTGTGACCCTTTAGTCTCTTATAACATTGGATACAATATGCCCGTTAATTAACTCTGCACATAATCCAACATTAATCGTGAAAAATTGTCTAGTGTTTGGAAGAACATTTCAAGGTTGATGAAATCCGAAGATAGACTGTTCAAGTCAATTAATGAAGGTTTTGTGGCCAAATTGGGGAAAGGGGATTTGTTTGACTTTTGGATTGATAGGTAGGCTGAGGAGTTTATCCTTTAAAGAAGATTCCCAAGAATGTTTGCTCTAGCTGTTAAGAAAGAAGGTAAGGTTAGTAGCTTTGGTGTGTGGAGGGGGACAAGTTAGAGCAGGGTTATCAATTTGAGAAGAAATGTCTTTGATTGGGAAGTTAAAGTGTTCAATGAGTTTATGGGGTTATTGAATTCCCAGTCTTTGCAAAAGGATCAGTGTGATAAGGTTGTATGGAAACATGAGAGTAGTGGGGAGTTCACAGTGAGGAGTCTGGTGAACGTAATTAATGAGGAAGAGAGGGCATTTGGGGCTGCTAAGGTATGGGAGTTTTGGGGCCCTCCAAAGGTACGGTTATTTACCTGGCAAGCGGCTTTGAATTGTATACCCACTAGAGTGGAGCTAGCAAGAAGAGGAGTGGTGAACTCAAATGAGATGGTGTATCCACTATGTAGCTGTGAGATTGAAACAGCAAGACATATACTCCTACAGTATCGCAGATCGTGGGAGATTTGGTCAAGTATAGCGAAAACAGTAGGGATTAGCTGGTCAATCCTTAGGAACGTTGTAGATCTGGTGGAATTATGGCCTAAATTATGTGATAGTAAGTGGATTAGGAAAGTGTGGATTTTGGTTCTATATGGAGTGTTGTAGACGATTTGGACTGACAGGAACAACATAATTTTTAACCATAAACAAGTAGGTTTTGAGAGGTTGATTGATTTGGTGTGGTTAAGATTAGCGCAGTGGTGATATGCAAAATGGCCAATGGTGGCTGGATCGTCCTTAGATATGTGTATTAGGCTAGTGGAGGTTTTAATGGGTGACAAGCTAATGTCATGGGTTGTAGGCAGTGGTGATAGGGAGCAGAGTGATAGTATAGCTATGTTCACGGATGGTTCGATGAATGATGTAGTGGGTGTAGCGGGAATTGGAGGGGTCTTTAAAATGCTTTCAATGGTGTAGTATTAAGTACCTTCTCAAAGCCTATCAAAAGGTTCACTCCACTAGTTGCAGAGCTAGAGGTGGTTTACTTTGGGCTATTGGTGATAAGGAGTAATAGGGTTGTAGGGTTTAATCAAATTACACTGTATACCGATTCTGAACTAGTAGAGATGCTAGTGAATGGTAAAGTTGATCCATCTCATGAGGTGGGTGACGTGGTTAGTAGAATAAGAGGTTTAGTTTCTATTTTTGTAATGTTTGAGTCTAGGGTTATACCTAGAGAGTTAAATGGGGAGGCGGATGAGTTATCAAAGAAGGGTTCTGCCAGGGTAGGAACCTGGATTGTTTGGTCATAGGTTAGAGTGAGGCCTTGGTAGGGTATAGCTTGTAGGGTCAGGGTTGTGTTGTCGATGGAGTAGTGTCGTAGGTGTACTGGGTATCTGCGAGTATAATTGGTGATGTGTCGGGTCTAGAGATATTTATGAGGTAGGTTGTATGCTGGGTTGGATTTTGTGCCTTTTATATTATTTGTGTTAAACTAATTATGCTTAATATGGTACGTTGAGGGGTGTGTTTCAGGTGGTGGATAGGGAAGCTCATGGGAGATCGCTTTGATTAGGGAGGCATGTTGCTTGTTTTCCAGGGTTAATCTAACTGCTCTAGTTTGTTAGTATGCAGGTATGATACAGATGTTTGGATGATATCAAGTGAATCAATATAGTGACGACTGTATTGTTATAGTGTAGAGTATGCGAGTTGTGTCACTATTATAATGTGGTGGGTGGTCACTGTTATAGTGTAGAGTATGTGGGTTGGGTCTTGTCAGTATGTGTTGTGATTGAGCGTATTCTAGATTTTGGTATTGTGTAAGCTGGCGTGGGTAGTCACAGTATTGTTAGGGGTTGTGTTTTGTCATGATGTGTAAGTTTGGGAGTGTGTATGGGGTATGAGTTGGGGGTGTGGTGTGTGATGTGTGTGTGTGTGTGTTATGTGTTCGGTATCTTTCTATATTATATTTATATATGAGGTAGCTGGGTGAAGTATGCACTCAGTTTCAGATGAGGTGTTATGGGGATGTAGGGAGGGGAAGGGTTGTTTCTACTTTTCGTTAGTTGGAGTTCTATGGTAGCACTAGCATAGCATGCACGAGCACGTTGAATCTGGTTCTGTTTAGAGGTGGGGTCGGTTATGGCTGGAGGTAGCTTGTTGGTCTCTTAACCAGGTGTTATAAGGTGGCCAACCTTGGGTTAACTAAGCCATGTAGTTTTAACAAAGTTAACCCGGTTCGTTTTTCAAGCCCCAGATTTTGTTTTGTGGTTGTCATATGTCATGGAGTATGAGTCCAATGATTGTTGCGGAAGGTAACTATAGATACCAGTTATGTACGGGTTTGGGTCGAGTCAGTGATATGGAGGTGCGGGGTAGAGACCAGATGCCGGTGGGGTCATCCTAGGAGTGATGTTATAAAGGGGGTGCCCGGGTCTATATGGCGAAGGAGGTTAGGTATTGGATCGGAGTTCTATACCCTTCTTGAACTAATTCGTGCCTCAGAGTTTCTTTCTGAATTTGTGGGGAGTATCATAGTGGTGGTGTGATGATGATATTGTATGAGGGGAAGTGCAAGTGGAGAGATTTCCTTGTGTGTATACCTTGTTGTGCCTCAGAGTTCATTGTGGTTAGTGGTGATTATTCCCCATATTTGTGTGATGCTATAGTAATCACCACTAACTATTGGGTTAATGTGGAAGGGTGGTTTAGGGTAATGATGTCACTCATGTGCTGACTGTAGATTAAGGAATTAATGCAGCTTAGGCGTTGTCTTCATTTTAGATGTTGTTCTCCTACTTTGATTATGATGTATCAGTGTCTGGGCTTTGATTCGTGTTCCTACCGGTGTTTTGTGTAATTTTGTTATTGTTCTTGTGTGGCTGCATAACTGCGCGATTGCCGTTTGATGCACGGATGCAACCCTGAGCTGGCTGTCTTATGCTTTTCAAATGGGTTGCTGATGTGAGGCGTTATTGTGTTTTGTTGATGTATGTTGTTGATCTGAGTGGCTGCTTGGTTAGGGCAATATTTCAGGACAAATCTTATTAACGAGCAGGAATGATCCCAACTGTGTGCTGTTTTGAGGCCTATTGTACGTTTGCTGGTCATGGTTAAGGCTCAAGCTTGCTCTTTGTTTTTGCTGTCGGGTGTATGCCGTACGTTTAGGTTTTTTGCTGATCTTGGTTAAGGTCTGCTATACGTATGTTGTCGTGCGGGTGTATAATGTGTCGCTGTTTTATGCTACTGCCCCAGTCCTAGAATGGCTACTGTTTAGAGGCCAAATCGTTGTTGTACTGATGATGTAACTTGCTGCGTTACGGCTGATATCATTCTATGCGAAGGAACAATATGTGATGCGTTATTAAAGGAAGAAGAAAACAAAGGTAATTGTTGCTACTGGGCAAAGATCTACAGTAGTAAAGTGTTTTCCAAGTACTAAGTGAAGATCGATGCACGGGTCAAGTAGTAGCATCGAGTGTGGCTGGATTCTGTGACATTTAATGAAGGGCAACGATCAGAGTAGTATATGTGAGATCAAAGATCTTGATGCATAAATTGGTGGTAGTTTAGAGTAGCATGGTGCTAATAGATATGTGTGTTTTATCCTTGTGCTGTACTCATATGTGAAAGCAAACTAAAGACAAGTGTATGGGTTGCTAGGCTTTTTGAAATGAAAATCAGTAGTTCAAAAGGAAAAAAAAGGACAATAAGACTGTAGATAAGGGTATGTTTGGTGAAACTGGCTGGGTCTGGGCTGGAGCTAGGGCTGGGGCTTATTAAGATACTTGAAAAGGCTTTCATTTTGGAGGCTTATAGGGGATTATGGGGGATTATGTTTTTAATAATTCCCTAACCCAAACGAGGCTTGAGGGCTGGGGATTATAAAAACTAGAATCTCAAGCCCCTACAATGCCCTATAAGCCCGTCGCCAAACATACCCTTTTTAAAGTAAATTATTCTTTCTATATACTCAAGACGTAATTCATGAGGACATGTTTAATAATATGTGAATATAGGATCACATGCAAATAGCAAAGTATATTAATTACATGTGTATATATGGATTAAGTATATTTCTAAATCTAACATATACTTATATACGATTTATGTTTCGTGTTTGAATATCCGTTCCCGTTGTTGTTCGTTCGAGTTTCAGGGTGCATTTAGGGTTACAACCGTTCAGTTTGAGTTTCCCATTTGTCTTCTCGAGTATCGTCAGTTCGGTTAGATTTGCCTATTGTTATGTTCGAGTTCGTGAGTCCGAGTTTCTTAGAGACTCCGAAGTTTCAAGGTTGTCTCTCGTGGTTTCAAGGTTTCGTTCGTTGTTCGTTCATAGTTCCATGGAATTTTCATTGTTCAGAGGTTCAAGGTTGCCATCCGCTAATGGTTTCAAGGTCTCCGGATGTTTCGAGGTTTCAAGATTGCCGATCGTTTTGTAGTTTCGTTGTTGCCATCTGCTGTCTGTTCGTGGTTTCAAATGGACGCTCCTGGTTTTCTTTTTCAAGGCTGCCAGCATTTTGTAGTTTCAAGGTTGCTGGCAGTTTGTTGTATCAAGTTTGAGGCTCGTCGTTTACTCAAGGCCACTGTTCATGGATGTAATTATGTTTGTGGTTCGTGGGTTGTGATTTATGGTTTGGGGCTAGAGATTGTTTGAGGTATGTGTTCGTGTTCGTGGTTGTTTAAGGTTCGGTTTCAGTTTCTGTGTCATGTTACGGGTTCGTGATTGTGTGTCGTGTTCGTGGTCATGGTTTCTCAGGTTCACTTATGTGGTTCCTCTTTCCTGTTCGTGGCTCGTGTCTCGCTTTCATGTTCGAGGTTGACTAAAGGTCATTGCCCTGTTCCGGTTAGAATCAGTTGTTATTTCAAGGTCGTGATCAATTCCTGTATTTAGATCCAGATGGTTTTTGTTCATGGCTTAGTTACGGTTCGAGTTCGAGGTTGGTAAGAGAAGGTTCATTTTAGGTTGTGTTCGTCGTTTTCCGATGTTCGTTTCACCGTTTCTAGTTGTTAAAGGTGTTGTGTAACTTTTTGTCTAGTTGTACTATCTAGCATCTTGCTAGTTTAATAGTTAATAAAAATAATTTGCCTTTCAAAAAAAAATATTTATTGATATTATTGTTTATGAGAAATGATAACATTATCCAATATTATATATATATATATATATATATATATATATATATATATATATATATATATATATATATATATATATATATATATATTGTTTATAGCAATAATATTTATGTAAAATAATAATATATATTACAATAACAAACTTATATATGTTAATATATATGATCTCATAAGTAAGCTTGTTAGTAATAATTTAAGTGTAAATATATATATATATATATATATATATATATATATATATGGCAAACGTTCATACGAGAACTGTTTTTCGTACGAGAACTGCGAGAACCAATCTAAGCCGTCCAATTCCCCCTCCTTTAATGTCATTGCCCACCCATGAATTCCTCACATGCACCCTGCCATACTTGATCCCCTCCACACTCTCCATCCATGAACTTCCCATATTCAAGGAACGGCTAAGATTGGTTCTCGCAGTTCTCGTACGAAAAACAGTTCTCGTTTGAACTCACCCTATATATATATATATATATATATATATAGAGAGAGAGAGAGAGAGAGTATAGATTAACATAGGCCATATGCATAAATATAGATTCTAAAGGCCAAATGTGGACCATTATATTTTGTAAATCAATTGTCAAAATCGAATAATGGCATTATGGTAATTAATTAAATAGGAAGGGAATTACGGTCCTCCAACACATAAATCACGCTTTTCCTTTTTTTCCCCTTTAAGTCTTGTCCAACAAAAAATTAAAATTTTCCAGCTAAATATAATAACATTTTCAGTTGAAAATGGTAATTTTCCAGGTGAAAATAAAACAATATACAACTTTCAAAATGATTATCAAGATAAAACTAGACTCGTTATACGAAAAAATGATAACAATTTTCAGTTGAAAATGATCCCATTTTCAAAATAAAAATGATAACAATATACAACATTCAACATGATAACATTACCCTGATTAAAAATGATAAAATAGACTCATTTCCAGCCTGTTGGGAAAATGATCTCATCAGTTAAGATTTGATGAGACAAAATTAAGTTTGTAAGATGAGTTCTATATATAACTTAAACAGAATTATGAAGCTTAGTCAGACTGAACATGTATAGTGATTCAGACTGAGTATAAGCTGAATATAAACTCAGCATATGTTCGACCAGTTTATATTAAACCTTAGTTAAATTATTAATGTGTTTGATAATTTGTGTATGTCACATAAGGTATATATCGAGTATTCAGCTTGATGTGTTTCAAGCTGAGTGACTCAGCTCAGAAGCAGAGTTAGCTCAACAGAGTTAATATATATGTTTTATTTAACTCTTTGGACTTCTAAGGATGAGTTAATAATTATACATGTTAGTTCATGTTTGAATTCGGGTTTGTTCTCGAAGAACTCAGCTTGATGAGTTTCAAGCTGAGTAACTCAGTCTGAATAAAGAAGTCAGTCTAAGTGAATTTAAATGTGTTTTAAATTCTGTTTTAACTCTCTATATCTACGGCGCGGATAAGAAGACTCCAGAATCAAGATTGAAGATTGAAGACTCAAGATAAGAAGATTCAAGATTCAAGATTCCGAGTTATCTGATAGTTAGTTAGCAAATTAGGATTAGTCTAGTTTGTTAGGAACCGTAGCAACAGGATTATAAATACTTATCTCCTGATAAGTTTAGAGGTACGACTACGACTCAGATACGAAAACAACTTAGTGTTGTTGAGCCGGAAAACCTCACCTCACCGTATGTGTTACGATTCTTGAATCACTGTTTGTCAGTTCAACGTGATCAAGAAATCCACAGATTGCCAAGCTATTCGTGTGTTCGAATAATCACATTAGTTGTGATATTGGTAAGTTATCAATCTGTGTAAATCCTGTTTAGAGAGTCGTCAGTATCTATAATCATAAGTTGATTATAGATAGCTAAGTTTGAGAGATTGAGAGATTTATATTAGGTGATTATATATCAAGAGTTGCTTACTTTATAATTACTGTAATCATATTCTTATTCAAAGCATTGTAATCATCTTCATATTAATAAAAGCATTCGACTGATTATGGTTTGATTTACTGTGTGTAACACTTTTATTTGATTTGTTTAATTTCCGCAGAAAGTGTATTTAACCCCCCCCCCCCCCTTCTACACATTGTTGCTTGTTGTTATTCTCACCAAGGGACCAACAACTGGTATCAGAGCAGGCTGAACGATTTCATTAGTTGAAAGTTCAAGATTCTGAGAAAGTTTTACAATGTCTACAAGCAACAATTCATCAAACTTTCCACAGATGTCTGCCAAAGGTTGTCCCGTATTTGATGGATCTGACTATCCTATGTGGAAGTTCAGAGCCATGTTATTCCTCAAGTCCATTGACAACCGTATGTCGGATGTTGTCACAAAACGACCTATAATCCCCAAGATTCCTGCTACTGTTAGTGATACGTCTCCTGGCATATCTGAAAAGGAAACAAGAAAGCCTATTGCATCTTGGACTGATGAAGATTGGAAACTATTCAATCTGGATGACAAGGCAAAAAGTGTTCTCGAAAATGCCCTGACCAACGAAATCTTGCGCACTGTGACTGGGTGTCAAACTACAAAAGATATTTGGGACACACTGAGTGTTACTTATGAGGGCACGGATCTGGTCAAGCAACATAAGAGAAGTCATTTGAATAGATCTTATGAAAACTTCTTTTCAAAGAAGAATGAAACCTTGTCAGATTTGTTCACAAGGTTTCACTGCTTGATAAATGACCTACTAAGTGTGGGTGTAAAGAAAGATGATGCTGAACTGGTGCTGAAATTTCTGGATGTGTTACCAGAAAGGTTTAATGATGTGACTACAGCACTGAGGGCTGGAGGAAAACTGCACGTGTACAACCTACAGTCCATTTATGGGTTCTTGCTAAATCATGAACATATCACTGAACACAAGAGAACTTCTCAACAACAACTCAAGGAGTTTTTGGATAAGAATGAAGTTGCATTGGTTGCACAGAAAAAGAAGAAAAATTCCAAGACACTGGTTGTTGAATCTGAGACTGTGTCAGAATCTCAAGCTGACCACTCAGACTCAGACTCAAGTGATATTGATGATGTTCAAAATATCACTGAGCAAATAGCAATGTTAGCCAGACGTTTGAGAAGAGCTCAAAGGGGAAGAGGAAGATCTGACAGGGGCAAAGGGAAGAGTTCCTTTGATCCCAAGAATGTTGTGTGCTTCAACTGTCAGAAGAAGGGACATATTGATGCTTAGTGCAGATTAAAGAAGGTAGAATCAACACCAGTTGTTGATAAGAATGCTTACAGAGCTGATAAATACAAGAAGAAATACACTCAGCTCAAGAAAGGAAAGCCTGAAGACAAACCCAGTGCAAAAGGACTAATTGTTGAAACCTGGGATACATAATCATCTACCTCAGATGATGATGTATGTTTGATGGCTCAAGAAGATGAAGAGTTGGAGATAGATGAGGTTGATTATGGTTTGTCCGAGTCAACCTTTGAAGCTGACATGAAGTAAGCTGAGGAAAACAGCAAACTTAGTGACTAGGATCCTGCTTCCATGTATAATGTAAGTAATTTCAACTCTTATACTGATGAGGAAAAGGGTCTTGCTTTTGATTATCTGCTGAATGATTTCAAGACCGTCCTTAAGTCTCAAAATGACCTCAAAGATGAGATAACTAACTCAAGAATGAGATTAAGGAAAATAAATCTCTCATTGATGTTGGTAAGAAAGCACAGTGTGACCTTGAATGTCAGAGGCACATTAATAAACTTCTTAATGAAGAACTTCAGGAAGCAAAAGACAAAGCTGATCAACTTCAAAAGATCACTGAGTCTTGGTGTAAGTCATCAAAGCTTGCTGAACAGTGCATAAACCGACAGATACCTAAACAGGTAAAGGCTGTACTTGGAGGTGACTATCAAACAGCAACTTATGTAGCTGATGATGAGATAGCAAGTACAGATTCTGAAGAGGATAGACTACTGATTGAGTCTCAGAAGTCAGCCTCAGAGAAAAGACATGATCCAAACTTGAAATTCAATATGTTTGTGAAAGCTAGTGATCATGGGAATGAGTGCTCAACATCAAAACAGCATGGTAAGTCTGTGCTGGACAGATTAGGCACTCAGTCTGTTCAAAGAACTTCAGTCATAGAAAGGCTTAATCCAAATCCTTTCAAAAGACAAAATTCTCTTTCTGGCTCTGAGAGAAGTTACAAGAACAGAAAGACCACTGTAAGTCAGAGGTCAAAACATGACAATGGTAAGTCCAAAGTTGTGGATCTTGGTAAGTCTAAGAATATCAACAGTGGTAAGTTCAAACCTGTTGAAACTGGTGAGTCCAGCAAACATGACAAAGGTAAGTCCAAAGTCATGGAAAAGAAGGATGTTAGTCAATCTTCTCATCAAAAGGATAACAAACAGAGACCTGACAAAGGTAAGTCCAAAGTCTGTGATCACCAGGTGAATCAACTTGCTAAGAAAGTTCAAAAGCTATCCACAACATATAATCCTAAAACTGAGAGTAAGTTCTCACAAGGATTATTGGACACTCTACCTCCTGTAATCATTGGAAGAAGGAGATGCTACAAGTGCAGAAGTAGAGGTCATGAGGCTAAGGACTGTGACGCAGAAATCTCAAGGCCTGAACAAGAACAAGCTGATCAGCCTACACAGGACTCAGCTCCTGCTCAAGCTGAACAGTTAGTTCAACAAGATGGAGATGCTAAGTGCTCCTCATCTGAACCCACCAAGAAGAAACAAAACTAATGTGTTTAGTTTTCATCTCATTTGCAGGGTTCAAGTAAATGGTACTTGGATAGTGGATGCTCAAGGCACATGACTGGGTGGAAAGGATTTCTTAGTGATTTCCAAGAAGATGAAGGTCCTAAAGTAATATTTGGAGACAACTCACATGGAAGAACTAAAGGTTATGGAAGGATGAAAGCTGGCAAAGTTACATTTCAGAGAGTTGTCTATGTCAAAGGTCTCAAACACAACCTGATTAGTATCAGTCAATTGTGTGATGAAGATAATGTTGTTTCTTTTAGGAAGAAAGCAGGAACAATCTATAATGTTAAGGGAAAGCCTGTATTAATAGCTAAAAGAGAAAGAGATGTGTATCTACTTGATCTAAATTCAGCTGATCCCTATACTGAAACATGCTTGTATTCCCATTCTGTTCCTAAGCTGAATTGGTTATGGAATAAACGTTTATCTCATCTAAACTTTAAAAATATAAATATGTTGTCCAACAAAGACTTAGTCTCTGGATTACCAAAGATCACATTTGTCAAAGACAATTTGTGCTCAGCTTGTGAACAAGGGAAACACCATAAAGGGTCTTTTAAGTCAAATCAAAATTTTTCAATAACAGACCCGCTGCATATGTTGCATATGGATCTGTTTGGACCCATAAGTACTCCAAGCCTGAGTGGCAAGAAGTACACACTGGTGATAGTACATGAGTTCTCACGATTCACCTGGGTAATATTCCTTAAAGCCAAAAGTGAGGCTGCCCTGGAGATAATCAGTTTTATCAAACAGGAAGAGTTGTAGAAAGTTTTGTCTATAAAGCAACTAAGAAGTGATCATGGGACTAAGTTTAGGAACTCTACCCTTGAAAGCTTCTGCGAACAAAAGGGAATATTACAAAATTTCTCATCTGTCAGAACCCCACAACAGAATGGAGTTGCTGAGAGGAGAAATAGAACCTTAATTGAGGCTGTAAGGACAATGCTATGTGAGGCAGGATTGAAACTCTATTTCTGGGATGAAGCTGTTAGTACAGCCTGTTTTACCCAGAATAGGTCAATCATTGTCAAAAGACATGGAAAGACTTCATATGAAATGTATAAGTCAAGAAAGCCCAATATAGGTTATTTCCATATCGTTGGTTCAAAATGCTATGTGCTGAATAAAAGAGATCAGCTCCATAAGTTGGAACCTAAAGCTGATCTTGGAATATTCGTTGGTTATTCCTCAATCTCCAAGTCTTATAGAATATATAATACAAGGAGAAAGGCCATAGAAGAATCAATTCATGTCTCTTTTGATGAAGACTGTTTGATCAAGCTGATAAGAGTCAAGCTGACTTGGTCAGTCTGAGTGAGCTTGAAAGACATAAGGAAACCAACTTATCAAATCTATGTATGTCATAGAAGATGATAGTGATGGTGATGTGTGTTCATCAAATAAATCATCACAAACTCCAAGGGATTCTCAAGCTGAGAAGGATGATGAGTTCGTCAACCCCTTTGGAGCTGAAGTCACTTAGACTGAGAATCTCAGTGATCATCAGTTTGTTGACAATGCTGCTGTTGAGACTGAGGATGTGTGTTCACCTCAGAGTTCTCAACATCACTCAGATTCAGAACCAGACTCTCCAACTACAACATTTAAATTCCTCAAAGATCATCCTCAAGATCAAATTATTGGAAATGTCCAAGAAAAGGTCATGACCAGATCCAAGGCTACAGCTAATTACGCTGCACACTTTGGCTTCCTATCTCAAATGGAACCGAAGAAGGCTTAAGAAACCTTAGAGGATGAGGATTGGATTGAAGCTATACAAGAGGAATTAAATGAGTTTGAGAGAAATAAGGTTTAAAACCTTGTCCCTGCCCCCAAATATCATTCAATTATAGGCACTAAGTGGGTCTATAGAAATAAAATGGACAAGGATGGAGTGATAGTTAGGAACAAAGCCAGGCTGGAAGCACAATGGTATAAGCAAGAAGAAGAAATCGATTATGATGAAACATTTGCCCTTGTTGCTAGAATTGAAGCCATAAGGCTATTCCTGGCTTATGCAGCATATAAAGACTTCAAAGTCTATCAAATGGATGTGAAGAGTGCTTTACTAAATGGAAAAATTCAGGAGGAAGTCTATGTGAAACAACCTCCTGGCTTTGTTAGTTCAAAGGTTTCACATCATGTCTATAAGTTAGACAAGGCTTTGTATGGTCTTAAACAAGCTCCAAGAGCTTGGTATGATACACTGCCCACTTATCTACTATCCATGGATTTCACCAGAGGTAGTATAGATAAGACACTCTTTATTAAAAGAAGCAAAGTACAGGTGATTCTTGTACAAATCTATGTAGATGACATCATTTTTTGTTCTACCAATGATTCTCTGTGTGAGTGGTTCTCCAAAATAATGTCACAAAAGTACAATATGAGTATGATGGGTGAGATGACATATTTCCTAGGCCTGCTAATACAACAAAAGCCTGATGGAATATTCATCAATCAAAGCAAGTATGTTCTTGATTTGATAAAGAAATATGGTTTTGATTCAAGTTCAGCCATGAAAACACCCATGTCACCAGCTGTCAAGCTGAGTAAAGACTCAGATCGAAAGTCTATGTGTTAGTCATCAAAGCTTGGAGGGAAGTTAGTCAGCTGGACTTGTAACACCGCTAAAAATTTTTTTTTTTTTTTTTTAAAAGATTATTACTGCGGAAGCGAATAATCAACCATGACCAAAACATATGTACAAAGATTAATTAAACATACTTGTCTGACACACGTGTCAGTATGTCCAAAGTCCAGTGTTACATATTTATACATACAGGCTCATTAAAAATTGTATCAGAGTTACAGTATCAGACATTCCCCAAAAGACCAGCAAGACTCCCAAAAGCAATACGGATCAACTACCTGCAAGTTGGAGTTTATGGTGGGGGATTAGCTCAAAGCTAAGTGAATGGAAGTTTAACCAACGTAAAGCATCAGCAAATAAACAAGTATCACAGAGGACCGGCGGTTCGGCCGAACCTTCAACCAAATGCTGGCCTAGCATAGGTTTACCGATAGCCCACTTGTCATTCTCACACAGTAATCACCTCAAGTTGCAACACATGCATCAACAGATCTAATACTGATTAGCCGATGACAAGTGAACCCAGCCCACTATGGCTGACCCCATCATATGCACCCAGTGCCAATAAACAGCTGTTAACCAAACATCAAGTATGCCCAAGGCATCGACAAAACAAGTACCAGATCATTTAGTCTAACAGAGAGTAAGACATTACGACATGTAGTAACCGTTACCGTTACAACCAAAACAATTCGTGAGTTAAAAGTCCACTCACCTGTGTTCTCCAACACCACACTCAGTATTCTAATTTCACTGAGCCTTCTCGTTTCCTGAAACACATCATAACTTAGTCAGTAATTGGGATTACATTCCAATTGCAAAACATCAACTTTCATGGCTACAGAACAATAAAAACATTCACTGAAATAACATCCGAATCACTGCGCACATGATGAACACACTACGCACGATTTGGACAATGGTACGCACGTAGTGGACTACACTCCGTGCGACCAAAACTCATCGACGTCATCTTCCTCATTGAGCACTACGCACGTAATGGAGTCACTACGCACGTAGTGGACTCCACTTCGCACGGCCAACATTCAACATTCAAGAACTTCCTAATCAAAACTCGACATAATCAACAAAACACACCACTTGCTACTGATTCTAAGGCTTGATTTCGAAATCTAACGTTAAAACTCGATTTTTAACTCAAAATAGCAATCACAGGATCAAGTTTGAGTAAGAGTGCGTTTTTGGTGATCTCTCTCTTCCTCCCCAACGAAGCCAAAACCGAAAAACGGCCACAACATATACAAATGCTATTTATAGGTCAAGAAATGAAAATATTACACTACACAGTGCAAATACTGATATCTGAGATACAGAAACTTAATTAAAGCAGTCCTACTCAAACCAAAAACATGCAATGAGGTATTATTTGGAACCCTTGTATAAAACCAAATCATATGATATCAATATCTTATTAAAATATTAAATCTCATATTTTATCTCTTGTCTCGCAGACCAATTAATTATCATGAAAACATCAATAACATCACGCAATTAACAATTAAATAAAATGAGTAACTAAATAAATAATACTTAAATACTCACCTAATTGCCAAGAACAACTGGACCCTAAATGCGGGTGTTACAACTCTACCCCCCTAAAGAAGATTCCGTCCCTGGAATCTCATCGCTCTCAAATAGGTTAGGGTAGCGGTTCCTCATGTCTGCCTCGGTCTCCCATGTCAAATCTGAACCCAAACTGTGTTTCCATTTAATTAAAACCATAGGAATTTCTTTTCTGCGAAGCTTTGTCGTCTTACGATCAACTATCTCAACTGGTTCCTCTACTAATGGCTTTTTCGAATCCACTTTCAAATCATGCACTGGAAGGATCTGACTTTCATCCTCAATGTTGCATTTACGCAAATAACAGACATTAAAGGTGTCATGAATACCTGCTAACTCAGGTGGAAGATCAAGAGTAACAGCCTGATCATTGACTATCTGTCGTATTCGGAACGGACCAATATATCGTGGAGCTAATTTCCCGCGCTTCCCAAAGCGAATAACCCCTTTCCATGGAGAGACTTTCAGATAAACCAACTCTCCTTCAACAAACGAAACTGGTCGACGTCGAGGATCTGCGTACATTTTCTGTCTGTCTCTGGCAGCTTTCAACTTTTCTCGGGCAATTACAACTTTTTCAGCTGTCATTTGAACAATGTCGGGACCTGTAAACTGTTTCTCACCTGCCTCTAGCCAACAAGTAGAAGTGCGACAGCGACGTCCGTATAACATCTCGTAAGGTGGCATACCGATACTCGAATGATAAGAATTATTGTACGCAAACTCTATCAATGGCAAATGTGTATCCCAAGATCCACCATACTCTAACACACAGGCGCGTAACATATCCTCAAGGGTTTGAATGGTTCGTTCGGTCTGACCGTCTGTCTGAGGATGATAAGCGGTACTCAAATTAATACGCGTCCCCAATTCACGATGTAAACTCGCCCATAAATTAGAAACAAACCTGGGATCTCGATCAGAAACAATAGAAAGAGGAATACCATGCCGAGAAACAATCTCATCAATATATAACTGAGCCAATCTACTAAGTGAAGCTGTCTCACTGGTGGCAAGAAAATGAGCACTTTTTGTTAAACGGTCGACTATCACCCAAATCATATCATGTTTCCGCTGAGTACATGGCAGTTTGGTTACAAAATCCATCGTGATATGCTCCCATTTCCATTCAGGTATCTTCAGCTGTTTTAAAGACCCGTACGGCTTCTGATGCTCTGCTTTGACTTGTGCACAAATATGACAGGATTCCACGAATTTTGCAACATCTGTCTTCATCGTAGGCCACCAATATAGCACTTTAAGATCGTTATACATTTTAGTGCTACCAGGGTGAACAGATAATCGCGATTTGTGAGCCTCTGACAGAATCAAATCTCGAAGTTCCCCAAGTACTGGCACCCAAATACGAGACTGAAAGGTCTTTAATCCACGAGAATCATCAATTAACTCAGCTTTTCTTTTTACCATGATTTCTGATTTCAAATTTTCATTCTTCAAGGCCTCTAACTGAGCAGCTTTAAGTCTATCCACCAAGTCAGAAACAATCTCAATACGCATGAATCGGATATTATCACCCGCTCCCTTACGGCTCAAAGCGTCTGCTACCACATTTGCTTTTCCTGGGTGGTACAGAATCTCACAATCGTAATCTTTAATCAATTCTAGCCATCGCCTTTGCCGCATATTAAGCTCCATCTGGGAGAATATATATTGCAGGCTTTTATGATCAGTACAGATAACACATTTAGTACCATATAAATAATGCCTCCACAATTTCAATGCAAAAACCACCGCCGCAAGCTCTAAATCGTGGGTTGGATAGTTCTTCTCGTGTGGTTTCAATTGACGAGAAGCATAGGCAATAACTCTGTCACGCTGCATTAGAACACATCCTAGACCTGCAAAGGAAGCATCGCAATATACTACAAAATCATCAGATCCATCAGGTAGAGCAAGAATAGGTGCTTGACACAACAGCTGTTTCAAAGTCTGAAAAGCTAATTCTTGTTCTTCATTCCACTTAAACGGTACATCTTTACGGGTTAACTTCGTCAAAGGACTCGCAATTTTTGAGAAATCTTTGATGAATCTGCGATAGTAGCCCGCCAAACCCAGAAAGCTTTTAATCTCAGATGGTGATTTAGGGGAATTCCAGTTCATAACCGCTTCAACTTTAGCTGGATCAACTTTAACCCCATCTTTACAAATAATATGTCCCAAAAACTGAATTTCTCGCATCCAGAATTCACATTTAGAAAACTTCGCAAAAAGACAATTCTGTCTTATGGTCTCTAAAACTTGCCTTAAATGAAGCTCGTGCTCAGATTCGGTTTTTTAATATACCAAAATGTCATCGATAAACACAATTACAAATTTATCCAAAAACGACCGGCAAATCCGATTCATTAAATCCATGAACACAGCAGGGGCGTTAGTTAGACCGAAAGGCATCACTAAAAACTCATAATGACCATATCTGGTACGAAATGCAGTTTTAGGAATATCATTTTCAGTAACAAGTACTTGGTGATAACCTGAACGTAAATCAATCTTTGAAAAATAAGAAGCACCCTGTAGCTGATCAAACAAATCATCAATCCTAGGTAAAGGGTATTTATTTTTAACTGTCCTTTTATTCAATTCCCGATAATCAATGCACATTCGTAGAGTACCATCTTTCTTTTTAACAAATAAGACCGGAGCACCCCACGGAGATGAACTAGGACGGATAAAGCCTTTATCTAACAATTCCTGAATCTGAGTTATCATCTCTCGCATTTCAGCAGGAGCTAATCTGTAAGGGGCTTTAGCCACGGAACTCGAACCAGAATTAGATCAATTCTGTATTCTACCTCACGAACTGGAGGCAATCCTGGTAACTCATCAGGAAACACTTCCGGGTATTCCGAAACTACCCGAATATCAGAAATAACTTGCTTCTCCTTTTTAACATCAATAGCATAAGCAAGAAATGATTCACACCCTTTGGCCAAAGATTTTCTAGCCTTCATAAACGAAATAATAGGGAAGGTAGAAAAAGACCTCTCTCCGCGAGCCACTACGTGTGACCTGTCAGATAAAGGAAAAGAAATCAACTTCTTATGGCATTTAATACTAGCTCTATTCTGTCTCAACCAATCCATTCCCAAAACAACATCAAATCCAGATATAGGCATTAACAGAAAAGAGACTGGAAAACAAGTACCATCAATATCAATTCTAGCTCCAGACACAGCCGTTGTGACTGGAACCATTTTACCATTAGCTATTTCTACTTCTAGAGAATCAGTAACATGTGAAGTAGGCAATTTCAATTTATCACAGAAAGCCATCGAAATAAAGGAGCGGTTAGCCCCTGAATCAAACAACACACGTGCAGGTACAGAATTTACAAGAAACGTACCAGTGATGACATCATCGGTGGCAGTAGCATCATCTACTGTCATCCGAAAAGCTCTACCCTCGGGTGCAGGAGGATTCTTTCTCTTTTGGCCAGACTGAGATGATGATCCCCCAACTGTAGTTGCCCCTGAACCTGACCCCGTCTTCCTTGCAGAAGGACACTCTCCTAATCTGTGACCCTCTTTTTGACAATTCCAGCACACGTTACGAGGAAATTTACAATCTTTTACCTCGTGTCCCAATCCACCACATCTGATACATCGCGAGGTCTGGGGTGTACAAGGTCCGGTGTGGGAAGACCTACAGTTTCTACACCATAGAAACCTCTGACTTGAACCACCAACAGCTGCCCTAGGGTTCTGCCTACCCTGTCCCTGGTTACCCTGCCATTTCTTCTTTTGCTGAGAACCAGTCTGTTCTGTCTTTGGTTTCTGCAAGGCAGCTTTATCCCTGTTCATCTGGTCACGTGCCTTAACATCTCCCTCGGCTGATTTAGCTAAGGTGAAGGCTTGAGACAAAGTGTTCGCTAGACGGGTATTACCCCTGTATTCTGGTAACAAAGCTCCAACAAAGTGTTGTATCTGAGAACGTTCGGTTGGCACCCACTGCTTTACAAATCTCAATTTCTCATTAAACTGTTTGATTAATTCATCAACAGTCATCCTCTCGGTCATATGCAAATTCAAGAAATCCTTTCTGATTTTATCCATTTCAAATTCACCACAATACTGTTCAAGAACTTTATTCTGGAATTGTTCCCAAGTAATGGATTTCATCTGCTCCGGGGTGAGGTGAGCTGTCAACGATTCCCACCAAGCTGAAGCATCCCCTGTAAGCATACTCTGGGCATAGGTAACTCGAAGCTCCTCTTCACAATTACAAATATCTAAAATTCTCGTTATTCCTTTCAACCATTCTAGAGTTTCAGCAGGATTGGTGCTCCCTGAGTATTCCTTTGGTTTACAATCTCGAAAATCCTTGAACTGACATTTCTTGGGTCCCTTCTGAGGTGGGTACCCAACCAAAGGATACTGATAAGATCCCTGAGACATAACTGGATAGAAATACTGAGGCTGGGTTGGTTGATATGTAGAGAAAATAGGTACTGATACTGGAGGAATCTCCGATTGAGTAGAAATCGCTGGAGGAATTTGTGCCTGAGCAGCCTGTACCTGTTTCTGTTTCTGAAGCTCCCGTACCTCTCCTCTAAGCTCTTGTAACTGATCCTCTAACTGATAAATATACTCTTCCCGATCAATATTAGCTTCTGTAACCTCAACACTCTCTGTTACAGGAATCTCTGAAGGACCTACCGCCGAAGTACCAGCTCTTCTTGGGGTCAAGGGGGCATTAGTCAGGTTCTCATTATCGGCCATATCTGTGTCAATCACAACATCTCAACACTTATTAGGTAAACCGTTAGTACACAACCTACTAACAACAGCTAACATCAAAAGAAACTTGCATTCACCCTAATTCTCACCCACATCAGGAATGTCTGACCAAACTCGAGCCAAGATTTGAGAATTGAACACTCTAACTGTGCACGCATCCCAAACCAGGGCTCTGATACCAAATTGTAACACCGCCAAAATTTTTTTTTTTTTAAAGATTATTACTGCGGAAGCGAATAATCAACCATAACCAAAACATATGTATGAAGATTAATTAAACATACTTGTCTGACACACGTGTCAGTATGTCCAAAGTCCAGTGTTACATATTTATACATACAGGCTCATTAAAAATTGTATCAGAGTTACAGTATCAGACATTCCCCAAAAGACCAGCAAGACTCCCAAAAGCAATACGGATCAACAACCTGCAAGTTGGAGTTTATGGTGGGGGATTAGCTCAAAGATAAGTGAATGGAAGTTTAACCAACGTAAAGCATCAGCAAATAAACAAATATCACAGAGGACCGGCGGTTCGGCCGAACCTTCAACCAAATGCTGGCCTAACATAGGTTTACCGATAGCCCACTTGTCATTCTCACACAGTAATCACCTCAAGTTGCAACACATGCATCAACAGATCTAATACTGATTAGCCGATGACAAGTGAACCCAGCCCACTATGGCTGACCCCATCATATGCACCCAGTGCCAATAAACAGCTGTTAACCAAACATCAAGTATGCCCAAGGCATCGACAAAACAAGTACCAGATCATTTAGTCTAACAGAGAGTAAGACATTACGACATGTTGTAACCGTTACCGTTACAACCAAAACAATTCGTGAGTTAAAAGTCCACTCACCTGTGTTCTCCAACACCACACTCAGTATTCTAATTTCACTGAGCCTTCTCGTTTCCTGAAACACATCATAACTTAGTCAGTAATTGGGATTACATTCCAATTGCAAAACATCAACTTTCATGGTTACAGAACAATAAAAACATTCACTGAAATAACATCTGAATCACTGCGCACGTGATGAACACACTACGCACGATTTGGACAATGGTACGCACGTAGTGGACTACACTCCGTGCGACCAAAACTCATCGACGTCATCTTCTTCATTGAGCACTACGCACGTAATGGAGTCACTACGCACGTAGTGGACTCCACTTCGCACGGCCAACATTCAACATTCAAGAACTTCCTAATCAAAACTCGACATAATCAACAAAACACACCACTTGCTACTGATTCTAAGGCTTGATTTCGAAATCTAACGTTAAAACTCGATTTTTAACTCGAAATAGCAATCACAGGATCAAGTTTGAGTAAGAGTGCGTTTTTGGTGATCTCTCTCTTCCTCCCCAACGAAGCCAAAACCGAAAAACGGCCACAACATATACAAATGCTATTTATAGGTCAAGAAATGAAAATATTACACTACACAGTGCAAATACTGATATATGAGATACAGAAACTTAATTAAAGCAGTCCTACTCAAACCAAAAACATGCAATGAGGTATTATTTGGAACCCTTGTATAAAACCAAATCATATGATATCAATATCTTATTAAAATATTAAATCTCATATTTTATCTCTTGTCTCGCAGACCAATTAATTATCATGAAAACATCAATAACATCACGCAATTAACAATTAAATAAAATGAGTAACTAAATAAATAATACTTAAATACTCACCTAATTGCCAAGAACAACTGGACCCTAAATGCGGGTGTTACAGGACTAGTAAGAAACAGAACTCAGTGGCTACTTCAACTGCTGAAGCTGAATATGTTGCAGCAGGTAGTTGTTGTGCTCAAATCCTATGGATGCAGCATCAGCTTCAAGACTTTGGCATGAGTTTCAAGAATCTCCCATATTCTGTGATAACCAAAGCGCTATAGCCATCACTTACAATCCAGTCTTCCACTCAAGAACCAAGAACATTGAAATTAGACATCACTTCATCAGGGACATCGTGGAAAAAGGTAAAGTTGACATTAACTTTATCTCCATAGATGACCAATTAGTAGATATCTTTACTAAACCACTTGATGAGAAGAGGTTTATGTATCTGCTAAGTAAATTGGGTATGCTCAACCCCTACCTAAGTGTCTAGAATATGAGTTTTCAGTTTGACAAAGACTAAGTGTCTTAAGCTGAGTGCACAGTTTCTGAATAAGTTTTCATAATCTGAATAATCTGTCAAGCTGAATTATGAGTTCACATGTTTGGTTAGTTCCAAACATATTTTAACTACTCAGTGTGGTTAAAATGTATATTTGAGTAAGTCTTAAACATAAGTGACTAAGTGTCATTGAGTCTAAGCTATGTGCTTAACTCAGACTGTGTGATTGGTTCACACGTTTGGTAAGTTCCAAACAATTTTTTTAACCACTCAGTGTGGTTGAAAGGTTCGTTTGAGTCAGTTTCAAACGAAAATTACTTAGTGTCATTGATCATGATCTGTGTGCTCTACTCAAGCTGAGTATCAATCTCAAGCTGAGTGCATATTTCAAGCTGAGTGCTTGACTCAAGCTGAGTGCTTGTGATAAACTGGGTAATAAGTTTACTCAGCTTGGTGTGTCCAATCTCATGTGTTATTTACTAAGCGTGATTAATTCATGACCACTGCGTATTTGAGTCAGTCCCAAATCGAGTATTATACTAACTTGTGTATAGGTATAATACATCAGTGTATATAATCTTATTGTAAGTCAATATTATTATATTACATTAGTATCCATTGGAAGACGATGTGTTTCTAACCTCCAACTGTTACATCAAGCCGTAATTTTTACTGTGTAACGGATAAAAAGGAGATTTCTAACGGTAACTTTTCTCTCTCCTTGGAAAGGTATATATACCGATCATATTCGGATTAGAGAAGTTTACGCTTACAATTCTGACTTCTCACCTTCTAGACTACCTTTCGCAAACACCTTCATTGCTTAGTGCATACGTCCGATTCAATACCCTACTTTGCTAAGTGCAATTTTTTTTAATTGCTCAGTGCGAATTTCCGATTACTCGGTGTAATTAACCCAACATGGACGGAATAACGTTAGTTCTCAATGATCAAATGATTCGAGGTGCTCAGTTTACGAACAATAGAGCGCCGTTGATTAAAATCAACAATCAACTGGCCTGCCTTGCAATTCCTCCGAGAAAACAAGGCAGCGGTTATGAAGCCTGGGTGGCTTATATTCGTAAATACCCCCTGGCATTCGCCTTTTGAGGCGCACCCCTTCACATCGTTCCTCAACATCTACTAGAATTCTGGTACACCTGTACTTACGACCAGAACAGGGGAGAGATAATAGGGACTGTTCTAAATGGCAATAGGACAGTAACCCTTTCAGTGCAGCGGCTAAGGGATGTTTTTCGACTCCCTCATTCTGATGAGTTCGAGCCGGCTGTCACAAGGCAAGTGGATAGGTCTGTCCTACCTCAATTGGGTCACCCACAGACAGAGGGTGTCATCAAGAAGGCCACTTTTCCAACCAGTTGGGGCTTCATGGTTTCAACAGTGATTCGTTCACTGGGGACTAAGGTTGGAGGACTGGACCAGGTAAATGAGTTCGAAATGCAGCTGCTGTACAATATTTACTTCAACAGAAATCTGGATTATGCTCTGCTTTTCAGTAAATAGAAATCTGGACTATGCTCTACTTTTCTTCAATGAACTCAAGGTCCAAGTGATGAAGACCACAAGGGATCTTCATGTACCATTTATAAGGTACCTGTCCTTGGCAATTGAAGCCGAACTGGGGACAGCACTCTATGAAGTTGATCAGGATGTGTTCCTGTTTCCAGCACTCAGCCCCAAGATGTTCAACAACGACATCTTCCCAGAGCAAGAGGGACTGAGTGAGCCCATGCTCCAAATAGTTGAGGCAGGTTCATCTGAAAGTGAAGCAGAGGGATCGTATCAAGGGGGAGCTTCTCAAGCTGACACCGAGGTTCAAGTTGAGCACTCTGCTCAAGCTGAACCAGCACACACAGAAGCTGCTTCAGGTAAAACCTCTCAACTTTCACTTTCTTCTCACTTTTTTTCCATCCACCTTTGGAGATAAGACTGCAGTGGAACCAACTCAGTCTAACCCATCTCCTCCACCTTCATTCCATTTACAATCCCAATATGAAGCCACCCCTAGTATGCCGACTGCTGCTAGGGAGAATATCCTAACATATCACCGAAAAACTGCCATTGGTGGTGCCACATCTAAAGGTATCACTGGAGCTGAGATCACACTGATCCCTCCACAGGCAGGAGTTGAGGGGGAGACGCCTTCTCTTAAGGTTTCAACTTCAAGACTCATTCAAACCCAACAGCCTTACCCGGGTGTGGTGTCTACTCAGCCCACATTTACTCGAGCCATAAGAAAGCCTGTTACTGTGTCTGAGCTGACACACTCAGGTAACATTGAAAGAATGACCAATCCCCAGGGTCAATCACCCCCCTCTAAACAAATTAGCCAACCAACAACCCATACACTTCACATCTCGAGCCCAATAACTTCTCTTCACTTCTCACACCCTCTTGCACGACCTGTCAATGATTCATCTTCAAACCAAGATGAGTCACAGGGTCCAAACTCTGGTGCAAATGAGTTTGAAGGTGTAAACCAACCTTCGGATGATGCACCCAACGACTATTCTCCAAATAAACCTGCCTCCTCAGGCATCCAGCAGCTGAAGGACTATGTTGCTGCTCAGTTTGATCTCTTTCACCTCAAGCAGAAGAACTATAAAAGAAAAATCTATCAAAGGCTTGAGAGACTGTCAAAGGATGTCAAAGAGATTGCCTCTGATGTTGCTGCACTTAAACGTTCAAGGCCTTCAACCCTTGTTGATGATGACAAAAAGGGGGAGAAGGTTCAAGTTGATGCTGAAGCTGAACTAGTTGAAGCTGAGGCTGAAGCTCTACTAGTACTGGCCAAAGGAGCAGAGAGGCAAGCTCAGACTGAGGGGGAGTCAGAAATGAACAAAGAGGAATCTGCAGCTAAAAAGCAAAAAGTGATAGAATATGAATCTGAAGCTGACAGTGTTTCTGAAACTGAAGAGGAAAAAGCTACAAGGGAGATGATTGAAATGATTGAACTACAGGAAGCGGCTGAGCTGGGCATATCCCTTGATGAGCTAAGGAAAAGGAAAGAAAAATAGGCCAGGGATCAAGAAAAAGAAAAAGAAAAGGAAGCTTTGGCACGAGCTGAAGCTGTATATGCTGGTCCAAGACCTGATCTAATTCCATACTCAGATGCAGAACTGCAGGAATGTTACTTCAGAAGGAGCTTCAACAAAGAGATCAGAGGCATGACCTTGAGCAGAGCAAATGGAGCTGTCATTCTCACTTTTACGCTTAGTGACAAATCAACAGTGGGAATGGACCTGAGATACGTTCACAGGATGGGCTACATTGAATGGCAAAGGATAATGATGCTGCTCAAGAAATTTAAAAGAAGTCAGATCAAACAAGATATTCTATCTGAAGTCTCCAAGTTGATTGCTAGAGCTGAAGAACTGAGGTATGTCCCAGTTCCTGGTCTACAGTGGGAGAATTTGTTCGACATGCCTGTAGGAGTAGAATTCAGAGAAAATCAAAGTATCAACACTCCTATTCAAGGTTTCATGTTTAAGGATCAGGCAGGTATTCCTAGTTTTATTAAGCTAAATGAGGTTTGCTATCTAAAAGTTGAGGATGCCTTGAGAAAAAGAAACTGTTATGGTAATGAGGAGTCAAATCAGTTAATAAAGTATAGGCTGAACAAACTCATTAGAGTACAACAGAAGGAACTTCAGGGAAACGATGAAGCTGAAAGATTGTTACATGAGATCAATAAAGAGATCATCATCTGGGAGCTTCTACATCCTGAGTTCATCAAATAAATTAGATTAGTTCTAATGTAAATATTAGATTAGTTCTAATATTTTTTTAGCACTATGTGTGCATGATCTAAGTGATCATAACTTTTGTATTATGATTAGTTCAATTAATACAAGTATAAAGTTTGATATGTTCAACTGTGTTGTGATGTGTTCCTACTCATAAGTCTGATAAGTTCAGCAAAAATGAATAACATATAAGTTCTTATTCATTTATGTAATTAGTTGGTGTGTTCAACTCAAAAGTTCGTGTGTTCCAATTTAAATTGATAAGTTCAATTAAAATTGATATGTTCAATAAATATTTGATCAGTTCAAATAATAAAATTTTAATAACTTTGAGATTTAAAACATAATTCTGTTAAACAAACTTAAGAACTGTTTGATGGTTTTGTCATCATCAAATAGGGGGAGTTTGTTGGGAAAATGATCTCATCAGTTAAGATTTGATGAGACAATGTTAAGTTTGTAAGATGAGTTCTATATATAACTTAAACAGAATTATGAAGCTTAGTTAGACTGAACATTTATAGTGATTCAGACTGAGTATAAGCTAAATATAAACTGAGCATATGTTCGACCAGTTTATATTATACCTTAGTTAAATTATTAATGTGTTTGATAATCTGTGTATGTCACATAAGGTATATATCGAGTATTCAGCTTGATGTGTTTCAAGCTGAGTGACTCAGCTCAGAAGCAGAGTTAGCTCGACAGAGTTAATAAATATGTTTTATTTAACTCTTTGGACTTCTAAGGATGAGTTAATAATTATACATGTTAGTTCATGTTTGAATTCGGGTTTGTTCTCGAAGAACTCAGCTTGATGAGTTTCAAGCTGAGTAACTCAGCCTGAATAAAGAAGTCAGTCTAAATGAATTTAAATGTGTTTTAAATTCTGTTTTAAATCTCTATATCTACGGCGCGGATAAGAAGACTCCAGAATCAAGATTGAAGATTGAAGACTCAAGATAAGAAGATTCAAGATTCAAGATTCCGAGTTATCCGATAGTTAGTTAGCAAATTAGGATTAGTCCAGTTTGTTAGGAACCGTAACAACAGGATTATAAATACTTATCTGCTGATAAGTTTAGAGGTACGACTACGACTCAGATACGAAAACAACTTAGTGTTGCAGAGCCGGAAAACCTCACCTCACCTCACCGTATGTGTTACGATTCTTGAATCACTGTTTGTCAGTTCAACGTGATCAAGATATCCACAGATTGTCAAGCTATTCGTGTGTTCGAATAATCACATTAGTTGTGATATTGGTAAGTTATCAATCTGTGTAAATCCTGTTTAGAGAGTCGTCAGTATCTATAATCATAAGTTGATTATAGATAGCTAAGTTTGAGAGATTGAGAGATTTATATTAGGTGATTATATATCAAGAGTTGCTTACTTGATAATTACTGTAATCATCTTCTTATTCATAGCATTGTAATCATCTTCATATTAATAAATGCATTCGACTGATTATGGTTTGATTTACTGTGTGTAACACTTTTATTTGATTTGTTCAATTTCCGCAGAAAGTGTATTCAACCCCCCCCCCCCCCTTCTACACACTGTTGCTTGTTGTTATTCTCACCAAGGGACCAACACAGCCAAAATGATATAAATACATATGTTTTTAAGCGAAAATAATAAAACACATGATTTAGCATAAAGTGATAGATATACACTCCTTCGAGGCGAAAATTATATAAATGCACATCGTTACAGCCAACAATGTTAAAAGCTCATTTGATTCAAAATGATAACATTCTACTATCATTTCATAAGGTTTGCATTTTCAAAATAAAATTCTAAAAAATATGGGAAGTGTGCTCTTGTTTGAAAAAGAATTAAAAATGAGTAGTTTGGTATAACTTTTGTGCTCAAATTCTCAAAATTGAAATAGTTATGGCCATTTAAATATTTAAGGGGTAAAAAAGATGTGGGTTTCTTGAGAGCGGCGCATGAGAGGACATTTTTTTTTTCAATTCATATTTTGTCTTTTTAAATGAATGGCTGAGATGTTTAAGGATGGGACTATATGGAACCTTACTATATATGCAGGGAAGTGTTCAAACAATTACTGTTTTTTCGTACGAGAACCAATTTTAGCTCTTGACTAAAGTTAATCAATGAGTAAGCTTATTTAGCGTCTCATTAATGGCTCATTAATGACAAATTAATGAGAGTTATTTCGGGAAAATCAAGTCTCGCAAATTAATGATGGCTCACTCATACGCAATTCACGATTGGGTAAATATTTAAATAATTTAAAATACCTCTATTAATGAGTATTAATTACATTAAAAACATTTCTCGTAGTTCTCATTAAAAACATTTCTCGCTTGAAATATATATATATATATATATATATATATATATATATATATATATATATATATATATATATATATATAGGGTAAGGATACACATAGAACCCTTTTTAAACATAGAACCGTTAGAACCACCTTAGAGGTTGACACGTGTCCTCCCCCTCCCTTCCAACAAACTTTAAAAAAAAAACCCCTCAATCTTTAAATGATCATAACTCATTCGCTTTTAAGAATTTTAACAAAAAAAAGTATATCGTTAGATTCAGTTTTTCGTCCTCTTTCAAACAAGACCAGACTTGATATATTTCTGAAACTTTATTTTTTTTTGAAAATGCAAATTTTTCAAAATTTTCATTTTCACCTGGGTTTCATTTGAAAATGCAAAAATGCAAAAACCGAAAATGCAAAAATCGAAGATGCAAGTTATGCATATGCTTCCAAAAATGCAAATTTTGAAACCAATACTGAAATTGCAAACAAGAACTAACTGAAAATGCAACCCAAAATGCAAAACAAAATTTGCATTTTCATAAAAAATTTTGAAAAATATGGCAAGAGTGATCTTGATTGAAAGAGAATTAAAAAACTAAAATATTGGTATAATTTTTTTTAAAAATTCACAAAACTTAAAAAGTTATGACAATTTAATGTTTTGGGGGGTATTTTTTTATTAAAAACGTGGGTTTGTTGGGAGATAATTACAATTATGCCATCCTTAATCTCAACCATTGATTTTGATGATCCAATGGTCCAGATTGGTTCTATGGTTCTATGTTTAAATAATGGTTCTATATTGATCCATTTTCTATATATATATATATATATAGTGGGAGGTTCAAATGAGAACTTAAATATTTTTTAGAATGGGAGACTTAATCTCAGCCGTCCAATTCCCCCTCTTTCAATGTCATTGTCCACTCATGAATTCCTCACATGCACCCTGCCACACTCGATTCCCCCACGCTTTCCATCCATGAATTCCACTTACAAAATGAACGGCTGAGATTTAGTCTCCCATTCTCAATTAATTTCTCATTCTCATTTGAACCTTTATATATATATATATATATATATATATATATATATATATATATATATATATATATATATATATATATGTTGCATATAGAATACATATATACTTATATTTTATTAACTTACCAACTAAATATATTTCATATTCAATGTGGTTTAAAATAAAATATAAGCTCATGGAAATATTCCTTGGAGGGACCACGATTGAGTTAGTCTTGGTTGGCATAACACCATAGTATCCATAATAAAGTTTAATGGACTTCCCAACTGTAACATCCAACACTCTTTCATCTAACATCAAATATCAATAAAATAATATATAAATTAATAAGAGAGAATGAAAGAGAGAAGAGAGGGAAAAATAAAAATAGAAAAAAAATTCGACCCGCAACTAGTTGGTGAACTAGCGAGGGTTGGGATCTTGTTGAACCCGAGCTGGTGCGATGGGGAGGGTCTTGGACCAGCGCCGTTAGAGACGCCAGCCTGGTTCTCCTACCAATACGTATGATCTAGATATCGAGCTAACTTGGAGCAACAAAAAGCAAAGGAGTCGCACCCTTTCCCACCAACTTTGGACGAAAATGAGGGTTTTCCCATTGCAAGACATTACAAACGTAACAATAAAAATAATATTTTAGCTAAACAATATAATATATGCTATCTGACTTTCTAGTTGGCAAATAAGTGAACCGATGGTACGACGGGTCATACTCTACCTTCATTCTAAATTTTGGGATATACTTTAAACTACTAACTTAATTATTATGTTTGATACCAACCAAACTATCTGTAAGATTGTATATAAAATATAGATTGGAAAGGGTTTCAAGTTTCTCCTAGTAATATAACATCAAACACACTCTCCATATGATCAAACTTGTGTATAGCGGAATCGCTGTTCCATCAACAACATGTGCGCTATGTGATCAAGTGATTTATGATTTAGATCATACTTTCTGCAAGTGCTTCAAAATAAATTCGTTGTGCCAGACAATTGGGGTGGTGGGGGCTTTCTAAGCTAGTCTTGGAATCGGTGCAGGCTTTGAGAACACAATGCATTTCCCCGACGCAATATATGAAATGAAATGAGGTATGAATGTTCTCATTGCAGTTGCATTATAGTCTCTGTGGGATTGGCGGTATAGAGGAGCATGGTGATCAAGAAAAGATAGAGAATTAAAATTAGAGGACCCTTATATGATTATCAAAAGCGCTAAGGTACTATGACTTTCAAATAGGAACTCTACTATTCGCGTTAATAAGGAAAAATGGTTTTTAAATCGTTGTGGGGATAGGGTTTAGAAGATCCTATAACACTCGCATAATTTGATTCTTTTGTCTAAATTTTAGAGAAAAGCTAGTATCTAATCATCATTGAGCTAAAAATTAAATAAATGAACGTCGTCGCCTTGCAGAAAAAAAAGATTGTAAATTCCTCATGACATTTGACAATGGTAAGGTATAAAAGATAAATTAGGGCACAAGGCCCAATATGTGAATACTATAGCCGTTAACTACACCAAAACGAGTGATTGTGTGCAATTGTGTGTTTGAACCGAGAAGAAACAAGAGAAAAACTCAACCATTTCAAATCTAAATCAATTTCGTGATCATTTACATATATACCAATTTCATGTCAATTGGTTAAGTTCTAGTGGAGTTCTGGCCGGTGGTTTTTGAGTTGTTCGAACTATGCGAAGAAACAAAGAACTATATATAGATTTTGGACCCTTGAATCTTGTTATAAATGCAATTAATCATTAATGGTTTGTTTAAATGATATTTAGAATCAAATGCAAAAAAATTATTAATGATGAACCAAAATAATAAACATAATAGAATGTGAGAAAGTGAGAAGTTGATAAAAAGGAATAACAAAACGTAAGAAAAATATGCTTACTTGTTGGACCTAAAAGTTGCATTAAATGATACCACATCACCAAAAACACTATAATTTGCTACACCAACATCATCATCCCAATACAACCCGTCCAAAGCATTTTCATCATATGTACAAAATCATCAAATTACCCTGGAATTAATTTTTTTTTACGGCGATTTGTGTGTCACAGTCACTGATAAACATGTTCAAATTTCTACATAATTAAATTCTTACACTAATGTTTTACAACATCCTCAAACCCACTATAAATCTATTTCATAAGTTTGAAGCTCTTAACCGGACCAAGATTAGCATGAGATGCCCGATGAATAAATTGCTTCTTGGTGTAGGTAAGTTGACGGTAAGCACATAAACATTAAACATCATTCTTGCTAACAAGACTATCATTATTTTTCCAAGAAAAGCAATGACCCCAATCAGATTGGGAGAAGTACAACAAAACTTTAACATTGTTGGGCATCCAATCCTGCATGATGCACCTTGCCTCCTTTCACCTTTGTTTTCATTAGATTTTTTTTTTTTTTTTTTTTTTTTTTTGTTATTTTCATCGGATTTCCTTCTAGGTTTGAATCCTTCCCTAGTGCAATAAAAATACTTGACAGTATCTCCTCTTGCAAGTTCATAATAACCACTCCTCTTAACTTCAAAACCACCTCTATTAACATATGATTTGTAATCATCCCAAACTTGATCAATTGATGAATATTGTTTTCCAATGAACGGTTTACTATCAATGTTAGGGATCCAAAATTTAGTACCTCGAGGAGTAAACTCTTCAATACCAACAAACAGTTCGTTGTATTCATTAAATTTGAACCAAAAAGTAATAAAACATGTAATGGTTATCAAAAAGATAAAGAATTATTTATAAAAAACAGAACACGACAGAATGAAAATAAAATACCGAAACACATGAATACATATAATCCTATCACTTGTGAATAAAAAATGCAAGATTTATTTATGATTTACTCTCAAACACTAACATAAGACATGCGATGAAGATTGGGCTATTGATGGTGAAGATATAGCAAGATTAAGATAATAGAAACTTGTATTGGAAAACTTGCAATTAAAGTACATAATAATTATCTATCTATCAAGTGGCGAAGTATATTGCCAATATCTATGAGGTTTTCAAGGTGATTTTGGTCATTTTGTCATATAGCTTGACATATATGGTTCTCTTGAGAATTTTAATTTCTCATGTTATGTTTAGACTTCCATTATATTAGTTTCTTTCAAACTACAACCATTATACTGTAAGACATGTATCATATAAATCTATCAATATTTATATAAATATAATAATAAAATTATTGTTTAATTTATTCTTCCCCTCGTAATATGCGAGAGCAATTAATACTTGTTAATATCAAAAGGAAATCTTCATACAAAACAATCTTGATTAATATGTAAATTAACAAGATTACGGATAAAAAATCATACCATGTGAATTGGGGTTTAAATCAACTTTATAATATATTTTTTATTATTTGTATTTACTAGTTACTTTTTAACATATAATTTATAATTTAGATAAAATTAAATTATAAGTGATTTTATAGCAGATTGCCATATTGGATTTGTTAAAGAAAACATATACACATGCACAAGCAAAAACATATATACATGCAATAGAATCCATAACATTCGAGACACTTGATAACTTCTTTGTGTTTCAATTGTATATATACTTGAATAGGCTCGTACAAAAACTAGATTTTGGCTAAGTTTGTATATCAAGTACCTCTCCGCACGTTTTAAGTTATGCTACAAAACTTATGCTACAAAACTAGAAGTATTTATAAGAACCATAATGAACAATCATGCTTATGTCCCATTGAGAGCTGATAAAGAAATATACCCAAACAATATCTAGTAAGGTTATCCATTATACTCCCTCTTTCCCCTTTCCTTACCCACTGCCACATCAGCGTCATATTATTTTCTCTTCTCTTCCTTTTTCCTTACCCACTACACCCGTTATACTCCCACTTTCCCCTTTCCCCCATTTTTTTTTTATATTCAATAAATCATTTATTAAACTAAATTTTTTTTCATTAATAATATTAAAAAAAAAAAAAAAATTACATATGTTAAAATTTCATACGATAATAATTAAAAAAAAGAAAATTACATAATTAAAATTTCCTAAATTGCGATAATAAAAAAAAGTACACAATTTTAAATTTAAAAACTACTCGCTCAAAGTCGGCCAACCGTACTTTTGTGCAACATCATTTTTCATTTTGATTGTTGCAGTAAAAAATGGTCCGTCAAGATGATTAGTGGGCGAGATGTAAAATTGGTAATCTTTTTCCATCCGATCCGCCGCTTGTAATTCCACTTGTTTTTTGCTTATTTTCAATTTGTTCTCGGCTTACTTCCACTTGATGTTGGGTAACTTCCAAATGTTTTTCACACATCGATATGAATCGTTCATTCTGCGTGTTCATACTCGATAAGTTACTCAACAACGATGTTATCTCAATTCTCGACCCGGTTCCCGTCGATGTTGATGCCGGGCACTTCGCTCGGTCTCTCCCGGTGGGGCGTAAAAGCTCGTTATCCTGCCCCGGTTCCTCTTCATTGTCATCATCATCATCTTCGTTGAGGTCGATGGGAGCGCGAGCAACGGAAGACCCCGTATTAGATGGAACATGGGAGTCTGTTGTTTTGCTCCGTTTTGAAGGACGGGAAGCTTGACCCACGAGCGGTTGTGGTACGCATTTGGAAAATTGTTTAAGAAATTCCCAAAATGCTTGGTGACCAAAAGATACCTTATATTGGTCCCGGTAGCGGATGTGAGCGGTTTTTAAAATATCCGCATCGCTCATTCCACTACGTCTTCCACCCTCGATGTTGGCGTAGATAGCGGCAAACTTTGATACTTTTGCATTGATATCTTTCCACTTTGCATTTACTTGATGAGGTGATCGGTAATCAGCCAGTTTGCGAAGTTGATCTCGAAAAACACATAAAACCCATTCCCAAAATCCACCTATAAATAAATAAATATATATATATAAAAATGTATAAATAAATAAACACTTATAAATAAATATATATTTAACAATAATAACAATAATAAATATATATTTAACAATAATAATAACAATAAATAAATATATATTTAACAATAATAATAATAACAATAAATAAATATATATTTATACCATGTGGTTGCGCGTTTCCTACTATGGGGTCTTCGGAAATGCTAACCCACGCCTTGACTAACGCCAACTCTTCCTCGGGTGTCCACAGTGTTCCTTTTGCTCGCGTTTTAAATTTCTTCGGCTCGCCTTGTTGTCGTCCCGAACGATTTTGCAGAGGTGGTGGTGGCGGTGGTTGGGTGTCCGCATCAAACTCCTCTTCGTCATCTTCGTCTTCATCTTCATCTACAAGTTAGTGTTGTTGATAATGATGTTGGTGTTGTTGATATTGAATCGGGTAGCCACCTTGGGGGGCTTGAAAATTATGTTGCATTGGGTAGCCAAGTTGGGATAGCAGAATATTTTGTTGGCTAAGCATTCCCGTATACGTAAATTACGGGGGAACAAACATCGGGTTTGGTTGAGGCATCAGTTGAGACACGCCAACAAAGAATGGATTATCCGGCGGCGGTGTAGAACTCGGAATTCTTGAACAATTTCTACCGGATGATGCAGTGGTTGTGAAATTTTGGTTTGGATCCATTGAGTATTTTGTTTAAAAAATATAGAAAAGATGAAGAGAAGATGAAGAGAAGATGAAGAAAAGATGAAGAAAATATGAAAAAAGATTGAGAAAAGTGAGATATATATAGAGGAGGAAAGTAAAAAAAAATTACCGTTGAATTGCTAGTTTTTGAAAGGGGGTGGGGGGTGGGCTTTTGGCGGCCGAGTCTCACAACCCGTGTCACTTCCCTACCCGGCGAGTACTAACCACCCGAGGTGGTGTTCCCTGCCAAACTCGCCGAACTCGCGAGCTTACTCGCTGGCCGAGTAACGCCCACAACGGGTAGCCTAAGAATAATAAGACCCTTTTTTTTAAGGCAACTGCTATATATATAAACTGTGAATCAAAGTTTACAAACTCTACACACCCAAAGACTTACCGTAAAGGTATAGATTCCACCAGTAGTGAAATTAGCATATCAATATAAGTCCCAGTGAGAACAAAATACAAACTTGTACCCAAAACAGCCCATTTAACCCAACTTTTGAATACCCGCTGGATTAACTAACCAATCTTGTCACCATAAGTTTTTCGCGTTTCTTGCTCTACCCTTAAACCATTGAAAAAGCAATGATTTTGTGTCTATCAAAATTCCCATCGTTCCTTTCATTAATCCTGAAGAAACCGATTGATTTCTATCCCTCCAGATCGCATACCCAGTGGCTGAAATGACCATACTCCACAACTTCCTTGCATGCATATTTAACTTCATTTGGGCAGTAGCTTCCAAATCTTTGAAATCTTTCAACAAAAGGACCCCCAGCCCCAACCAACTATGTACATCATGTTGGGTTTTACAGATCACAATTCATCCTTGAGTTATACTGATTCACAACCAAACTTGGTTTGAACCAACTCAGAATTGTATAATAAAACAGTTATAATTCACATAAGCGGAAACAAAATAATAATCTTAATCCTAAAACCCTAAAAGATTAAAACAGATCTTAGTTTATCAAGTGTGTATATATCCAACATGTATAAAATCGAAAAATATAACCTTAGGCATATAGCCATTTATTGCAGGGCAAACCAGGATTGAATTAAACATAAAGCTAAACATGCAATCAATCCTAGAATTACACACTGGAAATCGAAACATGTGTTTGTACACATATACATCCATCGATTTCACCATACAACACAAGAAACACATTAGATGAGTAATATACCTGAATTGCTCAAGCTTAATCCACCCTTGATGAGGTATCTGATAGTGAATGGGCTGTTGAAATCTGGGATGTATCAATTAAATTCGTTTCAGTCCTAAAACCCTCTTGAATATTTTAGGCCTCAGTTTGTTGGGCCTTTTTCAACATAGACTCCACTGAAATAGGTTTAAGCCCAACCTTGACAACCTCCTCACCTTTCTCTTTGACCGAACTATCTGTGAAGAATCCATCCACCGATGCTACTAGGTTATTTGTACTGTTCCATAAGTCTACACCCCTAAGGTCGGCGCTCTTCCCTCCTAAACCGTTAAAGGTACAGATTTGTTTTACTATTTGAATTCTTAGGGAACGAGCCTCCACATCTCTCTTTAGCTCTGGTGACGTCTCTGATTGTCTTACATCTTCGCCTGAACCCTTATCTTCCCTAAGATCCATCATCGCATTCATGTTGTTCACTGATGTGACTAACTCCTCCGTTGTATTATCTTCAATCTCCTCAACAGAATCATTATCTTCCTGCACAAAACCTTCCGTCGATTTATCTTCCTCATCATCATCCAACTGATCCACCCAACCCTCTTCTTTTAGCAAGATCTCTCTTGAGTAACCATTACATTTGATGATATATCTTTCCATCAAAGGAAATCCGTACGACATGTGATTAATACCCCCCATCTTGAAGCTATTTTCGAAAAATTATCTTCAAATCATAGATCTAATGGAACTCCATATATCTTAACCCAAGTGGTTCTTGCATCCCCATGACTATATTTCTTTGACCAGGATTACATCATCGAACCATATTAACAGTTCCGGGTCTTTGTTATTGCACATTTCTCTGCAGTAGTACTTGAGTCACAAACCAGCAATATCTCTGCCCCTCATAAGAACTTCCAATCGACTATATTTGGGTTTACCATTCTGATGATGTTTGATAAATTGTCTAGTGCTTTTTTTTCCTTTAGCTTTAGCTACCACACACCTTGTTAGTAATAAAGAATGTTCATTTACTTCTTTAACGTATTTAATGTTGTTAGAAATATGCCCATTAATGTACGTACGCCATATGGACCGCTGCTGATGATGTATGGGCCTATTGGGTCATACACCGGGGTCTAACCTGACAGCAACTTAAGTTAAGGGACCAAATATGACAAAAGACAAAAGTTGACATTGCAGGCCGCGTAAACGCCGCTAACTATTAGGGGTTAGCGCCGCTAAGTCCTAAAGGTTAGCGCCGCTACGGCTGCATGTACTTTGTGTCAAATCACTGACAGGGCGCGTTAGCGCCGCTAAACCCCGCCAGTGCCATTTTTCATTCCACCTCCTAAACTAACCTATGCATGTAGATTTGTTAATCTCGAAGCATGGCCGGTTGAGTGGGGTTATACACGATTCTGGAGCCAAGAAAGCAAAAGGTGAACTCATTTTGTGATAGGAGTTTTTCTCTCTTTTGCTCTCTCTCTAATAAAACACACATCTTCTTTGGTGCTACAAGAGGCCAAGAGAAGATACAAGAGAGAGTTAATTCCAGATTGTTGGTCTCGTAGATGCTGTTCCAGAAGTGTTTTTCATAGTGAAGAAACATGGAGTGGCTTGCTAGCTCAAGGGGTTAGACGTGTTCCCGGGGTACTACCCATTAGACGATCCGTGTTCATTCTTGGAGCATCACCACCACGAGACAACAAGTATTTTGGAGCTTAGGAGAAAGGTATAACACCTCTTTCCTTTTCAAGTTGCATTTTTATACATAGATTTTGGTCCATGTTTGGGATTTCGGTTTTTTGCTTTGATTGCTTGTACTTTGGGCTGTTTTTGTTGTACATTCGCTTCCGCTGCGTGCCCACGAGATCCCAACAGTGGTATCAGAGCCACCTCTATGTTAGATTTGCACTTGGTGGCTTGAAAAATCTCGAAATCGAAATGTTTGTTTTCTGTTCGAACAGGGTTAGCGGCGCTAACCTCGGGTTAGCGGCGCTAACTCTAAACAGTTAGCGGCGCTATCGCGCAGCTATGGGTTTTGGCTTTAAAGATAAAAACAGTTTTGGTCTCGGGAATTTTAGCCCTTTTTTTGATGTTTCTGGAATTTTGTTCCAGATTTGGTTTTGGTATTTTAGTTACCATTATGTTTGGTTGTATGTGGTTGATGTGAAATTGGTAACCTTGCCTTTGACCTTGTGGTTGAATTTTGTGTGTTTGGATGCAATTTGGTGATTTTAAATCACATTATAAGCTGTAATATTTATTAATTCAGTTTGTATGTAATTATATTGTGGCTTGCATACCATTTCATTCATCCGTGTATTTGTACTAGATAAATAGGAAATTTTGTGGCTTGTATGCCATTTCGTTTTCTATTGTATGTTTTGTACATTTGGATGAAGACACACAAAAAGGGAGTCAAAAGGAGATGGAGGATGACCATAGAAGCCGGTGGAATCCAATGGAGATAGCGGTTCTAGTGGGAGCTCGCATCGGAGTCCTTTTGTTCCTTAGTTTGACCACGTTCTACCCGTTTTGGCTCATGGGAAGAACGCATAGGATTTATGGCAAGGGTTACCAATTTATTTCGTTTAAAATGCGTGTGATGTGATTTTATTTTATTTATTTCTTGCATGGTTTGCTTAGGATTCGCATGCTAGATAATTTTTCGAAATTAATAAAATCAAAAGAGATTTGGTAAAAACGGTTTGCAACTCTCGCGCCCTCACATACAAGATTAACTCACCTAGTGGAAATAGGTTTTGTCACTAAACAACTTAATCTGTAACCAAGCCGAAAACAAAAGCCCGTTTTTCATAAAACGTAAATCTTGCGCCATCCATAAGTCGATACCACCCGAATCTAGATTTATGGGTTTTGGTTGTCGAGCTTAGCACGAGCCAACTCTCATAAAACTGTGTGGAAGGTGCGTGTAGCAAATTCACAATTTTGGTTGTCGAGCTTAGCACGAGCCAACTTTGGTGGATTTGTTACCGTATGTCTTGATGGACGATTTACAATTGCAAATTAAAATCCTTGAGTGATTGTCGAGCTTAGCACGAGTCAACCAAGAATTTTAATTTGGAATTGGTGCAAGTAGGGATCAAACATGTCAAACGACCGACGGTTGTCGTAGGATCCCGCAAGTGTCTAAGAGTTGCAATAGAGATTGCAGTCGGTAAGATGGTTATCGGCCTAAATAGCTCCATGAAGTGATCCGCGGCAACCCCGTCATGGATTGGAGTGAAATATGGTTCTTAGCCCTTGTTAAAATATTTTTCGAGGGAAGATGGGTAATTATTTTAATGAGGATTAAATCAAACTAACTAATTTGCGTACTCTCTTTAATTATAGGATGTCGAATCAAAACCACAACACGTCGAACTTTTCACTTCGTATGTTCCTACAAAGGAAGAAACTCACGGGAGTGAACTTTGTTGACTGGCTTAGGCAATTGAGGATTGTCCTACGTGCCGAGTCTAAGTTGCACATCCTTGAGGAACCCCTTCCTGAACCACCTACTATCAATGCGGAATGGACCATCCGATACGCGTATGAAAAGCGTGTTCGGGATACGCACGATGTTGCTAGCCTCATGTTATCAAGTATGAGCTCGGAACTGCGAAAGCAATTTGAGCACATGACTGTGTATGACATGATTAATAAGCTGAAGGAAGTATTCCAACAGCAAGTTAGGCAAGAACATTATGAGTGTGTTAAAAGTCTAACCGGTTGTAAGATGCGGGAAGGCAGGAGTGTAAGTGCCCATGTTTTGAAGATGAAATCATACATGGACCAGATGGATAGGCTTGGTTTTCCTATTGGGAGGGAGCTCGGTGTGAACTTCATACTTCAGTCTTTGCCCGCATCATATGAAAAGTTTGTAATGGACTATCATATGAATGGAAAGGAAATATCTATAGATGAATTGCATGGAATGTTGAAAGTTGTAGAATCTAACATGTCCGAGCATGAATCATCCTCATCCACTCCTATTCATGGTTCTAAGGAACAACTTTTAGCCAAGAAGAAGAAATCGATCCAATCAAAAGAAGAAGTTGGAGTATCCAAGCTTGCTTCAAGTTTTGAGTCTATGGACATTGATGATGTGCCTAAAGAGACTCAACATGGGGTGGTTTGCTACTTCTGCGGTAGATTTGGGGATTGGGGCCGTCATGCCTGCCCTCCGTGCCGAGAGGATATAAAACTTCTCAGACAAGAGAGAGTTAATTTTCCTACTTGAGGTACATTCATGATTATACTTCATTGTTATTCCTGAATTAGCTGGGTTTTTTACCCGAGCTATAAGACTCACGTTTGTCAAAAATTTGTTTTTGTCACAAAGTGTAGGTCTGTTCGTTGCAAGAAGGAAGAGCTTGAAGAACCGGATCTCTGAAGAAGAAATTTTGTTGATTGTCTTCTACAAGAGAATTGGGAGTGTTGGTCTCGCCATTAATTCCAGATTAATTATTACTTTTGTATGTACGCCCTGCGTGGCAAGACTCGCTTTATTGTATGTTATTTTGAAGATGATGGATATTTTTGTATCTTGTATTTTTGTTTAAAAGATTTTTCATTCTGATGGTTTCATTTCATTTTCTATCCATGTCTAAGTTTATGTGTCATTTTGACCATTTTGGTGCACAAATACACATTTGATGACGATGGATGTTGCTTGGAATTGAAACAATTTTGAAAAATTATTTTGAGATGTTTTATCAAAAACTTATCCATATCATTGCATGCATAAAGACACGTTATAAGTAATAAGGCAATCGTGAAATAATTGATTCTTAGATCCAAAAGTGGTTTGGATACATTTTATATGGCATAATCAAACTTCACCAAGTAAACAACATTTACATTACTTAGATCCATGTGGTTAGGATCTTTGTAAAAGTTTAGCTTCGGGCTAAATGAAAGATGCAAATCTTGTTTATTGGAATATGATGATTAACACATCCTTCACCAGTATTGGTAGGAAGGATTGTGACTTGTTGGATTTGATCATATTTGTGTGGATAATCCGTTCAAGTATGCCACAAAGAGTGACACTAGTGAAATTCTTCATCACTATCTTTATGGTAGTTGTTGAGAGAATGTTTACTAGTGAAAAGGTTTGTGTCTGGAACCTAGTGGTGTTCGGAACTAACCTAAAGAAATTGAGAATCAATAAGGGCATATAGATATCGATTCTTAGATCTAGATAAGATGCTAAGTTTCTATTATCTATATTGATTTTAACATGAAATGAATTATGGGTTTATCCCATACTTCGTTTTCTCTAAGAAACACATTTTGTACATGGTGTTGCTTTAAAGAAAAACCGGATATCTTTGTTGATGATCTGGTAAAAGACAGGCCTTTAATATGTATTCAATGTGATTGGTATACATTAATTTTATGAATCAAGTCCTCAATCTAAAACTCCAACATTGTGGTCACTTAAGCATCCAATGAGATTTTGACTAGAAAGAGTTCTTTGCTTGTCAATCTCACAACTTAAAATTATCCATTCTACACTTAGTGGGAGATGGATAAATTATAAGTTGATGCTTATATATTTAAGTAGTTCGTCCAAGTTTTGGATAATTGTTTCTTGAACTTATAAGAACCATATTTGGTTGCTTAAAAGGGAAAGAACAATTTACAAAAGCATTCCAGTGGAAGAACGTAAAACTTAAATGAGAGACCTAATGTTGACACTAGTTTTTAATCAGCATAGAGATGCTGGTAAAACCTGACAATATCCATTGCTTCTTTAAATCTGATGGAAATCAAGAAGGCTGTTTAGATATGAGGTTGTCATATTTTAGTAACAGCAGCTTGATGGTAAATAATTGTGATGTTACCATTCATCGGAAACATGGTGGGACCCTGTCTTCACTAGTGAATAAAACAAGGGAATGGTATATATAGATGTAATCTATTTGCTGCATCCAAGTACTTGACTTGGGTTAATCCTACACCTAAGGGTAATCCGAGAAGGGTGAAGGAACTAACATATATGCAATTATGGACAACTTCAAATACCGACTAGAGACAAAGCGTTTCATATTGTTTAAATATGGAAACATGTTCTAGTGATTATGTTGAAGGTAACTTAGATAAAGTGAAATATTGTTGTCACCTTGCGGGAACAAGATTAGTTCACTTGGATGTAAGAGACCTGTATCCTTCATAGGATTAAATCGAGGAAATGCTTAAGGCATTATCCGAGGGTCTTATTCATCCATAATATCCAGATTAGGTCTGGATTGTGTGAAACATTGTTGTCGCTTTGGGAAAACAAGTATGTTCACATGGAAATATGAAGACCAAGATCCTTCGTAGGGTTAAGTTGAGGAAATGTTTGAACCATGTTCCGAGGTCTAATATATCCATAATATCCAAGTTATGTCCATGACAAAAGTCAGCAAAACTTGCATCTTGTGGCTGTAATCCTGCTTTGCAAGAAAAACAAAGGAATGAGTTTTCTAGAAAGCATAGATTGAGCCATATACCCTTGTCAGGGCTAGTGGGAGCTTCATGTGTTCCTAGTAAAATATGCTCAATGAAAATAATGTCCTAATTTAGGGTTGTTCTACAACCTAATATTGGAATTATTTTTCTATGAGTATATATATATAGAAGAATATGGAATCAAGTGGAGTTTAGATTCAAGAAATACTGATGTATGTTCTTAATGTTCGACGTAAATAGAGTTGTCTTGAGTAAGTTATTACTGCAAGCAAATCTATACTTGTGAAACTGTCGATTTTTAGAATATTCGAATATGTGGTGCAGATACGACATTGAGATTCAATGAGTGTCATTGACCCTATTGTGTACCTTGGTAACATTTAGGGTATGTCGACTCTAATAAACGAGAGTGTCAGTAACTCTATTGTGAACTTTAGTTACAATGAGAGTATGACGACTCTAATAATCATAAGTGTTATTAATCCTATTGTAGACTTCGGTAACATTGAGGATATGACGACTATGATTATATTATGTATGATCTCTTTGATAAACACTATGAAAGTGTTTTAATAAGAGAGTACAAAAGAGTACAAAGGGATATTGTATAGATGATCCCATACTTAAGCCGTTGTCAAGTACTAGTGATGTTATACATACTAGGTATAAAAGCATTGTTCATGATTTTGACTAGGATTGAATATCGCTTTAGTAAATCTTTGATTTACTTATAAGCTTTGGGAACGGTAAGCAGTATTGCTAACCGATGATTGTATCGATATATAGTGGGGACTATATATACGCATGACGCGGTTACCTTCATTGGTCTTTACTGTGTTCCATCTTAGCATGTTTAACCACTTCCCAGAATGTTTATACATTCTAAATTTCCACAGCCAGTCATTCTTCAAGGGAAGGAAGCTTGAGTAAAGGCTGAGGTTAGGTGTTGGTTATGCATTAATCAAGGATTGAATGCATAAAACGCAACAGTAACCTGTGCTTGAAAGGAGTTTCAAGTAACTGGAAGACCCGCACCCGAGTTCACTTCATGGATCATGGTCAAAGAGTGACTCGGAAGGATAATATCATTACGTCCTTCGACCCGAGATGTATGAATTGCTATAGCATGAAACTTTCTTACTTCGGTTATTTCAAAACGTAGTTCGTAACTGGCTACTATAAAGGGAATAGTTAAGTAAGATAAGGTTCACGCTATGGGGTTGTACAGTCAACGGAATTTGTTCCTCTGGTATGAGAGATATCCCTGGGCCCCTCGATGATTGGGCGCTGACACCAAAAATAAGCATGGCCATGCGCAAAGGAATATTGATTAAGAATCAGATATGTCCTTAAATTTTGGTCACCACCAATCAAGATCGAGTAACATAATCGTGAACGATCTGGAGATTGATATTTCAATCCATGTCTCATGTTCACAAGGATATCGCGAACAAAGGGAGTATTGATCACTTATCAAATAGGACCTCTACGTTCTTTTTGTAGGTAATGGTTTTCTGCATAGAAGCGGAACCCATACTGACTTGGGGGCATTGATGCTTTTGCTAGAGGCCGCTCTTTGTCTGTGGTCACATGGGTACGGTGCATTATGTTCAAGTGGGAGTTTGTTAGAAATATGCCCATTAATGTACGTACGCCATATGGACCGCTGCTGATGATGTATGGGCCTATTGGGTCATACACCGGGGTCTAACCTGACAGCAACTTAAGTTAAGGGACCAAATATGACAAAAGACAAAAATTGACATCGCAGGCCGCGTTAGCGCCGCTAACTATTAGGGGTTAGCGCCGCTAAGTCCTAAAGGTTAGCGCCGCTACGGCTGCATGTACTTTGTGTCAAATCACTGACAGGGCGCGTTAGCGCCGCTAACCCTTTTGAGTTAGCGCCGCTAACTTATGGTTAGCGCCGCTAAACCCCGCCAGTGCCATTTGTCATTCCACCTCCTAAACTAACCTATGCATGTAGATTTGTAAATCTCGAAGCATGGCCGGTTGAGTGGGGTTATACACGATTCTGGAGCCAAGAAAGCAAAAGGTGAACTCATTTTGTGATAGGAGTTTTTCTCTCTTTTGCTCTCTCTCTAATAACACACACATCTTCTTTGGTGCTACAAGAGGCTAAGAGAAGATCCAAGAGAGAGTTAATTCCAGATTGTTGGTCTCATAGATGCTGTTCCAGAAGTGTTTTTCATAGTGAAGAAACATGGAGGCTTGCTAGCTCAAGGGGTTAGACGTGTTCCCGGGGTACTATCCATTAGACGATCCGTGTTCATTCTTGGAGCATCACCACCACGAGACAACAAGTATTCTGGAGCTTAGGATAAAGGTATAACACCTCTTTCCTTTTCAAGTTGCATTTTTATACATAGATTTTGGTCCATGTTTGGGATTTCGGTTTTTTGCTTTGATTGCTTGTACTTTGGGCTGTTTTTGTTGTACATTCGCTTCCGCTGCGTGCCCACGAGATCCCAACAAATGTAACCCCACTTTTTTACATCAACACCACTGAACTCCAGAAATCTTCTTAAAAGCTTCTGTACCACTGCTTGTACCTCCTACCACATCTGCTAAGGATCTTCCATCTCTAGTTTTGTCTTTGCTGAAACTTCCAAAAGTAAAGTTGTTAGCCATATTTTGTCTCCTCTGCATGTTTTTTGTTGCTACCACCTTCTTTTTTGCCTTGAAACACCTTAGCTTAAAAGTACCAATCCATAACCCATTTAACAACCTTAGTAATCCCACTTCATCTTCTTTTTTATCGTATCTTATAAAGCCGAACCTACTCCCATTCCTTAGGAATCTTGATGATAAAAATATGTCCACCACTTTTCCACGGGTCTTGAATAGCGCCCACAATTTGCTTCTTTCCGTGTTTTTTAGAAAATTGTAGAAGAAAAACAATATCAATCTACTCCAGTCATCACCTTCGTGCATAAAACCAATTTGATTGTCTTTTTCAAGTCTAAAATCTTGCACCTTCCCAGGACCCCTCTCTCTCTCTCATTTTTAATTAACCCTTAATAATAAGACCCTTTTATATATTATGCACCATTCTAGCTAGATATATATAAAGAGTTATGATGTCATAAACATCCTAGTAAAGAACCCCATGCTAAGTTATCCCCACTTTCGAACTTGCTAAGTTTATCATGAAAGATGTATAAAAGATAGATATGCAAAATTACTCATCTTAGGCTCATGATAAAACTATACATGATTGAAATTATTTCGAATGTTAAACATGTTTCTATGGTAATGATTAAAGATGCTTGGTTGGTTAAAATGTAATCAATTATTACTCATTAATAAAGTAATAAATCATTCTTGATTAAATTGAGGGTAACAGATTAAAATGTGTGTGTATTTATAATCAACATCACCACCATTGTCGTCATCATCACTAGTCTTGTCGCCTCCACCAATCGATGTCGTCATCATCATCATCGACTCAACCACCAAACCACAATCGTTTGCCGTCTACCACCACTATCACCACCCCTCACTGCCACTATTGCCTTCACTGCCACCACCACTACCCGTTGCAATCACTACTTTCATCGAGTGTTAGTTGCCACCCCCATTCGCTATTGATGATAACCACCGCGGAAACCATTATTGCACTTATAACCACCCTAGTATCAACCACTGCCACCACCAACCAACTACCAACACCTTTGTGGCCACCAACTACCGCCATCACCTCTTCCTATCACACATACCAATAATAAGATAATATATTCTGGGAATATTCATAGCATCCTTTGTATTTCTTTACCCTTTCTGTTTTTTATTTCTTTATTTTTAACCAAGTCCGCCCACCCTTAAAATATTATTTATTATATTTAAAAATTGTAAAATATTTTGTATTAATAATTTTGATAATATTTATCCTTTTCTAATTTAATACATCTATTTTTTAAATTTAATGATATGTATTATTGTATATACATATAAACCTCTGCTTATTTTATAACACTAAAGATTAATTCAAGAAATATAAAATGTATAACTACTCCATATTACTTTTTATTTATATATATAACAATTGTTGCAAGCTTATCATGCGCATGTAACTATTCATAAAAGGGTTTTTTTTTAATTGTGCGGCCTTAATATTATATATTAAGTTATAAACTATTGTCCAAAATATCTTACAGGTGGAGTGTGTATCAACAAGAGTTTTTTTCATCATTGGTCGTGGGTTCGATACACGACTACACCCATATTAATTTTTTTTTTCAGCGTTGATCCCTTGCATAACTTTTCTGCTTTTCTTTTTTCTTTCTTTCTTTTATTAATTTCTTTTTAACATCTACAGATCTACTATGTTAAATTTAGATTTTTATTTTTCATCTTTATAATTATATTATAACAACATATTTGGTTCTTATTTTATAATATAATTACATTGCAAAAAGGATTTGACTTCTTTTATTTTATCTTCACGCTTTATTAATTTGTGTACAAAATTTTGGTATAAAATTTTTTAATAATTGTTATATAACAACATATTTGCGTCTTCTTTTCTTTTTAAAATAATATTTGACATTTTGTATTAAATAACAATAAGCTTAGTTTTATTTTTACTCTTTAAAAAATATTAAGCATGTGTAATTCAAAAATTATATTTGGTACTTAAATAAAAAAAAGTTGTCTGCTTTGGTAATACGTATCTGTATTACTTCGTCTGATATTTAAAATTTATCTATAAATGTTGTTATTTAGGTTTCTTAAAATCTATTAAATTTGAAATTTGTATGAATTTACAATGAACTTTTGATTCAAATATAAACTTTGTATGAAAATATCCTGTACTTTGTATAAAAATACAAGTTATTTGATTCAAATACAAACTTTGTATGAAAATCCAACAAGCTTTGTGATTTAGGTTTCTTATAATCTGATTAAAATATAAACTTTATTTTAATATATAACCAGTAAGACAAAATTATTGTATTTTTATGTAATTTATATTTTTTTATCATGATTGGATAGTATGTATAAACTTTTGATTATAACAACTTTTAAAAATAATTAACTAGAAATTTGAATATACATAATCCGCGACGAAGCGTGGTTCCCTTACACTCGTTAAGAAACAATTTCCTATAAATTTATCTCACCAAATTAAAATTATTTCTTTACTTAAATCATATTCCCTCCATTGCCTCCAAAATTATTTGATTTTTTCTTACCAAAAACGTTACATGCATGTACAATTGTACATCATCTCTCACGTCTCACCCTCTAATTCAGTGTTTATATAATTGCCTCCTCAAAGAGAACCTTCATTCAAGGTATCTTCATGACTGCTTTTTTATACTGTAATCATGTGGTTGTTGTTCTTCTATTTGAGTCAATTAATGTTACCATTCATATATTCTTGTAAATTTTGCATAGCAAGTGTATGATTAAGTGTCTAAAAGAACTATCAGTAACTACATAGACTTTTTATTGGTTTCGTTGCTGTGTTCAGTCGTGATCTAGTTGTGATACTACTAGAAAATCCTCTAATTCTGATGGAAAAAAGTCTGCCGGAAATTTTTAGATGGATCACCGACTTATTAGGGTCGTAACCATGTTCCAATGAATTTGCAATAAATTTTCAACGGATTTTACGAAAGGTGACCGCTCATCGGAAATCTTTCAGATAAGGTAGTTGTTACGGATGGATAGGGATGGCAACGGGGTCGGGGGTATCGGGAATTGTTTTTCCCATCCCCATCCCCGCTTTCAATTTGCATCCCCATCCCCGTCCCGTCGGGTTTCAGGGATCCACGCGTTGAATCGAGGATTTTTTTTCTCTGCAAAATCGCTTTTTCTAAAATAGTTATACATGAGAATTTTTATACAAAACTAGAATTATAAATCTAACATAACATTTTCAATCAGTACACATCAATCTGTAATCAATCAAATATTTTAATTGTTTTCGTAAAATAAATAATGTTTTTGATAAAAGACATAATATATTTACTAAGTCGTTCTATAATACGCATAACATTATCAATCAAATAGATGGTTTCTCTAACGTATGTCCATAAAGACCTTTATAAACTTTTTCAAGATAATTCTACAAAAACTATGTTAGTAATTTCATGGTATTAGTTAGTTTTCATTATGTGTTTAATAAATCGTATAAAACGATCATGTATATTCGAAGAAAAACCAATCTTTATGATATATATATTATGTAAGAAAGTTAAATTTAAATGCATATTTATATGAGAAAGTTGACTTGAAAATTATAGACATACACACACACACACACACACACACACACATATATATATATATATATATATATATATATATATATATATATAAAATAGAATGTGCGGGTTCTGGTTCGGGTACGAGGTCTTCGACCCGAAGGGTATCCCATCCCCACCCCCATCGCCGTTTCTAAATTTGGGGATCCCCATCCCCGGTCAACTCGGTTCCCCAACGGGTGCAAAGTCGTCGAAAATCCGTCGCAACACGAGTTCATCATAATGTTTACATATTTGAGGTATTTGTCACCATAATTTTGTATAAATTTGTAGGTAAACTAAAAATAAAAGTGTATTTACATATAAATGTCCATTTACAAGGATCAATACATGTAGTCATCTACGTATCCGTGTATACTTATATATTAATATAAGTTTACGTTTGTAGACATTAAATATGAGTGTATGAACGTGTGTACGATACGAAAGATCTGCGTATATATTTAAGGAAATACACACAGGGATGTATATGTATGTTAATGTGTGAGCATAAAAAACTCTTGAAATAAATTATATTATATTAACCAAGTAATCTCAATTGTAATGATAATACTTGTCATTCCTTCGAATTCCCTCATCCTTTGTCATTCTTATTATCTTCTACTTAACCATGCCCCCTAAGTATCTATAACGTATTATTTTCGAGCTTTTGTGACCAAAATAGGAGAAATACCAATTCACAATAATCATGTATATTATTTTACACTATTTGCAATGTCCGCGGGAAATCCGCCGTAAGTTTTCGAAGAATTTCTGGCGGACTTTCCTAACTTTTGCATAGTAGGTGTTTCTCACTATGATATTATATAGATTTCTAGGTAATGTCAAAATAGAAGGGTTTTACGTATAAGTGTCCATCTACGACGGTTGATACATGTAGTCATATAGTTATCCAGGCATACTTGCATATAAACATAAGTTTACATATAGAGACATATACATATGTACATATGTACGAGTGTACGAAACAAAAGATCTTAGTATATATTTCAAAAGAAATACACATAGAGGTGTGAGAAAATGCATCAAAAACTATTATAATAAATTATATTATGAGATGTGGGTTGAAATCCTTCAGAAATTTCTAACATATATCCGCCATACTTTCCTAATTTTTACATATATTAGGTGTTCATCACCTTTATTTATCACAAGGAATCACCGAACTAATCAACATGGATCTATTATGTTATTTCAAGTTAGGCAAACTAGTTCAATTAATTAGATTTAATGATTACATATTATTCCTTTGATATAAGGAAAGTATTGTGATCACTAATAACAAATAAAATTAAGAAGATTTTTGGCATGATTTTGATCTTTTTTTTCCTACAAACTTATACCCCCCATATTGCGAGGGGATATAACTTTTTTTCCTACAAATTTATACCTACGAACTTATAGTAATAATAGCTTAATAATGAGTAAATAATGAAAACCTGTATGCTAGGAGGGTTCCAAATCGAGGCTTTCATATGCAATGGTTCCAAATCGAGGCTTTCAAGATTCATATTTCGTTAGATGAGATTTTGGTTTTTGTTCGATTCAACAGGGATAATGTTTTGACATATTCATGTTTCGAAGCAGATTAGGGTTCTTAGTCGATTTAATAGTTAAGCCACCATGCGTTTATCTAAAATCGTCTTCATATGGTTACCTGATCAAAGAAATCGATTCATAGGGTTTCTGAAATCGATTCACCATCGCCATCGCCTGCCATCACCACCATCGGAGGTTATCATCGCCATCAGAGATCACCATCGCTATCACCACCATCGAAGTTCACCATCACCATCGGAGGTGACCAGCGATTTAGGGTTCTTTGCAATTAAAAGGTCAGATATATTGTTTAAGATTTAGTGTTTGTTCGATTTCAACTGCTTGGGTTTCTTAATGCGTCTAGTTTTTTTTTGTTCATATGCGATTTTGGTTTCTGTTTATATGAAGAAGACAATGTTAAAAACCATAAAGTTCTTCATCAGAGTTAATCGAGATTTAGGGTTTGTTCAATGTTTGTTTATGCGTGATTTGATTTCTGTTATATGCATTGATTGAAGCTTTGAAGGTTTTCTTGTTCATTTGTTCTTGTTCTATTCTGGATCGATGGGTTGATTGAAGCCTTGAAGGTTTCCTTGTTATTGTCTGGGTTTCATCTTATAAATATGCTTACAATTCTTTTTTCTTGGGGAGATAGCAATATCAAACCATAATCAAACCTGCCTATTAATTAAAATAGAATTTTATGGTACAAAACCACATTTTCAGTTTTAGACTTAGATCAGTGAAAAATATGTGTTATTTTTCATTCAGACTTAAAGAATATTCTAAGTTAAAACCATCAGCTGAGAAACAGAGCTGATCAGCTGAACTCTAAGGATCAGACAACAAGAAAAGAAACATCAGCTGAGGATCTACAAGCATCGGCTGATGATTTACAACCATCAGCTGAGAATCAGAGATGATTAGCAGAACACTCAAAAGCATCAACTAAGCACTCCAAGAAGATCAGCTGAGGCTTTCTACCATCAGATTAGAAATTTATTTTCACTAAGTCTTTCTCTATAAGCTTATCACACTGAATGATCAGTCAAACAATTTGGTCTACTGATCGTATAGGTTGATTAGCTTATACTTCTGAGTCCTTAATTTATTCCTCGTCTGAGCAAAATTAGAATTGCATTTTAGAGTTAGGTTATCAGCTAAGTAGTGAAAAGTATTGAACACTTAACTGTTTTTATTCTCAAGTCAAGGCAGAACATGTGTTGTTCTATTTTTCCTTTAGACATTTCTTTGTAAAAGTATTAGCACTTTTTGAATCTACAAAGAGACAAAAAGGATTGAGTTTGACCCCCTAGAAAAGGTGATATCTGCTTTAAAAGAAGAAGATCTCGAAGATTTGTTCACAACTACTAAGTATGGCTGGCAACTCCATACTTGGTAAAGTCAAATCTGAAGAAACCATAGTGCTGTATAAAGTGCAATCATGGAAAGAGAAACTTGCAATTCCTAGGCAAAATGTATGAGTTTAATAATATAATAATAGATAGTGGGATTTACTTTATCAGAATAGTACATTCATTTTACACTTTGCGTGTATAAAGTGAAACTACTTTTCACCTACTAACTTTATCTATTATAATATTATTATTCTTATTGCTTTTGTCTCCACTTTCTCCTCCCCATCCGGATATCAAAGAGTCTATATATACTCAAGCATGGAAACATGCTAAGCACCAATTCACTGGAGTTGAATACTGATTTCTCATAAGTTGAGATCTAGAAAAGTTAGCAATATATTTTCTCAGTGTAATCAAACTTGTTCATGTGTTGAACATCCTAAACATTAGTTGGTTAGGATAAGCTTTGTCTATGTGTTAGGCAGTTTAGTTGCCATCTTTATTGAACTTAGATTTTCAGCATCTAGTTCATGTAATTTTTTATTCATATCAATAAGAATTATATAAAGAATAAACCGTGTGTCTCTAAATTTGAAAAGCTTAAGTTGGTATTCAACCCCCCTTCTACAAACATTTATTGTTGTATTATCCACCTGGGACCAACAACTGGTATCAGAGCAGGTTAGATAATCAATATTTAAGATCTGTTTTTCTTACTCTTCAACTGCTTATACCCCATACTTTAAAATGGCCACTCCAAATGCTGCTTCAAACAGTTTCTCAAACATTGGCTCACTATGCAGGTGTCCTATGTTTGATGGAGAAAATTTCTCCCTCTGTAAAAATAGAGTTCATCTCTATATGTCTACCCTGGACGATGTGATGCTGAGTACAGTCACAGAAATCCCCTATGTTCCCTCCACTACTCTTGAAGCTCCTGCTGCCTCTGAAGGTGAACCTGCTACTAAGAGGTATGTCATGAAGCTGGTGCATCAGTGGTCCGATGAAGAAAAGAGGCTTGTTAACCTTGATATCAAGGCTAGAACAGCCTTAGTCTCTGCACTACCCAATGATGTCTATCATCAAGTTCTCAACTGCGTAACTGCTAAAGAGATGCTAGACACTCTCGTTGTTGCATACGAAGGCACCGAGGAAGTAAAGGAGAACAAGAAACTCCTCCTTGTTAGAGAATATGAGTTTTTCTTTGCTCACAAAGGTGAAAGTCTTACTCAGACCTACACCAGGTTCAACTGCCTTGTCAATGATCTAAGAAGGGCAGATGTTCCCAAGAGCAACAAGGATTTGGTTAACAAATTACTATACTCCCTCCCAGAATCTTGGGATCACTTCATCACTATCTTAAAACATAGTGAGAAGATTGAGGGAATGTCACTTGTTGGTCTCTAAGGAAATCTTATGAACCATGAGCAATCGGTGAAACAAAGGAAGCTATCGACCAAGGAGATGAGAGAGGCTGCAAAAGCTCCATCAACTGCACTTGTATCTAAGGATGCAAGGTCCAGGAGTTTTGCTGATGTGGTGGATGACTCAAGCGAGGATGAAGATGAAATGGAGTCTTCTGAGGAAGAATAGCTGGTGGCTGATGGGGATGAAAGCTTAGAGGACATGGACAGCATTGAAGTTGCTGTTTAGCAGACTACCATGTTGGTGAAAAGGTTCAAACCTTTCCTCAAAGGAAAGGGTGTCAAGAAGTTCGGGAAGAGACCTTTCAAAGGCGATAGGTCCAAAACCAAGTCATCTGAAAGTTGCTTTCTTGTAGCAAACCTGGTTACTATGCCAGTGAGTGTAAGTCCAAGGAAAGCTCTAGCTTCAAGGTTCTTCCTGGATCAGATAGCAAGATTGACTACGAAGCTAACTACAAGAAGCTCCTTACTGCTGTTCCTGACAAAAAGAAGAGGAAAGCCCAAGCCAAAGTGTTGGTGGCTGAAAAAGAATATTGGGCTGAGGAAGACTTGTCAAGTGATGAAGATGAGGTCCTCACTACTCAGCTTAGTGTGATGGCCAACACACGTAGTACTAGCACCTTTGATGAGGATATGAAAAGGGCTGCTAAAGCATGTACTTCCTCCAACTGGGATCCTTCCTATGTGTACCAGGTTGGCAATTTTATTAATTATGATGATAATAAAAAAGAACACCATGTTTGATTATTTGTGTGTTGAGTTTCAATCTTATATTCAAAGAGAAAAGAAGCTAAAAACAGAAATAGAATCACTTAAAGAGAAATTAACTCTTAAAGATGAGGAACTTAAACCAATGAAAACTCTGAAAGAGGAGTTAGCCAAACAAAAGATATTAAATCAGATCTTGGTAAAAGAAATCAGTGAAGCAACTCAGAAGTTCAATGAACTTCAAAAAGTAGTTAAATGTTGGTGTGTCTCTGCTAGAAAGACCACTCAGTGTGTCAATGAGCAGATTCTAAAACAAGTTCAAGCTATTATTGGTGAAAATTACTCAGAAGCTGCTAGCTATGTTGATTTTAGTGAGAACATAAATATCTTGGAAAAAGCTGACATTTTACCACTTACTTTTCTTAAAGTTGTTAAAGGTAAAAGAGTAATCACTAACAGATTTGTCAAAAGTGAAAGCTCTCATTCAAAAGAATTAATCACTCCTAAAAGAGATTCAACTTCTGTTGTTTTGTTAGAAAGTAAAAGTACTCAAAAGTTAAAGTCAAAGGATGTTATTAAGGGAAAAGAATCATATCTTGATTCCAACATGACATTATGTTGTCAGACCTTGAAAATAGATTATTCAACTTTAAGTGCTCAGCTGACTAACAGTTCATTAGCTCATGATTCTGGAATAACTGATCAGATAGCTGATGATAAATGCTCAGCTGATGGCCTGTCAGCTGAACATGGATCATTACCTAACTACTCAGCTGATCAAGAATCACCTACAACTTTTTTTAATAAAAGAAACTGTGAGAAAAGGAAATGATGCTTGCAAAGTTTCTAAACCTGCCACATCTAAAGCTGGATCACAAACTCTTAAAAACTAAGGGTTACCCAAAGATGCCTATAAATAAAGAACTTTTGAGTTTATAGGATTAGCTGCACCAGCTGAGTGGTAAAGTCAGTCAGTTGATGACCCATGGTCATCATAAGATTGAAAAGATTATAAATGTTCAATGCTCCAAGAACCAAAAATGTTATAAATGTGGGAGCAGAGAACATAAGGCACGTCATTGTTCCCAAGAAGGAAATTCATGATAGCGGACTTATACTGATAACATGATTGTTTCTCTCATTCATAAACAACCTGATATGAAGTAGATAGCTAGGTGCAATCCACAGGGGTCCATTTAAAAGTAGATACCCTAGGTGTCACTAATCCTTCTTTAATTCATAACTGTGTAGGGCTTTAGTACTTGGTATCTTGACAGTGGATGCTCAAGGACCATGACCGGCAATAAAGCACTCCTCAGTAACTACAAGAAGGAGAAAGGTCCAAGGGTGACCTTCGGTGACAACAACTTTGGTTAAACCAAAGTTTATGGAGAACTTCATAATGGGAACCTCAAACTATCAAATGTTTCATATGTTGAAGGGCTTAAATATAACCTCATTAGCATCAGTCAAGTGTATGATGGGGATCATGAAGTCCGCTTCAACAAGACAGGGGGTTCCATCATAGATCAAGAAGGCAAAACAGTTCTTTGGGTCACGAGAACCAAGGATGTTTATACACAAGTCATGTCCTCTGGTGATCAGTCAAAACTAACATGTCTGTACTCAAAATCTGTTGCAGACACAAACTGGTTATGACAAAAAAGGCTTTCCCATCTACATTTCAAAAGTATCAACAAGCTGAGCAAGGGTGATCTAGTGTCAGGATTCCCTTCACTGACTTATATAAAACCTAAACCTTGTTCTGCTTGTGATAAGGGAAAGTAGCACAAAGCATCTTTTCCATCTAAGCAATCATTCTCCATTACTGAACCATTCTACATGTTGCACATGGATCTATTTGGTCAAGTTGCAACTGCAAGTATTGGTGGAAGTAAATATGCACTTGTCATAGTGGATGAGTTCTCAAGATACACTTGGGTCTTCTTCTTTAAAGCTAAGAGTGAGGCTGCTGAAGAGGTAATTAGCTTTATCAAAAAGATGGAAGTGATCAATGGTAATTTAGTAAGGATGTTTAGGAGTGATCATGGAACTGAGTTTAGAAATCAAACTCTTGAAGGTTTCTGTGATGAGAAAGGGATATCTCAAAACTTCTATGCTCCAAGAACTCCACAACAGAATGGTGTAGCTGAAAGAAGGAACAGAACCTTGATCAAAGCTGCAAGAACTATGTTGTGTGAAAATGAATTATGTTTCAATTTCTGGGCTGAGGCAGTCAGCTGTGCTTGTTTTACTCAGAACAGGTCCCTTGTGATCAAGAGGCACAACAAGACTCCATATGAAGTGCTCAAGGGAAGGAAGTCAAACATCAGCTTCTTACACATCTTTGGCTATCAGTGTTTTTTCCTGAACCAAAAAGATCAGCTGCAAATATTTGCACCTAAAGCTGATGAAGGGGTGTTTGTTGGCTACTCTGTCATTTCCAAAGCATACAGAGTATACAATATTAGAACAAAGGTCATTGAAGAATCTATCAATGTAAGTTATAATGATAATGACTTTGTCGCTTCCTGTTCTTCTGATCATGTTACAGGTGAGGAATTTAAGGATCTAATAACTACTGGTGAAAGCATTCCAGTGTCAGCTGACCCACTCCTATCAGCTGATGAAGATGACTCAGATGAACCTGTTCATATAAACTTTGAAACCAATGCAAAGCCTACCTCAAATCAACCCTTACTTCTTCTGAATGATGTGAATGATGAATCAACATCAATAGACTCTAATTCCATATCCAATATTCCCTCGTCAGTTGAAATATCCACGGATTGCAACCCTGAAATTCCATTAGCCGATCAACCTGAAGTACCATCAGCTGATCCTAATCAAGGAATTTCTACTCCTGAAATCCAAATTAATCCCAACTCTCCCACAATCCAAAATACCTTCAGAGACCTCAGCTATCATCCTCATGATTAGGTCATAGGTAATATAGAGGCACCTATACTAACCATATCCAAAGCTTGTAATTTTTGTCTATATACGGGTTTTGTCTCTATGATTGAACCAAAGAAGGTTGAAGCTCTTAAAGATCCCCACTAGATTAATGCCATGTAAGAGGAGCTGGCTGAATTCACAAGAAACAATGCATGGACTTTGGTGCCAAGACCAAAGGACAAATCCATCATTGAAACTAAGTGGGTATTCAGAAATAAGATGGATGAACAAGGGTAAATCATCAGAAACAAAGCAATACTAGTTGCTCAGGGGTATTATCAAGAAGAAGGTATTGATTTTGATGAGACCTTTGCCCCTGTTGCTAGACTTGAGGCAATCAGACTGGTTCTAGCTTATGCTGCCTTCAAAGACTTCAAGGTATTTCAAATGGATGTTAAGAGTGCATTCCTCAATGGTGAATTGAAGGAAGAGTTGTATGTCAAACAACCTCCTAGTTTTGAGGATGCAAGTTGTCCTGACCATGTTTACTTTTTAAACAAAGCCTTATAAGGTCTAAAGCAAGCTTCAAGAGCCTGGTATGATACCCTCTCTTCTTTTGTTACTACTAAAGGTTTTACCAGAGGATGCATAGATAGTACTTTATTCATAAAGAAGTTCAAGGGTGATGTAATTCTTGTAATGACATAATATTTGGGTCTACTAATATAGATCTTTGTAAAACGTTTTCTAAACTCATGTCTGATAACTATCATATGAGCATGATGGGTGAACTAAACTATCTTCTAGGTCTTCAAATTTAACAAGAGGTTGATGGAATTTTCATTCATCAAACAAAGTATGTCAATTATTTACTTAAGAAATTTGAGTTTGAAAATTGTTCTTCAATGAAGACACCCATGTCTACTGCTGTTAAGCTAGGAAAGGACACTGATGGTAAATCAGTGAACATCACTGCTTATAGAGGCATGATAGGTCACTTTTATACCTCACAACAAGTAGACCGGATATAATGTACTCAACATGTATCTGTGCTAGATACCAAGCAGATCCCAAAGAATCACACCTTGCTGCAGTTAAAAGAATATTCAGGTATCTCAAAGGAGCTCCTAATTGTAGTTCTTTGGTACCCCAAAGACTCAGATTTTGAGTTACTTGGATACACTGATTCTGATTTTGCAGGTTGCACTTTGGACAAAAAGAGTACATCTGGTGGATGTCAATTGTTAGGTGGAAGATTAGTCAGCTGGTCAAGCAAGAAACAAAATTTTCTTTCTACTTCTATAGCTGAAGCAGAGTACATTGTTGCTAGAAGCTGTTGTGCACAATTGCTATGGCTGCAAAACCAACTACTTGACTATGACCTACAGTTTGAAAACTCCCCAATCCTTTGTGATAACACTAGAGCAATTTCTATATCTAACAATCCAGTTTTACATTAAAAAACAAAGCAAATTGGAATCAGACATCACTTTTCAAGAGATAATGTGTAGAAAACGAAAGTTTCTATGCACTACATTAGAAGTGATTTTCAACTAGAAGACTTGTTTACAAAACCTTTAGATGAGTCTAGGTTCAACTTCCTAATATCCAAACTTGGCATGTTAAACATGTAAAATATTCCTTTGGTGAGTTAGTTAGTTAGTTGTGTGCAAATAATTCTATTTTGCGTGTGTTATTGATGTATTACTTATCTAAGCTTCTCTATGTCTTACTCTAAATGAAAAAGTTACGTGAATTTTGTCAGCTGATGCTCATCATCTAATGGAATTCCTCAGCTGATCATCATCAGCTAAGGACGAAAATCTCAGCTAAGTAATACATCAACTGATACTCTATACTCTCGAAAAGATCAGCTGATTCTTTTAATTCATTAGCTGATGTATCTTTCCTAGTCAACACTGTGTCCCCACACTTATTTAATTATTTTCTCACTCGTCTTTAATACGTTTCCTAGGTTGTATTTAATTCTTATAAATTGTCCGCTAGTTGTGTGTCCATATTTGCTTTCCGATTATTTTGCTTTTTAGATGTGACAGTTGCTTTTCCGTAAAGATCTTACAGTGTCAAATGGCGGTTTCCAAAAAGATATTAATGATGATTCGGTGGTTTTTCAGATTCACTTTTTCAAAACTTCCAAAATCAGACTTCCCCTCTTTCGAAGAAAACCCCTTTTGCTCTCAATTGTTCATCGTCTTATCCATCTGAATCAAGCAAAATGATGACCTACAATCCTCAATTCACTCCCAATGCTGCTGCAGAAGAGAATATTACTGTTGTAACTCACATGAAAATCACCAACAACAGCATCCTAACATGTACTGAAATCCCAGAGTGGTTAGCCAATGAAGGTTATGAACCCATGGTAAACTTCCTAACTGCTCATCCTCTGTTTCCTTGTTCAACTGCAAATCCCATTATTATCAATCCTCGCATTGTTAGAGAAATGTGATATACTGCCCGCTTCAACCCTAATGCTCAAACCATAACCTGAACTATGCTAAATGGTACTGTTAACCTAGCCATCACTACCGAAACCATCCGCCAAGACATATTGATCCCTGACAGAGCCCCATATACTCTCTTTCCCACACATGCCTAAACCCTAGAAGTATTACCTCTGATAGGTTATGATGCACTAGTTGCCTATGGAAAATACAAAGTTTCGGTGCTAGGGCATCCATGGAAGTATCTTTCAAACATCATCACTCGATGTTTTGTCCCTAAAAGTGGAAGCCATGATCTGTTAAACCAAACAAAGCTGATGATTATACATTCTCTGGTCACTGGGAGGAACATCGATTATGCACAAGTGGTGTTCACTGAAATGGCTGACTGAATCTACTTGGGAACACAAAACAAAGTATCCAGATTCCAAGTTCCCTACATCAGATTCTCATATTGATAGCTTCAAATCACCTCTCTCTTGCAACCTATACAGACTTAACAGCAATTTTTTACATCATTGATGTTTATCAAATGGGTCAAAAGGTATTCTTCACAATCAAAGAGAATAGAGGTCCTGATATGTCACCAGCCATGCAATTGGTCATTGATCAGGCTGCTCAACAGCAACAACAAGAACAACCAGCTGTTGAAGAAGAAGGAGAAGCTGAAGGTGAATCTGATGATGATGAAGGTGATGATGGTGAATCAAGTGACAGTGGTAGTGATAAAAATGAGGAGGAAAGTGACAGTAACAATGGTGATGATGGTGGAAATGGTGGTGATAATCAAGCGATAGTGGAAATGATGACAGTAACAACGTTGATGTCATTATTGGAACCGGCAACACCAAAGAATGCATTACAGATCGTGAGATGCCACCGCCTCTAGCATAATTGTCGGTCGCTCATGGTCGCCTCTCGTATATTGACCTCTCCATGCATTCGGGCAATTTGGACAAGCCCAATGAGTACAGTCTATGCTACCAAGCAAGGCCGTGTTTGGCCTCATTGGCGGCATACAATGTCTGAACATCATTATAAGTAGGTTTGCGTAAGTATTTTCTTTTATAGAGATGAATGATACCTTCGCAGAAAGTGTATAAGCAATCTGTTGGGGAGATAGCAATATGAAACCTAAATCAAACTTGTCTATTAATTAAAATAGGATTTGATGTTAACAAAATCACATATTCAGTTTTGGACTTAGATTAATGAAAAACATATGTTGTTTTTCATATTAGACTTAAAGAAATTCTAAATAAGAAATGTCAGCTGACGAACCAAAGTGTCAGCTGAACACTGAGTATCAGCTAAAGAACAAGCTTCAGAAAGATCAGCTGAGAGGAAAAGATCAGTCAAGAAGAATCAGCTAAGGATCTACAATGGATCAGCTGATGGTCCAAGACCATCAGCTGAGGAAAGTTTCAAGATCAGCTGAGCTATCAAGAATCAGCTGACACAATCACATTGATCAGCTGATGTCTCCCATCTGTCAGATGAGGTATTTATTGCTTATTCAAACTTTCCTTTATACGCTGATCATACAAAAATGGTTAGTTGAGCCCTTGGGATCGACTGACAGTTTAGTTTGATCAGTTTATTAGCTATACTTTGATTTGTATTGTAAGCTGAGCATTTCGACCAGCTGAGCAAATCAGAGTAGCTGAGTCTTTCACTTTCATACTTTAGTTGAGCTAAATTACATTAGCAGTTCAGTGTCTGTTAGCTGAGTTATTATTCTATATCTCAGTTAATAGCTTTTCTATGTAATATTTTCTTTAGTCAAAGGCAGAACATGTGTTGTTCATATTATGCCTTAGATTTTTCTTTGTAAAAGTACTTAGCACTTTTTGTATCTGCAAAGAGACAAAAAGGATAGATCTTTATCCCCTGGAAAAGGAGAAAGATACTTTTGAAGAGAAGATCTCGAAGATATGCTGCTTCAACTAAGTATGTCTGACAACTCTATACTTGGTAAAGTCAAATCTTCTATAAACATGGTGTTGATTAAAGCACAAGCATGGAAAGAGAAGTTTACTCTCCCAAGACATAAAGGTAGTACTTTAATAATATAATAATAGATAGTGGGTAAACACCTTACTGAAAAGTATGTTTACTTTACACACTTTGCTTGTGAAGTTAACTTACCTTTCACCCACTAACTTTATCTATTATAATATTATTAAACTAAGTACCTTTGTCTCATTCTCTCTTCCTCAACCCGGACACCACATTGCATATATATACTCATGCATGGAAACATGCTATGTATGCGAATAGATAGAGTTGAACACTGAAATCTCATCTGTTGAGAATTAGAAGAGTTAGCATTTTACTTTCAGTGTGACAAACTTGTTCATGTGTTGAACATCTTAAACATAAGTTGTTTAAGATTAGCATAGTCTATGTGTTAGACAAATTTAGTTGCCACCTTTTATTGAACTTAGATTTTCCGCATCTAGTTCATGTAATTCTTGATTCACATCAATAAGAATTATATAAAAGTAAACCGTGTGTCTTTTAAATTTTTATTTGCTAAAGTTTGTATTCAACCCCCCCCTAGTATCCATTCGGGACCAACAACTGGTATCAGAGCAGGCTAGATAATCCATATCTAATATCTGTTTTGCTTACTCTTCAATTGCTTCTACCCCACACCTCAAAATGGCCACTCCTGCTGCTGCTTCTAACAGTTCTTCCAACAATGGCTCACTCACAAGGTGTCCAATGTTTGATGGAGAGAACTTCTCTCTCTGGAAGAGTAGGTTCTTCTCTATATGTCAAGCCTTGATGATGTGATGCTCAAGACTGTTAATGAAGGTCCATATGTTCCTTCCTTGACTATAGAAGTCACTGTTGCCACTGATACAACTCCTGCAGAACATAGATATGTTGTCAAAGATGTTCATCTATGGTCTGATGAAGACAAAAGGCATGTTAATCTTGATGTCAAAGCCAGGACAGCCTTAGTCTCAGCACTCCCCAATGATGTCTATCATCAAGTTCTTAACTGCAAATCTGCAAAGGAGATGCTTGACACTTTGACTGTTGCATATGAAGGCACTGAAGAAGTGTAGGAGAACAAGAAACTCCTTCTGGTTAGAGAATATGAGTTCTTCTTTGCTCATAAAGGGGAAAGTCTTACTCAAACCTACACCATGTTCAACTGCCTTGTCAATAACTTAAGAAGGGCAGATGTTCCCAAGAGCAACAAGGAACTTGTAAACAAGTTTCTAGACTCTCTCCCAGAATCTTGGGATCATTTTATCACTGTGCTAAAAAATGGTGAGAAAATAAAGGGTCTGACACTGGTTGGTTTGTTCGGTAATCTCATGAACCATGAACAATCAGTGAAGAAAAGGAAACTCTCTACCAAGGATATGAAGGAGAGTGCAAAGGCTTCATCAAATGCCCTTGTATCTAAAGATACAAGATATGGAAGCTTTGCTGCAGTGGTGGATGAGTCCAGTGAAGAGAAAGTGGAAGAGTCTTCTGATGAAGAGAAAGTGGCTGATGGGGGATGAAGATCTGGAGGACATAGACAGCATTGAAGCTGCTGTTGAGCAGGCTGCCATGTTGGTTAAAAGGTTCAAACCTTTCTTGAAAAGAAAGGGTGTCAAGAGATTTGAGAAGAAACCCTTCAAAGGAGAAAGAGCCATGTCAAAACCAAAGGCTTCTGAAGGTTGTTTCTCTTGTGGCAAGACTGGTCACTACGCCAGTGAGTGTAAGTCCAGAGGAAACACAGGCTTCAAGGGTTCCTTAAGCTCTGACAGCAAGAGTGACTATGAAGCCAAGTATAAGAAGCTTCTTGCTACAGTCCTTAACAAGAAAAAGAAAAAGGCTCAGAATAGGGTGTTGGTGGTTGAAGAAGAAGATTGGGCTGAGGAAGATCTCTCAAGTGATAAAGATGAGGTCCTCACAGCTCAGCTCAGTTTGATGGCCTACACAACAAGTACAAGTTCCTTTGATGAGGACATGAAGAAAACTACTAAAGCTTGTACGTCTCCTGACTGGGATCCTTCTTCTATGTATCTGGTTCGAAAATTTATTAACTATGAAGATAATGAAAACAACACTATGTTTGATTATCTGTGTGTTTCAATCAAATATTCAAAGAGAAAAGAAGCTCAAATTAGAAATAGAATCACTAAAAGATAGATTAAGTCTTAAAGATGAGAAACTGAAACTAATGACAAAACTGGAAGATGATTTAGCTAATCAAAAGATACTTAATCAGATCTTGGTAAAAGAAACCAATGAAGCAACAATAAAGTTTAATGACCTTCAAAAAGTAGTTAAATCTTGGTGTGTATCTGCTGAGAAAACCACTCAGTGTGTCAATGAGCAGATTCCAAAACAAGTTCAAGCTATTATTGGTGGAAATTATTCCCAAGCTGCTAACTGTGTTGATTTTAGCAAGGACATAAATATCTTGGAAAATGCTGATATTTTACCTCTTACTTTTCAAAAGATTGTAAAAGGAAAAAGTATTATCACTAACAGATTTGTCAAAAGTAAAAGTACTCAGCTGAAAGACTTAACCACTTCAAAAGTTGGTTCAAATTCTATTGTTTTGACAGAAAGCAAAAGTACATAAAATTTAATAGTAAAGAAAGTGAGTAAAGGAATGGAATCATTTGTTGATACCAAAGAGACATTATGTTGTCAAACCTTGAAAGCTGATGCATTAAATTTAGGAACTCAGCTGACTAAAAAGTCTTTAGCTAATGATATTTCATCAGCTGATCAAAAAGTAGATGATAACTGCTCAGCTGATAACCTGTCAGCTGATCATGGATCCTCTTCTGTTTATTTAGCTGATCAAACATCACTTCAAACTCTTTTAATAGGAGAAACCAAGGAAAAATGACCTTTTGTTAACAAAAAGTCTAAGTCTGCCACACCTAAAGTTGATCAAAAACTCATTTTAACTAAGGTCAACCTAAGGTGACTGTAAACAAAGACCTTATAAGTTTACAGAATCAGTTGCAACAGCTGAATGGTAAAATCTGTCAGCTGATGACCCATAGTCATCAGAAAACAGTTAAGACATCTCTTAGGCAATTACCAAAACATGTTAAAGGCTCCAAAAATCAAAAATGTTATAAATGTGGGAGCAAAGAACATAAGGCAAGTGATTGTTCTCTTGAAGGTAACTCAAGACAGCGGACTGATTATGATAACACAGTTGTGTCTCTCATTCATAAACAACCTAATATAAAGTGGATGGCTAGGTGCAATCCACTGTGGGATCCACTTAACAGTAGATGCCCGAGTGTCACTAACCTTCTTTCAATCTTATCTATGCAGGGTCTAAACACATGGTATCTTGACAGTGGATGCTCAAGAACCATGACAGGTTGTAAAGCTTTGCTTAGCAACTACAAGAAGGAAAAGGGTCCAGGAGTGACCTATGGTGATAACAATTGTGGACAAACAAAAGGCTACGGTGAACTTCATAATGGGAACTTAACACTGTCTAAGGTTTCATATGTTAAAGGCTTAAGTACAATCTCATTAGCATAAGTCAGTTATGTGATAGTGATCATAAAGTCCTCTTTACAAAGACAGGTGGTTCCATTTTAGATCAAGAAGGTAAAACAATAATTTGTGCAAAGAGAACCAAGGATGTATATACTCATGATATGTCCTCTGGTGATCCATCCAAGTTAACCTGTTTGTATACAAAATCTGTAACTGACACAAACTGGTTATGGCACAAAAGACTTTCTCACTTAAACTTCAAAAATATGAACAAGCTGAGCAAGGATGATCTAGTGTCAGGACTACCTTCACTAACTTATGTCAAGCCTAAACCTTACTCTGCCTGTGAAAAGGGAAAGCAGCACAAGACATCTTTTCCATCTAAGCAAGCCTTCTCCATTACTGAACCATTCTACATGTTGCACATGGACTAATTTGGTCCTGTTGCTACTGCAAGTATTGGTGGAAGTAAGTATGCACTAGTTCTGGTTGATGAATTCTCAAGATACACTTGGGTCATCTTTCTTAAGTCAAAGAGTGAGGCTGCTGAAGAAATAATTTGCTTTATCAAAAAGATGGAAGTGCTAAATGGCAATCTGGTAAGGATGCTTAGAAGTGATCATGGAACTGAGTTTAGAAATCAAACTCTAGAAGGTTTCTGTGATGAGAAAGGTGAAGGGTTTTGAACCTGACCAAACCACCATATGACTCAAACTGGTCAATCTTGGGTTTGATACCATTGGTTCAATCCTAAAAGCGGAACTAGATTGAACACAACCCTCTAAAACCCAAAAGGGTTAGGATCTTTAAACTTTAATTTGATCAACATAGTTTCTTAACAAACAATCCATAGATAAGGTTACAAGAAATATACCTGAATAAAACCTTTAGGATTTGCTAAAGATGGTCCACCACTACTGCACCTCTGATTGAACTGGCTGCTAGACCGCTCCTAGATCACCAAGCCTTCAACACTAAAAAACGAGAGTGTGTGTGTGTCCTTTTGCGTCGATCACCAAAAACGCAAACACCCTTGCGGTGTTCTTCTTTGGTCGACGGCAAGAGAGAGAGAGAGCCGAGAGAGAGAGTGTGTGCGACGAGAGAGAGGGCGAGATCGTGAGAGAGAAGGAGAGTGGTGGCTAGGGTTAATCCCTTGTGTCACTTATCTTAATCCTTAAGCCTTTAAGGATATATTTATAAGGATTAGATTGGACCTAAGCCCGCTTAATTAAAAGCCCACTGGTTTTAATTAAACTTTCATCTCTTCTCTTTTTGACCCCCTGGACTTTACTAGTTAATTAATTAACTATTAATTAACTGGTCCGTTAAATATTAAAACTTAATATTTAATTCCCTTTAAATAATAAATAACTATTTATTATTTATTCCTTTCTAATAATTAATCCAGACAGGATAATTATTTATATCTCTCAATAATTAATACTACTGATTAATTATTCGTTTATCTCTTTAATAATTAATCTAACTGATTAATTATTTACTCTTTCTCTTTAATAATTAATCTAACTGATTAATTATTTCCACACAGATTTATGGTGAAATCTGACTGTTCTGAATTGGGTGTGTAGCAGTGTGACCCTTTAGTCTCTTATAACATTGGACACAATATGCCCGTTAATTATCTCTGCACAAAATCCAACAGACTCCCACTTGTGCAAGATAAGTAAGAGTTACTGCACATTGTTAGCCTAAGGGGGTCCCTAGCCAGACACTTAGGGTAACCAGGTTATAAGAACTCTTATACCCCAAAGTAACTTGTGATAAAACTTCATAAGCAACCTGCTTAGAAGTGACCTGTTATAAACTAACTGTTTATAAACTAAACTATCATAAACTCCCTGTTTATGAATGGGTACGTTTTTATATATACAAACTTGCATATATATAGGTTTGTCCCTTGCAGCGCGATATTTCAATTTTGACCATGAGCATGGAAAAAGGTCAACTCAGAGACTCAAAAATTTGTTCATGACATACTTGATTTCAAAACTGCGTGATTAAACGACAAAGAACAGATCAGTTCGTTTGGACACGGCCGTGCACTTACCAGTTTCTCTAATCAGTCAAGGGGCCCGGAAATATCTCTCCTAAAAAAAGGTGCAATTACCATCTTGCATATTTGCATTTGGCAACACGGCTCCCACTGAATCTAGACACGCCCCTTATGACCACTCTGTTACGGCGTGGCGTTAGAACGCGCTAAGAAGACAACAGTTACCGCATCCCAAACCAAATACCTCAGGCTTGAGGATAACCTATGTGATAAATACTTTTGACACGAATCCACGAAGTATTTTTCACGGTGGGTCAATCCAATATTCGTAACCCTAACGAATATCCGTAAATTTTGGTCCGCAAAAACCGTTCGCAGCTATATTCGATATACTTTCGAATCTACCCCAAAATTACGATGACTTTATAACCCTATCGAGGTTCCCACCAAGATAAGTAGTCACGGATAATGTTTTTGAATAAACCTAGTTTATTCATGGATGAACCAAAACATACAAAATTGTGAAGAACAATGAAACTAATTTCTACACCCTTCCATATTCCACCCTGGAATAAAGATGCATAATTTCTACCATTTCACTGACTCGATTCACGGTGTTTATCTGAATTACTTATTATTTTACATTGTAACTTATCACGGATTACAAAGAAAATAATATGGTTATAAACCCTAAAACACAAGACTAGTACTTTGAAGTACTCCTTCTTGGTTTTGCTAGAAATCATTCTTGCAACCTAAGAACACTTCTAGGCTTACTTATTTTATAAATTCCTTAAACTTGGAGAACTGGAAATAACTCCTTGTTTCTGATTTATAAAACAACCTCCCTGTAATTAAAACTTTAATTACATTTGTAGATGTATTAAATCTTACTAGATTTATCCATTTGAAACGATAAAACTTTCTTACACCTACTTGTAAGAACCTTGAAATTAGATTCCTTGTGTATGCAAACACTAATATAATATCACTACTAAGAATGTTAAAGAACATCCTATTTTATCATTTCTAACGGTAACCAACCAACAACATTTAATTAAGCTGACCTACTGAACTGAATGAGTATAATTTTGTTTAAGTCATAACTTGACTCAAAATCATGCAATGATATCTTTATCGAGTACCTCTCAATAAATCATGCATCCCTCGGATTAGTTCTTTCTAAAGAACTTACTGTTTTAGATAGCTTCTAAAAACATCCGATAACTATATACTTTAAAAGTTCAAACTTGTATCTATCACACTGGTTAAAAACAGCCTTTTATTAACTCTGATAAATACATTGGTCAGGTGCTCCCACTATCTTTTATGAAAAAAGTGCATTCTTTAAAACATCTTTTTAGGCCTTAGTCAAAATTTGACCACCATGCCTAAAACTTGTGTTCCAAACACATGTTTTAAAGAACTTAGTTTTTGCAAGAAATTTGTTTTATGAAACCAAAAACTTGGATCTGCCATATATCCATCTTTCCAATTACGGAAAATGGTTTCATTAAACTTACCATGATCACAAGTATGAAACACTCATAATGGTATCTAAAATTTCTTTCCTTAAAACATTTAGTATAAAACTTCCTTGATTATAATAACTATTATAATCACTTTTATACTTTCTTAAACGTTTTATCAAAAAACTACATTACCCAGAAATAATGACTATTATTTCTATATGTTCAAGGCTTTGAACATTCACTTTTCATAAAATCTTAAATACTTGTTGTATTAGAAAAACTATCTAATCTTATAAACAAAACTTGTTTATTCAAGTATTTACATAGTAGAACCGGCATTTATGTAACTACAACAAATCATAGCATAAGATTATTATGAATCACCAATCAAGTCAAGACTTGACTTATTGGCACTCTTTTAGTCACAACTGGACCAATCATGATTCATATAATAAGAACACGTGCACGGATATGAACCAAATAATTATAATTTCCTTAAACTTAAAAGTATCCATAAACAATATAAAATTTGTTCAAATAAACTTAAAAAGTTTAAATAACTAGGAAATATAAATAATATCCGTATGCTGCACGTAGGATCTCTTTATGCTGGGCCGCATCACTTTCCATCTCCTCCTGCAATAAATGATTGCAAGATGTTAGAATACTTGTAAAACTTTACAAGTAGGAAAGTGACAAAGAAGCTAATCACGCAATACCTGAGGAGCCAGACTTGCCTCCTGCCTCGTGACCTTTCGGACAATCTCGTTTCCAATGTCCGGCCTCGCCGTACCTGAAGCACCGATTCTCGGTCCTTGCCTTGTTTGGCTTCGGCTTCTTGCCCTTGTTGTCATTATTAGCCCTGGGTGCACTCTGGCTGGGCTGGGCCTTGCCCTTTCCCTTTCCGTTGCGCCCCTTCCTCTTCTTACGTCCACCATGTCCCACCATAAGAATGTCCTTAGACTTGGTCCCGATACTCTGCTCAGCAGTCTTGAGAATGGAGTGCAACTCAGCCACGGATTTCTCCATGTTGTTCATGTTGTAGTTGACTATAAAAGGCTTATAGTCATCTGACAACGAGTTGAGTATAGTATCCGTTGCTAGCTGTAACGGTACTGGGTGCCCAAGTCTCTCTAGGTGGTCCATGTAACCTTTCATTTTCATGACATGGTCACTGACCGAGGTCCCCTTTGCCATCTTGCACGAGTTAAATGCCCTAGTGGCATCATAACGCTTTGTGTGGGCTTGCTCCTGGAACATATCCCTCAGCTGGCGGATCATGTCATAGGCAGGAGTTTCCATCATGCTTAATTGCAACTCTGGACTCATAGTTGCAAGCATGAGGCAGCTAACATCCAAGGAGTCATTGGAGCGCTTTTGAAAAGCCTCCGTGACCTCTGCCCTAGCATTGCTGGCAGGGGGATTTCCTAGAGGTTGTTCTAGGACATACCACTTTCTCTCGTGCCTCAGCACGATCCGGAGATTTCTCTCCCAAGTGAGAAAGTAGGACCCGGTGAGCTTATCCTTCTCAAGAATAGAGCGGAGTGAGAGGTTATTAGTATTGGTAACATTGGTTGCCATCTACAAATTAAAACCCGGTTTAATTAGTAATTGCAAATAAACTTTCCAACATATATCATTAAACCCATAAACAATATATATTAGACCTAGGACCCATATTTCACATACTTGACGCAAGGTTTGGGCACTTCCCGCCAAGTCATGCTATTTCTGGTAGGTAACACCCTGTACCAATCGTACCTAACTGATACGACTCCTAGAACGTCGTAGAGCACTTAGACCCAGTCTAGTATGTTTAACTATACTCTAGTGCTTTTTGGGCCGGGACTCCAGATTATCACCAAAATAGATCGCACCACCTAAGACAGCATGAATTCTGGCCGGGACTCCCGATTATCGCAGAATCTTTCATGCCCTTTCCCGCAATGGTTTGAACCCGGATGCCCAAGGTTTGGGCACTTCCGACACCCGAGTACCGTTTAACAGTCAAGGTGTACCATTAGGTGGGTAGCACACTGATCTAAGATTTTTCTTGGGTTGTAATTAAGTTCAATAAAAAACTTAATTTTCCAGTTTTTGAAAAACCATTTTTTAACTAACTGTTTTAAAGATACGATTTATATGTGTACCTGAACTTAGGTGCACAAAACGGTTTTTATAAGTTCCAAACTTATAACCTTGACAAAACTATAAGTTTTAAAAATTTTAACTAACACGACTAACAACCTGTAGTCGTATTCTTAGTTTGTCATTAAAACGTGGTTTTTCACTGTTTAATAACAACCTGTTATTAAACCCCTTTTTATTTACCATCACACGCATGTATATATATACCATACATATATATATGAAAAGCAGTAAATAAAACACAACCACGCAGATAATAATAAGCAGATAAAGCCCTATAGTTTTGCCAACTAATCCTAAGGTCAAACCTAAGGATAAAATGACTTTGATTCGCCTTTCTTGATGTGTTGCTCCCACTAGCCTTGACACCTCCCCGAAGTATCCGTGCAATGCGTATAGAACACCATTTTCTTGATCGCCTTCTTCAAGTCCATTTTGGTTGAGGGAAAAAAAACTACTACTAATATATTACAAATACAATATTGAATGGGGTTGTAAGTGGCACGCAGGCCTTCTCTAACCAGTACAATATTACAATTAAGAAAGGGATTGTAATTGGCACGCAGGCCTTCCCAAAAACCAAAATAAAAGAAGAATAAGAAAAACGAGTCCTAAATCAGCAAAACTATAGTTATCACAACCACGCAATTATATATAAGCACAATATATATAAAAGTCAACCACGCAGTTATAATATAAACAAAAATTGTGCTGTTAAGCACATAACCTGATTTGTTTAAACCATTCTCATTTATCCTTTTGATTAATACCTATTAACCAAAAAAAGAGAATTATGATCTTCTATTTTAACTTGACCAAAAAAAAATAGTTTTTCAACAAAAAACTTAAAGACTTGATCTCATTCAAAACTTGAATGAAATCCTCACGTCGAGTTTTATTACTAGTTTTCCAAAAACTTAAAACCGACAATCTTGGTCAATTAAATACTATCTTATTTGTTTCTCCATTATATAAACTTTATCCCTTTTAAAATTTATTTAAAACGACTAAACTAGTCATAATAAATAAAAATCTTAAAATATATATTTTAACTAAAACTAATTAAAATATATAATACTAGTTTATATAATACCTTATTAATTTTATAACTTCAAATTAATAATCCTTTTGTATTAATCCAGAAAAGCTATTTGGGCCGACATCTCCTATCAACCCGAGAAAACCCACTGGGCCGAGACCCTCTTGGGCCGAGAACCTCCTGGGCCGAAAGCCCTTTGGGCCGTGAACCATCTGGGCCGAGAGCTATCTTGGGCCGAAGCTGCTTGGGCCGAAACCCCTAGGACCGAAGCCCATTTGGCCCTTAGCGCCGCTAACGGTCACCATCCAACATGGCAATGATCTCGGTTCCCGTTTTCCGATTAATAAAAATATTTTAAATCATTTTTAACCTATTAAAAACTTACTGTTTTAATATCCTGATTAAAAACTGGATTTAATTTCAAAAACCAAAAACTATTAACTATTAATATCAACAAAAACTTGTTTTATTAATAATCAATTATCCTAAAATTTGATTTCAACCTTTTAAACAAAAAGTTCAAACACTGGTTAAATTCTAGTTTTAGATAAAAGTTTATTCCCTTTTAACCATTTAAACACAAACCTGGTTTAAACCTAACTGGTTAAAATCAAAAACTTTTATAAACTGGATAAAAACAGAAAACTTGTTTTTATCCTTTTATGGTTTTCGAAATCTATAAGGAGAAGAAATAAGATGGAGAAGATCATATAACAATTAAACAAACCAACTAATTAGATTATCTAGGTTTTACTTATTAAACAAACTGTTTAATTTAATCTTAATTCAAACTCATTCTTATCCAAAAATCATGATCCTTTTAACCATTCAAACAACCTGTTTGAATTTCCTGATTAATAGGATAAATCTGATAACAAAACAAACTGTTTTGCTACCTTCTTGATTTTCGAAAATACCAAGAACAAATAGAGAATCAAGAATAAAATCTTAATCTAAAACAGATAGAAACTAGAAACTATGGATCATAGAGCTGAAGCTCTGATACCATTGAAGGGTTTTGAACCTGACCAAACCACCATATGACTCAAACTGGTCAATCCTGGGTTTGATACCACTGGCTCAATCCTAAAAGCAGAACTAGATTGAACACAACCCTCTAAAACCCAAAAGGGTTAGGATATTTAAACTTTAATTTGATCAACATAGTTTCTTAACAAACAATCCATAGATAAGGTTACAAGAAATATACCTGAACAAAACCTTTAGGATTTGTTAAAGATGGTCCACTACTACTGCACCTCTGATTGAATTGGCTGCTAGACCGCTCCTAGATCACCAAGCCTTCAACACTCAAAAACGAGAGTGTGTGTGTGTGTCCTTTTGTGTCGATCACCAAAAACGCAAACACCCTTGCGGTGTTCTTCTTTGTTCGACGGCAAGAGAGAGAGAGAGCCGAGAGAGAGAGTGTGTGCGACGAGAGAGAGGGCGAGATCGAGAGAGAGAAGGAGAGTGGTGGCTAGGGTTAATCCCTTGTGTCACTTATCTTAATCCTTAAGCCTTTAAGGATATATTTATAAGGATTAGATTGGACCTAAGCCCGCTTAATTAAAAGCCCACTGGTTTTAATTAAACTTTCATCTCTTCTCTTTTTGACCCCCTGGACTTTACTAGTTAATTAATTAACTATTAATTAACTGGTCCGTTAAATATTAAAACTTAATATTTAATTCCCTTTAAATAATAAATAACTATTTATTATTTATTCCTTTCTAATAATTAATCCAGACAGGATAATTATTTATATCTCTCAATAATTAATACTACTGATTAATTATTCGTTTATCTCTTTAATAATTAATCTAACTGATTAATTATTTACTCTTTCTCTTTAATAATTAATCTAACTGATTAATTATTTCCACACAGATTTATGGTGAAATCCGACTGTTCTGAATTGGGTGTGTAGCAGTGTGACCCTTTAGTCTCTTATAACATTGGACACAATATGCCCGTTAATTATCTCTGCACAAAATCCAACAGACTCCCACTTGTGCAAGATAAGTAAGAGTTACTGCACATTGTTAGCCTAAGGGGGTCCCTAGCCAGACACTTAGGGTAACCAGGTTATAAGAACTCTTATACCCCAAAGTAACTTGTGATAAAACTTCATAAGCAACCTGCTTAGAAGTGACCTGTTATAAACTAACTGTTTATAAACTAAACTATCATAAACTCCCTGTTTATGAATGGGTACGTTTTTATATATACAAACTTGCATATATATAGGTTTGTCCCTTGCAGCGCGATATTTCAATTTTGACCATGAGCATGAAAAAAGGTCAACTCAGAGACTCAAAATTTTGTTCATGACATACTTGATTTCAAAACTGCGTGATAAAACGACAAAGAACAGATCAGTTCGTTTGGACACGGCCGTGCACTTACCAGTTTCTCTAATCAGTCAAGGGGCCCGGAAATATCTCTCCTAAAAAAAGGTGCAATTACCATCTTGCATATTTGCATTTGGCAACACGGCTCCCACTGAATCTAGACACGCCCCTTATGACCACTCTGTTACGGCGTGGCGTTAGAACGCGCTAAGAAGACAACAGTTACCGCATCCCAAACCAAATACCTCAGGCTTGAGGATAACCTATGTGATAAATACTTTTATTATTTATTCCTTTTAATAATTAATACAAACTGATTAATTATTTATTTCTCTCTTTTCAATAATTAATTCTGACTGATTAATTATTTACTTTTCTCTTTAATTAATCTAACTGATTAATTACTTCCTTTTTTTCTTTAATAATTAATCTAACTGATTAATTATTTACTCTTTCTCTTTAATAATTAATCTAACTGATTAATTATTTCCACACAGATTTATGGTGAAATCTAACTGTTCTGAATTGGGTGTATAGCAGTGTGACCCTTTAGTTTCTTATAACATTGGACACAATATGCCCGTTAATTATCTCTGCACATAATCCAACAAAAGGCATATCTCAAAACTTCTCTGCTCCAAGGACTCCACAACAGAATGGTGTAGCTGAAAGAAGAAACAAAACATTGATTGAAGCTGCAAGAACCATGTTGTGTGAGAGTGGGTTAGGATTCAACTTCTGGTCTGAAGCTGTCAACTGTGCATGTTTTACTCAGAACAGATCTCTAATAATCAAAAGGCACGACAAAACTCCATACGAAGTGCTCAAGGGAAGGAAGCCCAACATCAGCTTTCTGCAAATCTTTGGTTGTCAATGCTTCATTCTAAATCAGAAAGATCAATTGCAAAAGTTTGCACCCAAGGCTGATGAAGGTATTTTTGTTGGATACTTTGTGATCTCCAAAGCTTACAGAATCTACAACATCAGAACAAAGGTCATATAAGAATCAATCAATGTAAGTTTCAATGAAAATGACTTTGTTGCTTCCTGTTCTACTAATCCTTCTACAGGTGAGGAATTTAATGATCTACTGCATACTAATTACAACATTCCAGTATCAGCTGATTCACTCCCATCAGCTGATGTAGAGGATCTAGATGAATCTGTTCCAATTCCACAAGAAACCAATGCACAATCTATTTTAAATCAACCCATACTTTTACTGAATGATGAGAATCATGATTCAACATCATTAGATTCTAACTCCATATCAAACATTCCCTCTTCAGTAGAAGTCTCCTCATACTTCAATAATGAAATTATGTCAGCTGATCAACCAGAGATATCATCAGCTGATCAAATTCAAGGAAGTTCAACTCCTCAAATCCCAAGAAATCCAAACACTCCCTTAATCCAAAATACCTACAAAGACCTCAAAGATCATCCTAAAAATCAGGTAATAGGTAACATAGAAGCACCTGTACTAACAAGGTCAAAAGCCTGTAATTTCTGTTTGTACACAGGTTTTGTTTCTATGATTGAACCAAAGAAGGTAGATGAAGCTCTTAGTAATCCTCACTAGATAAATGCCATGCAAGAAGAATTGGCTGAATTTACAAGGAACAATGTATGGACTTTGGTGCCAAGACCAAAGGAAAAATCCATCATTGGTACTAAGTGGGTGTTCAGAAACAAAATGGATGAACAAGGGCTGATCATCAGAAACAAATCAAGGCTGGTTGCACAGGGGTATTGTCAAGAAGAAGGTATTGATTATGATGAAACCTTTGCCCTTGTTGCAAGACTTGAAGCCATAAGACTGTTTCTAGCCTATACTGCCTTCAAAGACTTTAAAGTGTTTCAAATGGATGTTAAGAGTGTCTTCCTCAATGGAGAATTAAAGGAAGATGTGTATGTCAAACAACCTCCAGGTTTTGAGGATGCAAGCAAGCCGGACCATGTATACTTCTTGAACAAAGCTTTGTATGGTCTAAAGCAAGCTCCAAGAGCCTGGTATGATAACCTCTCTTCTTTTCTAACTACCAAAGGCTTTATAAGAGGAAGCATAGATAGCACTTTATTCATAAGGAAATTCAAAGGTGATGTAATACTTGTACAGATATATGTAGATGATATAATATTTGGGTCTACAAATTTGGATCTTTGTAAAAAGTTTTCTAAACTCATGTCTGATAATTATCAAATGAGTATGATGAGTGAATTAAACTATTTTCTTGGACTTCAAATTAAACAAGAGGTTGATGGAATTTTCATTCATCAAACAAAGTATGTAAATGACTTACTTAAGAAATTTGAGTTTGAAAATTGTTCTTCAATAAAAACACCTATGTCCACTGCCTTAAAGCTTGGAAAGGACACTGATGGCAAATCAGTGAACATTACAGCTTACAGAGGTATGATAGGGTCTCTTTTATATCTCACTGTAAGTAGACCAGATATTATGTTTTCAACATGTCTCTGTGCTAGATATCAAGCAGATCCCAAAGAATCTCACTTAGCTGCAGTTAAAAGGATTTTTAGGTATCTCAAAGGAACTCCTAATCTAGATGTTTGGTACCCCAAAGACTCTGACTTTGAGTTAGTTGGATACACTGATTCTGACTTTACAGGTTGTACACTAGACAGAAAGAGTACATCTGGTGGTTGTCAATTGTTATGTGGAAGATTAGTCAGCTGGTCAAGCAAGAAACAAAACTCTGTTTCAACTTCAACAGCTGAGGCAGAATACATTGCTGCTGGAAGTTGCTGTGCTCAACTACTATGGCTGCAGAACCAACTACTTGATTATGACATCCGGTTTGAGAACTCACCAATCCTGTGTGACAACACTAGTGTCATCTCTATTTCTAACAATCCTGTTTTGCATTCTAAAACTAAGCACATTGAAATCAGACATCATTTTCTAAGAGATAATGTGCAGAAAAAGAAAGTTTCAATGCACTACATAAGTACTGATATTCAATTAGCTGATCTTTTTACAAAACCTTTGGATGAGTCTCGTTCAACTTCCTAATATCCAAACTTGGCATGTTAAATTTGTAAAATATTATTTTCTTAGGTAGATAGTTTAGTGTTAGAAAATAATATTATTTGTGTGTGAAATGAAGTACTTATCTAAGCTTCTACATGTTTTATAAATGGTGAATCAACTAATGGTATTCTGTCAGCTGACGACCATCAGCTGATGATATACCTCAGCTGATCAACCATCAGCTAAGACTTAGACGCTCAGCTAAGTGACTTCATTAGCTGACACTTATTTTCTCTCAACAAGGATCAGCTGACACTTTCTTCTGTCAGCTGATGATACTCAGAGATAAAATTCTTGTGTCCCCACACTTTTTTTTTCTTTATATTTAATACATTCCTAAACTGTATTTACTTCATTTTAAATTGTCCGTTAGTTGTCTATCTATTTATTAACGATTCCGTTTATCACCTTTTTGCAAACGTGACAGTTACTTTTTGCAAAATATATTTCTGTGACAGTTTAGGTTTCCAAGGAAGATATAAAGATGTTTTGAGCGGTTTTTCATTTCTTACGCTTTCAAAATTCTCAAAACTCTTGCTTTCTGAAACCCTTCTCTTTCACTGCTTTCAAGTAACTGTATCGTTGTGATCTCAAGCTCTGCAAAAATGGTGATGTTCAATCCTACTAAGGTCCCACAAGCTATTTCAGGTGAGAATGTTACTCCTAACTCTCTCTTCACCATAACCCCAAATAACATTCTAATAAACACCGACATACCTCAATCCAAAGCAAACCAAGGATTTGAACCCATGGTCAATTTTCTAAGAGCACACCCTCTGTTTCCCTGCTTATCTGCTCATCCTTTGTTTATCTTCCCTCGCATTATCGGGGAGATGTGGTACACTGCCAGATACCACCCAAACAATCAAACCATCACTTGCACTATCTTAAACAACCAAACACCCATTGTCATCTCTGTTGAAACCCTCAGACAAGCCTTATCCATACCCAACTTTGCACCATTCCAACCCTTTGCTACTGCTGAACAAACCTTGGAGGTTCTGCCACTGATTGGCTATAATGAACCAATTTCTCATGGTAGATACAAGCTGTCAGTCTTAGGTCACCCTTGGAAATACTTGGCTGGTGTCATAATTCTATGTTTTGGTCATAAATCAGGGAGCCATGATCTACTGAATCAGACTGAGCTTATGGTTCTTCATGCTCTGATGACTGGGAGGAATGTAGATTTTGCTCAGATTATCTTTACTGAGATGGTGGATAAGATCACTTTGGCAACTGTCAAAAAGACAACAAGGACCCATGTGCCTTATATCAGATTTCTTAGTTTGATTGCTCTACAAGCTTTGCAGTGGGAGGCATATACACATCTGAATGTTACACATAACACAATGCCAATCCCACAGATGGGTCAAAAGGTGTTTCACTTGATACGAGATGATGCTGGTCCTGCAATCACTCCTGAGATGCAGGAGTTAATCGATGATGCAGTGGATAGTGGTGATGAGGAAGAAGAACTTGTTGATGTGGATAATCAAACAGTAGAACATATGATTGAAGAACAAGGTGAACAAGTTGAGATAGGTGAAACACATCCAACAGAGGATATTGTATTGGAAGATGTGGCTGATGATTATGAGTCTCCTGATATAATCACTGAGCATTCTAAAAAGTCTATGACTCATGCTCAAGATGAAGCCATAGCTGAAGAAGAAAGGATGGATGAAGAGTTGTTAGGCACTGTTGATCAAGAAATGATGTTTAGAGCAGATGTGTTTGATGAACCAGCACAAGATGAGCCTGTTAATCCTGATGCTGAGGATGTTGATGCATATGATAGTGGTGCTGACAGTAGTGGAAGTGACAACGATGAAGAAGATGATGACTTTCATGGTGGTGATGCTAGTTATGTTCATGCGGAAAATGTTCAAGATACCACCACCTCATCTTCACAAATTGGGATGCCAATTACTGAATTCCCTGTCAGTTCCAGCTCTAGCACACCACGGAATCAACAAATTGGAGGTGCAGCTAATAGTGATGATGCTGAGGATGATACAATATCTGATAATCTCATTCAACTGATTGAGATCAGCAAGACTCAGCACATCTCAAGTATAATTTCTACATCCTTTGAGGACACTCATTTGGTAAACCCCACCAATGAAAACCCATCCTCTCCACCAGTTGTAACAACCCCACAACAGCCAAGCTCTAGTGCACTCCCAACAGTCACTAGTTCTACTCCCACCTACACCTACACTGAATCAAGGTCACAAGAGCTTGTGCCTTTTTCACAAGTCTCTGAGGTAGTGTTATCCACACCTCTGACCTCAACTCCTATAGCTACCTCTTATGTTGAGGGGGAGCTCATGGATGTTGCATTAACCCAACTGCCAGTGGATGTGTCCTCACAACAGGTCATATTTGTAAATATGGGACTCCTACAATCTGGGTCATCCTCCCAACAGGGTGATGCCATTGAAAGACAGACCTTCTCCTAAGGTCACACTGTGTCAATGCCTATTATGCGTTTGCCTTTACCCTTAGTAAGCTCACAACAGCTTACTACTGAAATAAGGGATACCCCACTGAGTGCAACCCTCACTCATACTCACATGTTTGCACCTGCATTTTATTCACTTCTTACACATACTACTGCACTACCTGTCAATACTAGTGGCATAAACCAGCCATTGGTACAGGGTACAATTTCTGCTCCCAGTGATCTTAGGCCTATATACCAAGGTCTAAGTGAGGGACCTCAATCTATTCCTGTTCAAAGCACAATCTCTCAATCAACTCCAATTCAACCCATTCCCTCTGCTTCTTCTGATCTCTCTCCTCAAATACTCCAAAACCTTACTGTCCATCTCTCAAAAGATGGATAGTCTTCAAGCCTCCTTCACCTCTTTCCAAACCCAAACAGAAACTCAACTCTCTCATCTAACTCAAGAGGTTGAGTCTTAAAGCTACTCACTCCCACCCCCAACCCACCCCTGCACCAGTTGATCTATCACCAATTCTTCATAAATTGGATCAACTCCTATCCCAAACTTCTACCCCTACTCCTACCCCTTCACCTCCTCTTTCAAACCAAACAATCTCTTCCTTAAACCAAACCATTTCCAATCTTCTTTCCCAACTCCAAACATTAAGACCTTCCCCTCCTAACATTTCTGTAACCATACCTGACTCTCTTCTTAGAGTTCCTTCCCTTCTACACATCATAGTTGATGAGGTCACTCACTTAAGCCTCTACTCCAAACAAAAGCACAGTGAAACCCTTAAAGAATTCACAAATATCACTGATGCTATCCTAAGGCTAAGACAACCTCCATCCTTCACCCAACCTCCTATCCCTACTGCCTCTCCTTCACCTTCAAGTATCCCTCCCTCTACCTCCACCCCTTCTCCATATCCTTCTTCCTTTTTCACACCTTCTGCACCTGCTAAGCCTTCCAAGCCTTCTGATAACTTTCCTTTCTCATTTGTTGATGACAAAAAGGGGGAGAAGTCAGACTCGGATTCTACTAGTTCAAGCTTATCACCAGATCATATTCAAGCAGTAGAAGCTGATAAGGCAGCAGTGGATCAAGCAGCCCCCAATGAAACAGAAACTCAAAGGAGATCAAATTTTGAGGGGGAGAATTTATCTGAGGGGGAGCAACCTGCTCAAGATGAGCAGAGGCCTAAAAGAAGGCTAAAACAAATGGCCAGAAGGAAGAGTGCCAAAAAGCCTAGACAAGGTGAATCATGTGCACCAATCAAAGTGCCATCATATGATTCTGATGATGATGATGATGATGATGATGAAGATAGGTTGCCTCTGTCCTCTCTGCTCAACTTGAAAAGGCAGAGTCTCTCTACAACAGCTCCATCAGTCCAAGCTTCCTCTCCAGCTCAATCAAATCAACCAACTCCCAGCAGTACATCAAGGAGAAAAGGAAAGAAAATCATGTATGCTGAGGAGATTGAAGCTGAAGAAAGAAAAGAGGAAGAACTTCATAAAGAAGATGAGAGTCTCAGAGAGCTTAGTGACTTAGCTGCTGCACTTGGTACATCTATTGAAGAAGTGTTGAAAACCAAGGAAAGGCATCAGGATTTCACTACTCCTGAAGATCTTGCTGCAATTATTGGTGTTATTATTGATGAACTGAGAGAATTACAAGAAGAAGAACTAATCATGTTGTCCTCTCAAACACATCAAGTACAAGCTGCACCACAGCAAGATGACCCTTCCACCAAGAAAGTACTTAAAAGAGGAAAGACTCACAAGGAAGCCATTCAAGCTTTGCTCAATTTCAACTTTGGAAGCACTGCTCAGCAAACTGAAAGGCAATCCAAGGAGTTCTTGGAAAGTAGAGAAAACTTGGTAAATAGAAGATGTGCAGACATCATTTCAAGGGTTACTCCTTACAGAGGTACAGATGAAGGTCCTTATCTCAGAGTAGTGAGAAGAGATGAAAGAAAAACTTATGAAGATACTTATCTACATCACTGCAAACTGCTCTCCTTCTTTGAGATGATTGAGATCCTGTACCATCTTCTAAAGTCCAAGAGTGAGATTGTTCAAAGATTCATGGGAAAGTTTGAGTACTGGATCCGAATGTCAGTATATCATAGACTCTTCACTCATGATCAATTTGTTGCTCATGATCAAGCAATTGAGGATGCTTTCAAGAAGACTTCAAAAGCCTTTGTTGCTGCTGAACAAATCATTCTCAATCCTGATCATCCCTATCTTCCTGCTTATGAGAATCTGAATACTGCTCTTCCTCCCAATACTCATCCTGAAATGTTCAGGTATATAACTGAACCTGAAAGAGGAATGTTTTTCATGAACAGAGCTTGTATTTGGAGATTTCTGAGAGAATCTGATTTAGGGAAAGCTCAAAAAGAACTGATATTTCATGCTGCAATAGCTACTAGAGATTTGACAGGAAATGGGCACTTTGAACAATTGATAAGATCAAGAGATGATCAACTTCTAGCTGAAAATCCACAGATCAGAACTCTTGAAGTCAAGGAAGAACCCTGGTGGGAATGAAGACCACACTTCATAACTAGATTAGTTGTATTTTTCAATTCCTAGAATAGTTCAACTTCTGTACTTAGTTTAACTCTTAGTTAGATTACACTGTACAAACTCCTCTGTAAATTTTTTTTGGTAATCAAGCTTGAAACTTTGATCATGGACTACTTAGCTAAATTGCAAGTATAGATGTATCTTAGTAGATAGCTCACCTAGTGTAAATATATTAATTCAAAAATCCTAAAAACAGAAAAAGGATAGAAAAGATACCACAAAAACAGAACAATGGTACTTTATAAATGAAAAAGATTCCCAAAAACAGAATATCAGAGAACATAATTTAAAGAGTTACCAAAAACAGATAGCTAGGTAACCAAATTGAACTTAAAAGTTTTGCCTTTGCAAATCCGAGTCAAACTGATTCTTTTTAAACAAGATAAGGTTTTGTCATCATCAAATAGGGGGAGATTGTTGGGGAGATAGCAATTTCAAACCTAAATCAAACCTGTCTATTAATTAAAATAGGATTTGATGTTAATAAAATCACATATTCAGTTTTAGACTTAGATTAATGAAAAACATGTGTTGTTTTTCATATTAGACTTAAAGAAATTCTAAATAAGAAATGTCAGCTGACGAACCAAAGTGTCAGCTGAACACTGAGTATCAGCTAAAGAACAAGCTTCAGGAAGATCAGCTGAGAGTAAAAGATCAGTCAAGAAGAATCAGCTAAGGATCTACAATGGATCAGCTGATGGTCCAAGACCATCAGCTGAGGAAAGTTTCAAGATCAGCTGAGTTATCAAGGATCAGCTGACACAATCACATTGATCAGCTGATGTCTCCCATCTGTCAGATGAGGTATTTATTGCTTATTCGATCTTTCCTTTATAAGCTGATCATACACAAATGGTTAGCAGAGCCCTTGGGATCGACTGACAGTTTAGTTTGATCAGTTTATTAGCTATACTTTGATTTGTATTGTAAGCTGAGCATTTCGATCAGCTGAGCAAATTTGAGTAGCTGAGTCTTTCACTTTCATGCTTTAGCTGAGCTAAATTACTTTTGCAGTTCAGTGTCTGTTAGCTGAGTTATTATTCTATATCTCATTTAATAGTTTTTCTATGTAATATTTTCTTTAGTCAAAGGCAAAACATGTGTTGTTCTTATTATGCCTTAGATCTTTCTTTGTAAAAGTACTTAGCACTTTTTGTATCTGCAAAGAGACAAAAAGGATAGATCTTTATCCCCTGGAAAAGGAGAAAGATACTTTTGAAGAGAAGATCTCGAAGATATGCTGCTTCAACTAAGTATGGCTGGCAACTCTATACTTGGTAAAGTCAAATCTTCAGAAAGCATGGTGTTGATTAAAGCACAAGCATGGAAAGAGAAGTTTACTCTCCCAAGATATAAAGGTAGTACTTTAATAATATAATAATAGATAGTGGGTAAACACTTTACTGAAAAGTATGTTTACTTTACACACTTTGCTTGTGAAGTTAACTTACCTTTCACTCACTAACTTTATCTATTATAATATTATTAAACTAAGTACCTTTGTCTCATTCTCTCTTCCTCAACCCGGACACCACATTGCTTATATATACTCATGCATGGAAACATGCTATGTATGCGAATAGATAGAGTTGAACACTGAAATCTCATCTGTTGAGAATTAGAAGAGTTAGCATTTTACTTTCAGTGTGATAAACTTGTTCATGTGTTGAACATCTTAAACATAAGTTGTTTAAGATTAGCATAGTCTATGTGTTAGACAAATTTAGTTGCCACCTTTTATTGAACTTAGATTTTCCGCATCTAGTTCATGTAATTCTTGATTCACATCAATAATAATTATATAAAAGTAAACCGTGTGTCTTTTAAATTTTAATTTGCTAAAGTTTGTATTCAACCCCCCCCCCCCTTCTACAAACATTTGTTGTTGTAGTATCCATTCGGGACCAACACAATCCCGTGATGTTTTCTCCGACATCCTCAAGTACTCGTCAAGAGAATCGGCAGCAGTCCCGTATGCTAATTGTTGGATAGCAAAAGTACACTTTTGAAGCGGTGAAAACCCTTTCCGCCTTCTTACATCCCATGCCCACTTGAAAAATGGATACTCTTCCTCGAGATCGTCAACAATAAGTGTGAATAGTCGTTTGCTCATCCGAAACCGTCGTCTAAGCATTTCTTCGTCATATACCGGGGTATCACTAAAGTAGTCGCGATATAGCATCTCGTGTCCTTCAAGACGATTTTTATTTTTCGCCGGCCTTCTCGTTTGTCTACTCGAGGTTTCTTCATCGTCACCAAAAATTAGGCGTGACGCTTCTGTCGCAAGGGCAATTGCAACCATACAATTTTGCTCTCGTCAGACGTCATTAAGCCAGTTGGTGAATCCATATTTAAAAAATATAAAAAGGAGAGAGAAAGAAGATAGAGAGAAAAATGTAAAGATGATATAAAATGTAAAGGAATGAATGGTATATATATATAGGTAATTAATAATTTAAAATAAAAAAAATAAAAAAAGTAGCCGTTTATGACCGTTGGGGGGTGGGGGTTGGGAATTAATGGCATTCACGCGAGCTTGAGAAGCCGGAGCTTCACCTACCCGCCGAGCCAAGGACACCCGTAATGGTGTTCCTTTGGCTACCCGCTGCAAACTCAGGGGTGGCGAGTCCTCCATAATAAATAGCCTTATATATTCTTTATTTTGGAAAAAGGACCACATGGATTGCTTATACTCTTTACAATAGAGACGTAATAAAAGGTTAATTCAAATAACACCAAATTATATTTGGCTAATGAGTTGAAATTCTCTCATGCTATAGTTAAATATTACCTATTATATATATATATATATATATATATATATATATATATATATATATATACTACAAAGAAAAAAAAGCTACTAAATGTAAGGAGAATTATTAGCCCTTAGATTTTCATGATCAGATCCTAAAAAGGTGGGGCTTTTTCCTTTTCTTTTAATTATAAAATATCAAAAGAAGGGCATAACCGTAATTTGAATATACAAAATAACTTATGTTTAGGTATAGGGCTAAAATTCCAGAAACATCGTCCATACTTACTACCGTTCCCGTCGGCCAGACTCATGGCTGATGCACCGGTACAACCATGTAATGCACAAAATGCAAACGTTTTATGCATAAAAACATCCATTGATTCACAAACAGATTACAACCATTTTGATTACAACCATTTTGATGCACAAAATAACAATATGAATACTCTGGGTAGATCTGATGCACATCACACGAATGGACGATGATGAACAACGGCGGTGGCGGTGGTGCACCGGCGGTGGTGGTCGGCGATGCACAAATCATATAATGACCATTCTAATAACCATCGCCGATGTACAAAAAAAGCGTTTGCAGGATCATCAGAAGTGGGTTCCTTGCGGCGGTGGTGGACGGCAACGTCACATAGGCGGCGAAGGTTCACATCTGGAGGTGGTGGTCGGCAACGTCTTCACACCGATACTAGACTAACAAGAAACGGCATCAGATAAGACAATTAGGGAGGCGCCCAGATCTGACGGAGGCGCAACACAGGACCGGCGAAAATGAATTTGGATGCGTGCGGCGGTGGAGGTATTTCATGGCAAATTGAATTCTTGGATGTGTGAAGCGGTGGGGGAGGCCGTATTTTTGTTGATTTTTTCAAAAAGCAAATTTAACTATCCAAGATTTAAGATCGTGGGTTGCGTATACCAAGGAAGATAGAAAGACTTTTTTAAAAACTTCCTATATTACCCTTTAACTCTAAATGCCAAGTGTCAATACCATATTTCTCTCTACATTTAGTACCTTAATGTTTTTTTTATTTGAACTCAATTATACATATATATATATATATATATATATATATATATATATATATAGAAAATGGATCAATAAAGAACAATGTGTTAAATAAAGAATCTAAAGAACCAATCTGGACCATTGGATCATCAAAATCAATGGATGAGATTGACCGATGGCAAAACTGTAATTATCATGTATTAGTTTAGGAAGAAAAGGGTAAACATGGAAAATCCCCCTCCCCCAACAACCTCGATTTTAAAAAAAAAACTCTCAAAAACTTTAAATTGTCATAACTTTTTAAGTTTTGTGAATTTGAACAAAAAAATTATACCAATCTTTTAGTTTTTTAATCCTCCTTCAAACAAGATCCCTCTTCCCATATTTTTCTAAATTTTTTTTAACATGAAAATTTTGTTTGCATTTTGACAGCATGTACGTTTTCGTTTTTTGCATTTTGCATTTACGTTTGATTGAACACGGCTCAAAATGCAAACTACGGATTTTGCATTTACGTTTGAATGAACCAAACATCTAGGAATTTTGCATTTTGGGTTTGAATGAACCCAGCTCAAAATGCAAAATACAGATTTTGCATTTTGGGTTTGAATGAACCCAGCTCAAAATGCAAAATTTGCATTTCAAAAAAAAAAAAAGTTTCTGAAATATATAAAGCCCGGTCTTGTTTGAAAGATGACGAAAAACTGAATCTAACGGTGTAATTTTTTGTTAAAATTCTTAAAAACGAACGAGTTATGATCATTTAAAGTAATTGGGAGTTTTTTTTTAATTTGGGGGTGGGGGACGCTGGAAGGCAACCAAATTTTTCTTTTTTCTTTTTTTTTCCTTTTTTACCCCTAAACAATGTGCCACATGTCATCACCAGGGAGGTTCTTTAGGTTCTATGTTTAAAGAAGGTTCTTTGTTTAACCACACCCTATATATATATATATATATATATATATATATATATATATATATATATATATATATATATATATATATATATATATATATATATATATATATTATCTTATAAATATGAGAGTGTATCCTCTATTTAAAGTCAAGATGTGTTCCGCGTCTCACTCTCGTGTTTGTGAGTCATGTTTGACCATAACATAGAAAATCTTAACCTTTTGCTAATAGGCTCCTTTGATTGGATGTTTACCAATGTTGGTTCACCCCTAAGAGCATAGTGAGTGGTCTAAACATCGGATTGATATGCATAGATGGCCCTTGAAGCATAGAAGTAAACACCATTCCCCCTTTTTAGGTAATGGAATTTTTTTAACTTCTCGCTATTTAAATACTAGAAGAGAGAGGAGAGAGAAAGAGAGAAAAGAACAAAGAAGATAGAAAAAAATAGATAGAGGTATCTAGTATATGAAACGCGTGTTTCAATTCCTTGGTTGAAGCGTTAAAAATTAAAGATAGAGTATTGTTGATGTTTCGTAGAACATTGGAGCATAAGAAATAAATACACTCGATGCTCTAAACATCACATAAACGTGTTTAATTAATATTTTTAGTATGTACGTGCCAGAATGGGTGAAGCTTGGTTGAACGACTGACAAACACTCGTCATCTTTTTCTTTTCTTAATTTCATAAAATCAATGTTGTATGTATTATTAGAGTACTATCTTATTACTCGAAATGAATAATAATGGACGCACAAAACTGAACACTAACTAATTGGTTAGACAAACATTTTCTTCACATTAGTAAAAATCTTTTACAATATTTTAAACTATGTTTAATTATTGAATGAATGAATATTTCAATATTCTAAATAACACGAGGCTTGGCATGGCGTCACGGTCAAGAAGCCTTGGAAGTTATGATAAGGTCATAATGTTTCACAAGGCATAACTTAATATGATAATTTTGTATGTAAACTATAATTATTTATATAAAATTGTACAAACAAAATGAAAAAACACATACTTATAGGTTTTCAACGTACTTCATCAATCTTTTTCTTTGTTTTCGGTATAACTAACCATTTATATAATGAAATAACTATATATATTCGATTCATATGGCTAAAGTACTTTAACACGCCTAAAAACATGGTTTATAATGGGGAAAGGCGCATCAAACTGGGCTTTAACGTAAGTCAAGCCTTTGACCATGTTGTGGTGGCATAGTCAAGGCTAGCTTAAGCCTTGACGAAACTATAACAAAGACAGTACGAGCTTTTAAAACCATGTTATAAAAGCAACACTCTTTAAGATATTGTTTGTTATCTCTAAAAGTAGCAACACTTTTAAGTTAATATTGCCTCTATGTTAACAAACACAATACTTGTTAAAAAAGTTATTTTTTTCTTAAATTTTGCAACACTATAAAATAAGTGTTGCATTCAATTTTTACAAACGCAACACTTCTTGAAAATGTTGCAGATTTGTAAAAAATTTGCAACACTTTTAAAAAGGTGTTGCATTATATGGTAAAATGTAATACTTATCTTCAAAATGTTACTTTATAGCCGGTGCAACAAAATTTATAAGTGTTGCTTTTAAAGTGTTGCATTAGCCTCTATTTCTTATATTACGACGACATTGTTAATAATAAGTGAACATATAGGGTCACACATAAATAATAAATGGATAGCAAATACGTATTAAACATGATTTAAATACGTATTCAACCAAAATAGGAATATATATAAATGGAAGATTATTATTTAAGTGAGATAATAATTTTGTGTTTACATATGTATATATGTAATTAGGGGGTTTAAACGAGAACTGTTTTTCGTACGAGATTTGCGAGAACTAATCATAGGCATTGTTTAAACTTTATCATTAGTGATTCAATAATGACTCATTTACGACACATTAATGAAGGAAATTTGGAATAATAAGTCTTACAAATTAATGGCGGCTCTCCTAGAAGCGATTCACAGTTGAGTAAATACATAAATGACCAAAATATCTCTATTAATGAGTCATTATTAGTATACAAGAAGTTATCGCAGTTCTTATACGAAAAACAGTTTCCAATTAAACTTTTTTCTATATACTTATGTGTGTGTTCAAGTTACAAGTAATGGTTACTTATAATAGTCTATATATTTATGTGTATGGTATTATAAAACATATACTAGATATATGTTACACTATATTTTTATAAGTTTACATAAGATATATATTTGAATATTTAAGTTACTAGTAAGAAAACTACTTAATGTTATATATAGTTGAGTAGTCAGTTAAGTTTATAGATTTATTAGAAAAATCGTTTATTAAGTAATTTGTTAACATAGTTGATCGAGTACTTTGATCAGACTAATCAACTAAGCAAGGTTTCCCGGTTAGCTGACCCTATTTAGCTAAGAAACAAATTTGCTTAGCTAAGAAATCACAATCAAGGAATCCTTTGCTCAATTGTGTATCTATGTTGCAAAAACTATATTTGTTTTGTAAAAGTTATTTAGTTATGGTTAAACATATGTTGTTTGTTATATCCTTAGATTTTATTATTGTAATGTATCAACACTCCAAGGCTAACTATGTAAACTTAGTAGATATAATTCAAATCTTTTGGCCAATTAAAGATAGAATATTTGGATTAATCAAATGCTGGTAGGAAACTCCATACTTGATAACCAAGTTAAGAAAAATTGAATGCAAGATCAATGCATTTAATATGAGATTTAGTGCTCAAGTGTAAAATGTACGGTTATATTATCAAAGTATAGGGTTACTGTAAAAAGTACAATAAAATAAAAAGTGTTTTTTTTTACTTTAATATACTTTTACACAAAAGTGTCTAAAGCATGTATTGTCTTTTACTAATTTTGTATTTTGATATAATTTATCGTATAAAGTTAAATCTAATCTCTTTTACAAAGATGAAGCTATAACTCCATTTCAATTGGATTGGTTCATCCTACTATGGATTTGCTCATCCCAGTACTCTCGATAGAAAGTTTCTAGCCAATTTTTAGTGAGAGGGCGCCTTTTCTTCAAACGTGTTGATGTATTGAACAACTTTTGACATGAGTTATCATTGATTTTCCTTATATGTGTGTTGGACAAAAATTAGTTGTCAATCTTTCATGGCATTTGGAAATTTTGCATCCTAATAAATGTAGTTCTCGATTTGAGATTATTGAAACGAATTGCTTGTGTTCTAATCTTAAAATGTTAAAGTTTGTATTTAGTCTTCCATACTTATAAATATATGTTATTATTTGTACCTAATCTTAGATTAACGGTACTAATTGTTGTACTTGTGTGATTATATTATTCATAACTAACCATAGATAGTGTGATTTGGAAATCCTGTTTTGATATCTAACAAGTAGTTAATCGCCCACTTATTTGCGCCGGATAAAAAATGTAATGCTTTTACTTTACTTTTATCTACATAAAGCTTGCTTATTTGAAAAAAGAATATCAATCAATGATTATTGAATATTAAACTCACTTCTAGGTTGTTATGAGAATATAACATCATTTTAATTTATTTTAGTTTAATTTAGATTATTTTAAGTGGTCACTCTATTTAAAAGTTATTACATATTTCAGATATCTAATGTACATTTAAAACATCATCGTTCAATAAAGGAAAAGAAAAAAAACATCTGTATTGATTCTATAATTTTAAAACATGTCATAAGTAATTAAAAATGTATAGTTGAAATTTTAGAAAAAAAATCTTTTATACACTTATAGATTAAGAAGCAATCATGAGAATATTAATATAAGAAAAGAAAACAAAGATATAATGATACGAAACGTAAAGTGGTACAATTGGTTGCAACTTCATTTGACATGTAAAAGAGAAGGTCATCACTCTTAATCTCATGATAAATTAAAGAGAGTAATATCTCATGAAAAATAGTATTTTACTAAATTACCCTTCAAAATATCAATGATAAAATACTAAGTTAGTTTGTTGATTGAAATATAGTATAATGTGACGATGTACATTTTAATTTCTAATACAATAATATACATTTCTAAGTGTTTTTAAGGACTTTGTGAAATATTGCTTTTATCATTTTAGAAATGATGTCCTTTCTAATTACATGTTTTATACATAGTATTGATTAATATATATTAAAAAAGGGGTTTTAATATTATTATTCTATTTTTAGAATTTTACCCCATTAATCATTTCTTTATTTTCTAAATAGCTAACAAATAAAGAGTTTCTTATGTCAAAAGACTTAAGTCGTGAATTTTGAATTGGGCGTGAATCTTAAGTAGCACGGGGCTACTAGTCTTTTTAATCGGATCTCTCATGTCATTTAAAGCATTTTTCAACAAAACTCTAATTTTGTATTCAATTATTATCGCAAATCTATTGAGCAATTTTCACCAACAACTATCAGATCCAATGTCAATTCCTAATTCCTAATTCCACTAACAGCTATGCGTGCATATCTCTGAGTATATCAATTTTCATTCTTAATCTTTCGATTTTTATGAATGTTTCTTGATTTGTTATCGATATATGGATTTATTATATATTTAAGGTTTCACAATATAAATGTTTAAAATATACATTAACAATTTTCGTATTTATACACATGATATTTTGTATATAAAAATAAATAACAAACATAAAAAAAAATATTAGTTATCACAATTCAAATAATAAAATCGATTCTTAAATAAATTTTTTATATAGAGAGACTGTTTTTGTTGCTTGATAATTTTGCTTTAAACTTATTTAACACATGAAATGATGAAAGTAGTCTCATCATGTGGCCGGCAATGCATTATAGAAATTAGGAAGAAAAAAAGTTAAAAACTTTTTGGACGGATAGATCAAAGAATCAAAGCACCTCATTGAAGCATGTGAAAATTATGTACCAATTTTAAGGTACTTGCTTTTGAATTAAACTTACAAGTGTTGAAAGTAGCACAAAAACGAGTGGAATCTGCACAACACGATTCTCCATTTTTCTTTTGTTTTTTTTAAGTTGATGATTTAGGTCCCATAATTAACAAACGAGTCGATTTTAAAGTAGATTTAGTAATTGTTTGCTTGTCGTTTAAAATAAGGTTTAGTTTATAAAAGTGTATTTAACTATACACTTTTTGCTATTGTATGTACAAAACTTTCAAACTTACCGTTTGATGTATCAAACTTTTTCAAACTTTCTATTGTGTATACCAAACCTGCTATAGCAGGTTACAAGGTGATGTGGAGCAAGTTTTGTTTATGTGAATGATGACTTGGCATTGATGTGGCTTGTGTAGTGTTTTATCTTGTTTAACAAATAATTTAAAAATAAAATATTTAACAAGAATAATAATAACTAAGTTTCATATGAATGAAGGTATCCCCTCACCAGCTCACCTGCTTCATCGATATGTAGGGTTCGATTAAGATCACCAGCTCACCTACTTCATCATCTTCATCAAGTGTCTTCAGATCTGCCACCAATGACTTCATCGAAGGTAAGACCAGATCTTCATCGACTGTCATCATCTTCATCTTCAGATCTAGGTTCGATTTTAGGGTTTTTAAAAACCATCAGATCTGATCTTCAGGGATCTTGAGGTTTCTTGGGCGGCGGTTCGTGTTTCATCTCATCTGGGTTCGTGGTTCTTCGAAAACCATCAGATCCATAGGCGGCGGTTCTTTAGGGTTCTTGGGCGGCGGCGGTTTAATCTTGAGCGGCGGCGATTCTTTAGGGTTCTTGGGCGGCGGCGGTTTTTCAAAAACCCTAAACCCGGCGGCGGTTTTTCAAAAACCATCAGATCCATCGGCGGCAGTTTAGGCTTAACAATTTAGGGCTTCAAGATTTAGGTAAGATATGGATTTCAGATTTCATCTTGAGTTCCATAATTTGTTTGAGGTAAGATTTAGGTAAGATCTTGAGTTCCATAATTTGTTTGAGTTCCATAAGTTCAGATTTAGGTAAGATCAGGATTTCAGATTTCATCTTATCGTGTAAGATCTGGATTTCAGATTCCTGATTACGATAAATAATCGAGTTTAGGTTTGATGTTCTTGTTGTTTTGTTCTTCATAACTTGTTGGAGTTCCACGTTTCATCTGTTGTACATTTTGTGTTCTAGATCTGGGTGTACATCTGTTCTTCATAGATGGATGAACATTATGAATGTTCTTAGAGAAAATAATGACATGGCAATAATTAATGAGGTGGAAAAAATGTAGTTATTAAAAATAAATAAAAAATAAAGAAATAACCTGCTACCTGTTGTTTAGGTAACAGAATACATAAAATTGTAAGTTTGCAAAACTTCAGTACATCAAATGGTAAGTTTGAAAGTTCAGTACATATAATAACAAAAGCTGTAAAGTTGGATACACTTTTATGAACTAAACCCTTTAAAATAATAAAAATAAATTGCAAAGACGGCTTCTTGTTTGCAAATCATAAGACTAAGAATGTTTGCATAACAATTAACTTATAGGGTGCGTTCAACAATGGATTTATAGAGGATTATGGGTGTATGCTATTGTATGTACAAAACTTTCAAACTTACCGTTTGATGTATCAAACTTTTTCAAACTTTCTATTGTGTTTACCAAACCTGCTATAGCAGGTTACAAGGTGATGTGGAGCAAGTTTTGTTTATGTGGATGATGACTTGGCATTGATGTGGCTTGTGTAGTGTTTTATCTTGTTTAACAAATAATTTAGAAAGAAAATATTTAAATAAAATAATAACTAAGTTTCATATGAATGAAGGTATCCCCTCACCAGCTCACCTGCTTCATCGATATGTAGGGTTCAATTAAGATCACCAGCTCACCTACTTCATCATCTTCATCGAGTGTCTTCAGATCTGCCACCAACGACTTCATCGAAGGTAAGACCAAATCTTCATCGACTGTCATCATCTTCATCTTCAGATCTGGGTTCGATTTTAGGGTTTTAAAAAAACCATCAAATCAGATCTTCAGGGATCTTGAGGTTTCTTGGGCGGCGGTTCATGTTTCATCTCATCTGGGTTCGTGGTTCTTCGAAAACCATCAGATCCATAGGCGGCGGTTCTTTAGGGTTCTTGGGCGGCGGCGGTTTAATCTTGAGCGGCGGCGATTCTTTAGGGTTCTTGGGCGGCGGCGATTCTTTAGTTTCGCCAAATACACTCATAGTCTAACTGTCTAACCGTAACTAGTGTTCATAAAATCCCATAATGACATGTTGAAGTCCTTTATTATACAAAACATGATGTAAAATTAGGTTTAGACTTAAACAATATTTATGTTTAGCTATTAAAAAAACTAATACTGTTTACAAGATTCGAAGGTTATCTTCGTTTATTATCTGTTGATCATCGTCAATGTTTATGTGAATAATATCCTTCCCCCATTTCCATATAAGCACACCAGAATGGATAAATGCAAGGATATGGAATTTCGAAATTCTACGGCGCGCTTGTTCTCCGGTTTTTATTTAAAGGGAAGTGAAGGGGTGGGAAGGAGAGGAAAAGATAAAAAAAACTTTCCCTCTCAAACATCGCAAAAGTAGAAAAGTTTAACACACAAAATTAATGAATTGTCTCTCTTAGTCCCTCCTAACCTTTTCCTTTCCTTCTAAAAAAACTCAAGAACAAAATTTTCGCTCTCCTTCCTTAACAATTCTTCCATTCCCCTCCTTAAAATAACTCGAGAAGAGGCCACTAGACAGGAGGTAAGAATTTGTAAAAAGAGAATGAGAGATGATATATTTACTTGTAAAATATATTCATCAAAGGAAAATTTATGTTTTATTAACTTGTAACAAGGCTTTAAAGATGGTTTACCTTTCGTAAATGAATCAATTTTAAAATCATCTCTTATTTTTAAATCCCTTACTTGTGAGATTGTTGGAGTCTTTTTTTTTACTCTATCATTTCAAATTACATACCCTTTTCACCAACCAATGCATTTCGTAATGTTTTAAATGCATATTCTATATTATCCTACAAAAAAATAAACCAAACAGATCCTAAATACATATATTTGTTAATCTTTTAATATAAATAAAAGACTAACATTCATCAATTTAATTAAATAATCTTAGCCTTTCATTTATTTAAAATTAAATTTTTAGCCATTTATCTTATTAAATTAAAAACTCAATTTTGACTTGTGATGGTCAAAATTGAAACTCAAATTTACTTTAGATCTTTTCTAATTCAAAATTCTTATCCACTGAATTTACTAAATATTATAATACCTATTATAGTTTATTTATATATATAATATTATAATATGTATACTTATGATATAAAGTAAAATTTACAAGCTTAGCAAATTTAACTTATAAACTTGTGATAAATAACAATTAATTAACTTTTTGCAATTACTTGTGTTCACTATAATTTATAAATATTCTATTTACCATTTATAACATCTTTAAAATATCATATTTAATCAAATTTTTAGTTTCGTGATTTTAAAACATTTATTTAAATATTTTAATTTATTTTTAATTATAAACAATTAGACTTGACCTCATTGTCAATAATAATAATAATAATAATAATAATAATAATAATAATAATAATTATTATTATTATTATTATTATCAATTGCTTGTACAACAAATACAATCATGTCTCGTCGTCTCATGATAATACATTTATTGTGCCCCCTCGCGTTGTCACTTCCACCCTTGGTAAGAGTGTTGACGTCATCCGTCGCTATCTTTTTATTCTCATGTCTTTCGCGTATTATATAATATTTTATTACTGTTTAATATTTATTATTTTTAAACCAACTCATGTATCACACGGGTAATTATTAATGTAATCCATATTATAAATTATTATCTTTAATTTTTAAAAAATGAGGAAAAAGTGTTTAATAGTAATGAACAATATTCAAAAGCCATAATTTCATATAATTTTTATTTATTTATTAAGTTTTTTCTTTCTTAGACTTCCCATATTTTCCCTTCTCGCAATGACATTTGTATTGAAAACGAGACTTCAACCACGCGTGAAATAAAATATTGAAAAGCATTTATCAATTTGGTTTCCTTTTTAAGAACGAGTGTGGGGCTTCCCTCCTTCCTAGGTTTCCCCTTTCCCGCCCTTAAAACTCTATTTCTCAAGTGTTTTTTTTTTAAGAAAAAGAAAGTTTATAACAAAGAATTTTGATATAACCATCGATCTTGTTCAAAATTTATTTAAATTTTACTAGCAAGATACTAGAATCAAGAGTGTACGGAGGCAAAAATACAATCCAAGATACCAAAGTAAGTGGTATTGATACAAACCAAAACCTAGTTACCAATGCATAAATTAACTCAAGATACATTAGTCATGGACAGTTATAGTATTCCTTGAGAAACAAATCCAAATCCGAATATCGAGCTTCACCTTCTTAAGTCTAGTAGCAAACCATTGACCAGATGTAAATTATATACTTGGCAATATGCAGGGGTGTCCCGTGAAATTCAAAAGCCCTGTGCGAATAAAAAAATTGGGCCCCTTCTATACACACATATATTATCAAAAATTTAGTTAAATTACAACATTTGTTATATTATTAACTAAAACAAAAGAACTGTAGTATAAATATTTTATTTTATACTGTATAATTATATGAATCGTAAAGTTATATTAGTATTATTGGAAGCAAAGTTTTGAATAGATTATTCATAACAAATATCTTTTAAAATATCATTATTCATAACTATCATTTTCATTCTATTAAGTCTTTCTTGTAACATTATAAACAACTAAGTATTGAAAAACTTATTTATGCACATATCAACATTATTAACAACTAAGTCTTGAAAAACTTGTTTATGCACCAAGTCTTGAAAAACTTGTCTATGCAAATGTCAACATTATTAACAACTAAGGTGTTGTTTGTTATTAAAGATATAAATTTCTATATCTTATTTCATGTCTTCAAGAGAAGATATGGTTTTAGCTTCTCAAAATAAGCAAAAATAAGACAAAATAAGTCTTATGTCTGCAAAAAAACAAACAAGCTTATTAGAAATGTCTGCGAATGCACAATCGTTTCTTTGAAAAAAAACAAATAAGCTTATTGGAAAAGTCTGTTCGCCCACAGACGTTTCCTTAAAATAAAACCTTATCTAAAAAAACAAAGCATAAGTTTTGAAAAACTTGTTTATGCACATATCAATTATTAGAATAGTCAACAAAATTTAAGTGCAATAATTGCATTAGGAAAGCAATCGATTTGTTTAAAATATTTTAACACATCATTAAGTTTGATAGTTTTGCCATGTAATAGCGTGTCAAACAGCTGTAACTCCAAATAAAGTTTATCTGCATTATGATATAATCGTCTATTATACTCAAGTGCAGCTTCAACACGACTACAACATGACTTAAGATATTTGTCACCAAATCCCTAATATCTATACTTTTTTAGGCTTACAGAATAATTATTTTATAATAAGCTTCTTGGTATTTCTATATTATTAAGTAGGATTTAAATTTTTTAACATTATATCTATATATATTATATAGTATATGTATATAAATATTTGGGCCCCCTCTGAAGCGTGGGCCATGTACGACCGCACCTCCTGCACGCTGCACTCCTTCAAAGACACCCCTGGCAATATTTCATCCGTCCTCGTCTTGTCTTGTTTTATTTCCACGATATGAATAATACGATTTTTCCGAAACCATACCACCCATATGCACACTATACATAAATCTTCAAAAACCTTAGTAGGTAACACATTAGAAGAAGGAATACACTGTCCCTGGTGTGAAAGCCGCAAGAGAATGAATACGAGGGGAATATATATTCCACCAACTCCACATATTACCCCAAATAACCTCAAGTGTTAATTATAAACACCAAAAAGAGAATAATAAAAGCAAACTAATAGATTATAAATTTATTATTTAGTGTGTAAACTAGGGGTGTGCACGGTTCGGTTTGGTTCGGTTTTGGGGTAAAACCGAAACCAAACCGAAAATTTCGGTTTTTGGAAAAGCCAAAACCAAAACCATTCGGTTTTTCGGTTTTCGGTTTTCGGTTTTATGTTCGGTTTTTGGTTCGGTTTTCGGTTTTTGGCTCGGTTTTTAGTTTTTTTTTTTTTTTTTTTTTTTTTTTTTTTTTTTGAAATAGACTGCTGCAAATCATTAACATAGGCTACTCATAGTCTCCTGTTTGGGCTGCTACAAAACACAATATAGAATGATATATACAAGATTTTATCCGAAAACATTGAAACAAAATAATTAATAAAGTGTCCAACATGAAACACATTTAACCCATTATAGAAATGTGTTGAACACATGAAGAGTTGAAAACATAAATAACAAAGTTTGATGCTTAGTTGTCTTAAAAGTTAAAAATAAATTTAAGTAAGTGTAATGGTTCGGTTCGGTTCGGTTTCCTACAATCGGTTCGGTTTTTTATGTTCGGTTTTTAAGTTCGGTTCGGTTCGGTTTTTGTGGGCGGTTTTAGAAGCAGGAACCGAACCGAACCGAAATTTTCGGTTTTTAAAATATTGAAAACCAAAACCAAAACCAAAACCATTGGTTCGGTTTTTTCGGTTTGGTTTTTTCGGTTTTTTCGGTTTTGGTTCGGTTTTCGGTTTTTATGCTCACCCCTAGTGTAAACGAATGAAATAGTATGATTTTATATAACTAAATATGATTTTTTAAAAGAGGTCTTGTACACAAAATATAAACATTTTTATGGTTGAAAAATAAAAGGAAACAATAACGAGCAAAAGAAGAGAAAATGATGTGGTAACAATGTTTTTAAGGAAATTTATATAATTTCACCTATAGTGATACTCATAAAATGGGTTTTTTTATCTATCAAATAACCGATAAAAGAAAGGTAACACCACATAAAATTTTGGGTAAATTGTACAAAATAAAATAAATTTGTTTTAATTACTATTGTATATAATAAACTTTTTATTTTAAGAAATAATACAATCTATTTTCATAATTCTTTTATTGTTTCAAGTTGGTATAGACAATGAAAACTATGATAAAGTTCATTGTATGTGATGATACATAAAAATCAAATACACAAAAAAGTTGTTAAGTGCTATTTATTGGCCATGGGAGCAAGGGTGCGATTCAGATGGATCAAGAGTTGTATACGTGAAAGAATTATGAAAATTGATTGTATGGTTTTTAAGAAAAAAAGTTATTATATTCCAATGATAACTAAGACAAATTTATTGTATTTTCATAAAATTTGACTTACAATTTATTAAAAGTACATGATACAAATATGAAATGTAGCGTTGTAAACGAACAAAACGTTCACTAACTATTCGTGAATGGCCGGTGGGAAGTTCACTTATGTTCGTTTGTTTAATAAACAAACGAACACGAACAAGATTTTATGTTTGTATAGTTACATGAACAAAACTCTCGTTTGTTCATTTATGTTTGTGAACGTTTATTATCCGTTTGTGTATGTTCGTTTATATTATATATATATATATATATATATATATATATATATATATATATATATATATATATATATATATATATGTATGTATATATTATGTGTGTGTAAGTGTGTGTGTTTATATATAATGTTTATTTGTATTTAATAATGTTGGAATTGTATTATAGTTTGGTTTACATTTGTTTATCATTTACATGAACGAACAAAAATGTACATGAACTAACCAATCTTTTAAACAGTCGAACACAAATGCTCGTTCATGTTTGTTTATTAATTCGGCTAAAGTTAAACGAACGAACACGAACACAGAAATATGTCCGTTTATCCCTTCGTATTTATTTATTTGTTCAGCTAAAGTTAAACGAACGAACACGAAGAAGCCTAGTTCATATTTGTCCGGTTTGTTACAACTCTAATGAAATGTATTCATGTTTTTTATAATACTCATACAAAATAAGTTAATTATCACAATCAAAAGTATATGTTGAATTTTTTAAACATATTCAAACTTATAAATGTGTGAAGTTGACATTAAAATGTTAAAAACGTGTACAAAGAGTTAATAGTAAAAATTGGAAAAAGTTCACATTTAAAGTCGTTGATATCGGCTAAAATATACATATCATTTATATCCGCTTTCTCCTTCTTTAATGTATTTTTATACGAAATTATGCTAATTATGGCTTAATTTGTTATATTACGTGTTTAAGAGCTTTCGGAAGAAGAATTGATGAAAATAGTGAAGAAATTGAAGAAAATGAGAAAAGCTGACACAATCGACATACATTTACTGTTTTGACCGTATCTTACTCATACAAGCTCCGATTGAGGAGATTCAAGCGGTCACGGAAACTATATTGAAAGGGCTACAATTATATCAAAATCAATGGTTGATAATTGGAAGCTTCGTTCCACGAGGGAGCTACGCGCCGGCTAGAAATCTATGGGAAAATGCACTTTGATGCTACGCGTTGCGAGGGAATTTCTACGCGCCACGTAGACAGTTTGAACAAGATTAACTTTTTGAAAATCAAAATTCGGATAAGGATTATCGGTTCTACGCAAAGCGAAGAAGGGCTACGTGCCACGTAGCCATCCGGAAACATTTTCTATAAATTGAATTTTTCACAAGTTTAAAAGGGGAATTTTGATACTTAGCCTAGGGTTTCGTACCAGAGACCTAAGGGGATGATTTTGGGCTACCAAGGGCATACTTATGGAGGGAATCAAGCCAATAGGTTAGATCTCATACCGATTACGCCCGAAGATTGAAGATCGGAAACTACATCTTTTATAGGATTGATTTGATTCATCATCATCTGTCTATAATGGTGCATGAACTCTATCTTTTTCTATTTTTGATGTCTTGTAACTTGTCTATGAGTTAACTCTTATATTCACTTGGATGATTTGAACCCTATACTAGATTTGATTCATCTTATGGATTATTTTGATGTTTTCTTGAATAATTATCCGTTTATCAATTAAACAACCCTTAAAATTTATAGCTTTAACCATTGGTTGTTTGATTTGTTTATTGCATACGTTTATTGATCACGAAAGTGTCATAATTGTGTGATTTCTTCTACTTTTCGCTTAGGTGACGTAGTAGGTAACTCACTAGAAATAGGGGTTGAAATTTAACACCAATAACCTAGTTAATTGCATAAATGACTAATTCTTGAAACGAAAGTTCTAAGATTAGGGGTGATGAGATATCCAATCCCATACTTGCTCACAACGAACAAAAAACACTAATTTAATCAGATCCCTTGATACAAATTGATGATTTCATAATCTCATAAAACAACAATGCACTGATTTATTCAATCAGTTCAAGACTATAAATCAAAATTTGATACACAATTCCTATTAACCAAGAATCAAACAAATATCCAAAATTTGTTTTAAAATATTATGAACCGGAACATTCGACGTGATTTGAAATGTGAATAACCAAGAAATTGATTAATTTGATGAACCTAGAATGGATTAACTTGATGAACTTGAACCCCAGCAAACCTAAAAATTGATGAACTTGAACGCAACAACCTCAGAAAATTGATGAACTTGAACACAACAAACCATACCATAACAACTTGGACCCGTCACATTTGAAAAGAATCATGACCATAAGGGTAGGGATAGGAGTTGACATATAGAATTATCTCCGGCGACTATATAGGGAACATCACGTGGCGGGTTTAGGGTTCATCATAGAGGTGTGGAGGATCATGAACAAAGTTACAGGTGTCATCAATGATGAAAAACATGGCTCTGACGTTGCTTGCATATAATGAAAGATTATAATAGTTAATTGTATAATGTTTAAGAAAAAAAAGTTAATTATATATAATGATAACTATAACAGATTTTTTTTATAAACTTACTCTTCGAATTATGTGACCTGTATCTTTACATTATTGAAATAAAGTAGTAACAATATCTAGATCTCCAAAACAAAAGTATATATATAAAAAAAGGAGTATTCTAGATAAAGTTAATAAAAAAACTAGTGATAAGTATTTAGAAATTCAAGCCTTTACAAGTAGCATGATGAGATGAGGTCCCATGCCCATTTTTTCTTTATTAAAGGTCAGCCTAGGGAAATAGATTAAGATTTAAGAGCATGATTTGCATGAGGTTTGAGTTTATTTTAGGTGCAAAAAGGTTCCTCTTCCCCAGAAAATATTCTCTCCAACTACCACTAAATTGACAAAGTTTTGAATAATTTAAAGTATAGCTCCAAAATTCATGCTAAATGTAGAGGTGTTATTTTGAGGAATTTCAGGAGTATTGCTTATTTGGTTAAAATATAGAGAAAAATCTTGATTTATGTAGAAGGGTATCTCGTCTCTTAACGTTATTTTAATTTGGTTATAAACTTTGTTTAGTATCTTGGTAGTAATATCATTTTAAATATCAACTGAATTTCTAGCCAAGCTGGATGAATATACTAAAACTCAAACTCTAGTTATCTTATTTGGCTGTTTAAAAAAAATTAGCTACTTTTACAAATGAAACAAAACATAATTTCTTTTTTCTTATGTCAAATCATTCTATATCATAGTTCTCTCAATCAAATAATGATACGTAAAATTTATTGATTCTTTTTTTATTATTATATCTTTAATATCTTAATTTGGTGAGTAGTAACACGAAAAAAAAAAAACTCAACAGAGAGAAATATAAAACCTTTTTTTAAACCTGCTTCTTTCTTTTAGAAGATATATTTTTGTTGGGCATTATGAAGAATCAAGATTCAAGGTTCATATGATTTTACGCTTTAAACCAACTCTTGACCCAATTTATAACCTTTTATAAGACAATGTATAACATGGTAATGTTCTATGGCATACACTTATTTTGTAGTAAACACTCGTAAAGTTAGAAAAATTGATTAAGCTATAAGTTTTTTAACAATAAGTTTTAAAATAAAAAACTATTTTTTATAGCTTTTAAAAACAGTTTTAAGTATTTTATATATAAAATGTAACACCGGCTTTTACGAGCTTATAATTAGAGATAATTTAAAATTTGTAAACATATTTACTAAACAGCATGCAGCGGAAGTAACCACCAATTACAAAATGATTAATATTGTTATCTGACTTGGCAATATGAAATACAACAAAATACGCCAAGTCCAAAACCAACAAGTGTTAGTCTACAACTAACCAACCATCGGATCACATGATTAACAACAGAGTGTTCCCCAAAAGATATATACAACAACCAACCAGTGCCCCATCTCGCCAGGCTGACTAATCTGTACCTGCGAAAAAGGAAAATCATGCAACGTTAGTTACAACTAGCTAGTGAGCACACATTGCACATAAGTATCAATAAGCATGTTATCACAACACATGAACAACACATAATGCTATCCTACCACATCGCGGCATGCTAACATGTCAGCCAGAGTCATATCTTGCGGGTTACAAGCACTAGTGGGGAGCAAAGAGCAGTCCACCTAGCGCGTTACAGAGCCACGCCAACTCAAAATGGATCTTGATCGTATCGAGTCAAGGAACGGTAGTTCTGCAGAACCCCGGGACTCAGTATAGGCTGCCCCCGCGTTGATCCCGAATTACCAATCATGGGATCCAGCCTCACCGGCTGACCTCAACCATTCAACGTCATTCGTCCGGACAAGAACCAACAGCACAAATGACCCGCATCGGGTCCAACAGTACGCATGTGTTTCATAATCAACAAGTGATACAACATAGCATAACATAGTTCATCGCATCATAGCATAACATACCTCGTGTGCGTACGTGTGAAAACATCGATAGCATATTCCAACAAACAAATGATAACCCTACTTACATAGTCTCATGGGAAATCGGTTCTCACCTCGATGTCAGAGAAGACATATATAATGTCCGGAGTCCTTTGAGTCCTCAGAAATACCTAACATACATGTTTAGGTTTAAGCAACACATTACATCACTACATTCTGTTCCAAATAAGTACATAACATAAGTTAACGTAACTGAAGTCTAGCCAAGTACTTGTGCCCCCAAGCGGTAGGGCTTACGCCCGTAAGGCCCTTTAGAACCCTCTTACCTCTGCAAGAGTTATCCTTGCGCCCACAAGAGTTCATTCCATTCCACCATGGCATATGGTCGCAAGCACATCCGCTTGTGCCCACAAGGGTGGTTCTTTGCTTGCTTACAGCTGCAAGCTATGTGCTTACACCCGCAAGCTATGTACTTACACCCGCAAGCATGTTTCCTTCGTCCATAGATGGTAAACGATTAATACATGATTGCGCCCACAAGACCCAACGCTGATGGCCACAAGGGTACCACTGTGCTTGCTTGCGCCCGCAAGCACAGTCGGTTCAGCGGAGTTGCGACTCTATTCTTGCACAACTCTTGTAATTTACCATTTCTTCATCTCTACATAACTTGAATTAGTTTCAAACATCCATACAACTCCTTTAACATTACTATAAGTGTTCTAAGGTGTAGTTTACTTAAAGCTATAATAATATCCAATTCAAATCACCGAATCAACCCATCTCCCCTAAAAATATCAAGAACCGGGTTTCGAAGGAAATACCTACTTACCAAATGAAGAGATGGCACAAGAACAGCTACTGAACTTGGAATTAACTACCGAAATCAGAAGCTAGCTGCTTTCCCTTTGATTTCTCTTCTTCAAGATATCAAGAGCTTGTGTGTGTGTGTGTTTTCACGTGTGTATGTATGTGTGTAGTGTTATGTTTTGTGACTCCAGAGAGTCAAATAAGTATAAACCGCCTTTGTTAGTTCCAATAATAAAACGCGAGTATTCGTATTCCTATTCAACTTACAACACAACTTAGGTTTACCTGTTTCAACTAACGGAGATATCTTTGAAAACATTATTGAAAACCGTTTAATATTTTACCACCTCTATCTATTTTAAACGTTAGCCACATAATCACATTTAATCAACAAACAACACAAGTTAGCAACTACAACACTTTGACTAAAGTCTATGTACAACAATTTAAACACAAGGTACAACTGTTCACACTAGATCCTTTTTCAGGGTGTTACACATAATTACTTAAATACCCTCTTTAATTGTTTTATAATATCTTTTAATTTTATAATTTGTCCTTTTTTGTCATTCTACATTATTTAACTAAACCACCATCTATTTTGCCAAACATATGCACAAATAAAAGATGTAGCTTCTAGCTACAGCTACCAGCTTCCAGTTACCAGCTTACAGCTACATAATCAATGCCAAACACACCTAGTGCATATGTCAAATGCACATACATATGTTATATTCATCTAGTTTTTGTAACTATAAAATTAGTTTTTCAAGGACTCATATCTAATCTCTTTATTCTGTTTTAAAGAATGTTTTTGTTGGGGAGATAGCAATATCAAACTTAAATCAAACCTGTCTATTATTTAAAATAGGATTTGATGTTAACAAAACCACATATTCAGGTTTGGACTTGGATCAGTGAAAAACATATGTTGCTTTTCATATTAGACTTAGAGAAATATGCAAGTACAAAGTGTCACTTGAACACTGAGTATCAGCTAAAGGACAAGCTTCAGGAAGATCAGCTAAGAGGAAAAGATCAGTCAAGAAACATCAGCTGAGGATCTACAATGGATCAGCTGACAGTCCAAAACCATCAGCTGAGGAAAGCTTCAAGATCAGCTGACAAAATCACATTGATCAGCTGATGCCTCCCCTCTGTCAGATAAGGTATTTATTACTTATCCAATCTTCTCTTTGTAAGCTGATCATACTCAAATGATTAGCTGAGCCCCTGGGATCAGCTGATTGTTTAGTTTGACTAGTTTATTAGCTGTACTATGATTTATGTTATTAGCTGAGCAATTCGATCAGCTGAGCAAATCTAGTCAGCTGAGTCTTTCACTTTTATCCTAAGCTGAGCAAAATTATATTTGCAGTTCAGTGTCTGTTAGCTGAGTAATTATTCTATAACTCAGATAATAGCTTTTGTATGTAATGTTTTCTTAAGTGAAAGGCAGAACATGTGTTGTTCACATTATGCCTTAGATCTTTCTTTGTAAAAGTACTTAGCACTTTTTGTATCTACAAAGAGATAAAAATGATAGATCTTTATCCCCTGGAAAAGGAGAAAGATACTTTTGAAGAGAAGATCTCGAAGATATGCTTCAACAACTAAGTATGGCTGGCAACTCTATACTTGGTTAAGTCAAGTCTTCAACAAGCATGGGGTTGATAAAAGTACAAGCATGGAAAGAGAAGCTTACTCTCCCAAGACATCAAGGTAGTACTTTAATAATATAATAATAGATAGTGGGTTATTACTTTACTGGATAGTACATTTACTTTACACACTTTGTGTATAAAGTGAACTTACTTTTCACCCACTAACTTTATCTATTATAATATTATTAAACCAAGTACCTTTGTCTTCTTCTCCTCTTCATCAACCCGGTCACCTTTGCTTATATATACCCAAGCATGGAAACATGCTAAGTATGTGAATAGATAGAGTTGAACACTGAAATCTCATCTGTGGAGAATTAGAAGGTTTAGCATTTTACTTTCAGTGTAACAAACTTGTTCATGTGTTGAATATCTTAGACATCAGTTGTTTAAGATTAGCATAGTCTATGTGTTAGACAAATTTAGTTGCCACCTTTTATTGAACTTAGATTTTCCGCATCTAGTTCATGTAATTCTTGATTCACATCAATAAGAATTATATAAAAGTAAACCGTGTGTCTCTTAAATTTTTATTTGCTAAAGTTTGTATTCAACCCCCCTTCTACAAACATTTGTTGTTGTAGTATCCATTCGGGACCAACAACTGGTATCAGAGCAGGCTATATAATTCATATCTAAGATCTGTTTTGCTTACTCTTCAACTGCTTCTACCCCACACTACAAAATGGCCACTCCCGTTGCTGCTTCTAACAGTTCTTCCAACAATGGCTCACTCACAAGGTGTCCCATATTTGATAGGGAAAAGTTTTCCCTCTGGAAGAGTAGAGTTCTTCTCTATATGTCAAACCTAGATGATGTGATGCTCAAGACTGTTACTGAAGGTCCATATAGAAGTTACCTTAACTATAGAAGTTACTGCTGCCACTGATACTACTCCTGCAGTAGAAAGATATGTTGTCAAAGCCATTCATCAATGGTCTGATGAAGACAAAAGGCTGGTTAATCTTGATGTCAAAGCCAGGACAGCCTTAGTCTCAGCACTACCAAATGATGTCTATCATCAAGTTCTTAACTGCAAATCTGCTAAAGAGATGCTAGACACTTTGACTGTTGCATATGAAGGCACTGAAGAAGTGCAGGAAAATAAGAAACTCCTTCTGGTAAGAGAATATGAGTTCTTATTTGCTCATAAAGGTGAAAGTCTTACTTAGACCTACACTAGGTTCAACTGCCTTAATAATGACTTAAGAAGGGCAGAGGTTCCCAAGAGCAATAAGGAGCTTGTAAACAAGTTTTTAGACTCTCTTCCAGAATCTTGGGATCATTTTATTACTGTGCTTAAAGATGGTGAGAAAATCAAGGGTCTTACACTGGTTGGTTTATATGGAAACCTTATGAATCATGAACAATCAGTGAAACAAAGGAAACTCTCTACCAAGGATATGAAGGAGGCTGCAAAAGCTCCATTTACTGCCCTTGTGTCTAAGGATACAAGATCCAGGAGTTTTGCTGCAGTGGTGGATGAGTTCAGTTATGAGGAGGAAGAAGAGGAGTCTTCTGATGATGAGCAAGTGGTTGATGGGGATGAAGTTCTGGAGAACATGGACAGCATTGAAGCTGCTATTGAGCAGGCTGCCATGTTAGTAAAAAGGTTCAAGCCTTTCTTGAAAAGAAAGGGTGTCAAGAGGTTTGAGAAGAAACCCTTCAAAGGAGAAAAAACCAAGTTTAAATCAAAGGCTTCTGAAGAATGCTTCTCCTGTGGCAAGACTGGTCACTATGCCAGTGAATGTAAGTCCAGAGGAAGCACAGGCTTCAAGGGTTCCTCAAGCTCAGACAACAAGATTGATTATGAAGCTAAGTATAAGAAGCTTCTTGCTGCTGTCCTTGACAAGAAAAAGAAGAAAGCTCAGAACAGGGTGTTGGTGGCTGAAGAAGAAGATTGGGCTGAGGAAGATCTCTCAAGTGATGAAGATGAGGTTCTCTCTGCTCAGCTCAGCTTGATGGCCAACACAGGGAGTACAAGTTCCTTTGATGAGGACATGAAGAAAGCTGCTAAAGCTTGCACTTCTCCTGACTGGGATCCTTCTTCTATGTATCAGGTTAGAAAATTTATTAATTATGAAGACAATGAAAAGAACACTATGTTTGATTATCTGTGTGTTGAGTTTCAGTCAAATATTCAAAGAGAAAAGAAGCTAAAATTAGAAATAGAATCACTAAAAGAGAAGTTAAGTCTTAAAGATGAGAAACTAAAACTGATGACAAAATTGGAAGATGATTTAGCTAATCAAAAGATACTTAATCAGATCTTGGTAAAAGAAAACAATGAAGCAACCACGAAGTTTAATGACCTTCAAAAAGTAGTTAAATCTTGGTGTGTTTCTGCTGTTAAAACCACTCAGTGTGTCAATGAGCAGATTCCAAAACAAGTTCAAGCTATTATTGGTGGAAATTACTTCCAAGCTGCTAATTGTGTTGATTTTAGCAAGGACATAAATATCTTAGAAAAGGCTTATATTTTACCTCTTACTTTTCAAAAGATTGTAAAAGGAAAAAGTATTATCACTAACAGATTTGTTAAAAGTAAAAGTACTCAGCTGAAAGACTCAACCACTTCAAAAGTTGGTTCAAGTTCTAGTGTTTTGACATAAAGCAAAAGCACTAAAAATTTAATAGTAAAGGAAGTCAGTAAAGGAATGGAATCATTTGTTGATACCAAAGAGACATTATGTTGTTAAATCTTGAAAGCTGATACATTAAATATAAGTGCTCAGCTGAATGACATTTCATTAGCTGATGATTCTCAATCAGCTGATCAGAGAACAGATGATAGTTGCTCAGCTGATACCCTGTCAGCTGATCAAAAATCCTCTGTAAACTGTTTAGCTGGTCCAGTATCACTTCAAAATCTTTCAATAAAAGAAACCAAGAGAAAAGGACTAAATGTTCTTATGAAGTCTAAGTCTGCCACATCTAAGGTTGATCAAAAACTCCTTTTTCCTAGGATCAATTTAAGGTGACTATGAACAAAGACCTAAATAGTTTACAGAATCAGCTGCAATAGCTGAATGGTGAAATCTGTCAGCTGATGACCCATAGTCATCAGAAGATAGTTAAGACATCTCCTGGAAAATCACTAAAACATGTCAAAGGCTTCAAAAGTTAAAAATGTTATAAATGTGGGAGCAAAGGGCATAAGGCAAGTGATTGTTCTCTTGAAGGTAACTCAAGACAGCGGACTGATTTTGATAACACTGTGGTTCCAATCATTCTTAAACAACCTAATATGAAGTGGATGGCTAGGTGCAATCCACAGGGATCCACTTAACAGTGGATGCCTAAGTGTCACTAACCTTCTTTCAATCTAATCTTTGCAGGGTATTAACACATGGTATCTAGACAGTGGATGTTCAAGGACCATGACAGGTTGTAAAGCTCTGTTAAGTAACTACAAGAAGGAAAAGGGTCCAAGGGTGACCTTTGGTGATAACAACTATGGGCAAACAAAAGGCTACGGTGAACTTCATAATGGGAACTTAACCTTGTCCAAAGTATCATATGTTAAAGGGCTTAAGTATAATCTCATCAACATAAGTCAATTATGTGATGGTCATCACAAAGTCCTCTTTACAAAGACAGGTGGTTCCATTTTAGATCAAGAAGGTAAAACAATAATTTGTGCAAAGAGAACCAAGGATGTGTATACTCTTGATATGTCCTCTGGTGATCCATCCAAGTTAACCTGTTTGTATACAAAATTTGTAACTGACACAAACTGGTTATGGCACAAAAGGCTTTCTCACTTAAATTTCAAAAATATAAACAAGCTGAGCAAGGGTGATCTAGTGTCAGGACTACCTTCACTGACGTATGTTAAGCCTAAACCTTGCTCTGCCTGTGAGAAGGGAAAGCAGCACAAGACTTCTTTTCCATCTAAGCAAGCCTTCTCTATTACTGAACCTTTCTACATGTTGCACATGGATCTATTTGGTCCTGTTGCTACTGCTAGTATTGGTGGAAGTAAGTATGCATTGGTGATGGTTGATGAATTCTCAAGATACTCTTGGGTCATCTTCCTAAAAGCAAAGAGTGAGGCTGCTGAAGTAATAATAAGCTTCATTAAGAAGATGGAAGTGCTAAATGGAAATCTGGTAAGGATGCTCAGAAGTGATCATGGAACTGAGTTTAGAAATCAAACTCTAGAAGGTTTCTGTGATGAGAAAGATATATCTCAAAACTTCTCTGCTACAAGGACTCCACAACAGAATGGTGTAGCTGAAAGAAGAAACAGAACATTGATAGAAGCTGCAAGAACCATGTTGTGTGAGAGTGGGTTAGGATTTCATCTTTGGGCTGAAGCTGTCAGCTGTGCATGTTTCACTCAGAACAGATCCCTAGTCATCAAGAGGCACAACAAGACTCCTTATGAAGTGCTCAATGGAAGGAACCCCAACATCAGCTTTCTGCATATCTTTGGATGTCAGTGTGTCATTCTGATCCAGAGAGATCAATTGCAGAAGTTTGCACCAAAAGCTGATGAAGGTGTGTTTGTTGGATATTCTGTAATCTCCAAAGCTTACAGAATCTACAACCTCAAAACAAAGGTCATAGAAGAATCAATCAATGTAAGTTTTAATGAAAATGACTTTGTTGCTTCCTGTTCTACTAATCCATGTACATGTGAGGAATTTAATGATCTGCTGCATACTGAAGACAACATTCCAGTGTCAGCTGATTCACTCCCATCAGCTGATGTAGAGGATTTAGATGAAACTGTTCCAAATGTATATCAAACCAATGCACATCCTATCTTAAACCAACCTACACTTTTATTGAATGATGTGAATCATGATTCAACATCAATGGACTCTAATTCCATATCAAACATTCCCTCATCAATAGAAGTTCCAACCGATAACATCCCTGAAATTCTGTTAGCTGATCAACCAGAAGTCTCATCAGCTGATCCAAACCAAAGAATTTCAAATCCGATAATCCAAAATAATCCAAATTCTCCCAGAATCCAAAATGCCTATAAGGACCACAAGGATCATCCTAAAGATCAGGTCATAGGTAACATAGAAGCACCTATACTAACAATATCAAAAGCTTGTAATCTCTGTTTATACACAGGTTTTGTTTCTATGATTGAACCAAAGAAGGTGGATGAAGCTCTAAATGATCCTTACTGGATTAATGCCATGCAAGAAGAATTGGCAGAATTCACAAGGAACAATGTATGGACTTTGGTGCCAAGACCAAAGGACAAAACCATCATTGGTACTAAGTGGGTGTTCAGAAACAAAATGGATGAACAAGGGCTGATCATCAGAAACAAAGCAAGGCTGGTTGCACAGGGGTATTGCCAAGAATAAGGTATTGATTTTGATGAAGCCTTTGCCCCTGTTGCAAGACTTGAAGCTATAAGACTGTTTCTAGCCTATGCTGCCTTCAAATACTTTAAAGTGTTTCAAATGGATGTTAAGAGTGTTCCTCAATGGAGAATTGAAGGAAGAGGTGTATGTCAAACAACCTCCAGGTTTTGAGGATGCAAGTAAGCCAGACCATGTATACTTCTTGAACAAAGCTTTGTATGGTGTAAAGCAAGCTCCAAGAGCCTGGTATGATACCCTCTCTTCTTTTCTAACCACAAAAGGATTTACTAGAGGAAGCATAGATAGCACTTTATTCATAAGGAAATTCAAGGGTGATGTAATCCTTGTGCAGATATATGTAGATGATATAATATTTGGGTCTACGAATATTGACCTTTGCAAAAAGTTTTCTAAACACATGTCTGATAATTATCAGATGAGAATGATGGGCGAATTAAACTATTTTCTAGGTCTTCAAATCAAACAAGAGGTTGATGGAATTTTCATTCATCAAACAAAGTATATAAATGACTTACTTAAGAAATTTGAGTTTGAAAATTGTTCTTTAATGAAAACACCCATGTCCACTGCCTCTAAGCTTGGAAAGGACACTGATGGTAAATCAGTGAACATTACAGCTTATAGAGGTATGATAGGGTCACTTTTATACCTCACAGCAAGCATACCCGATATTATGTTTTCAACATGTCTCTGTGCTAGATATCAAGCAGGTCCCAAAGAATCTCACTTAGCTGCTGTTAAAAGAATTTTCAGGTATCTCAAAGGAACTCCTAATCTAGGTCTTTGGTACCCCAAAGACTCTGACTTTGAGTTAGTTGGATACACTGATTCTGATTTTGCAGGTTGCATACTGAACAGAAAGAGTACATCTGGTGGTTGTTAATTATTAGGTGGAAGGTTAGTCAGCTGATCAAGCAAGAAACAGAACTCTGTTTCAACTTCAACAGCTGAGGCATAATACATTGCTGCTGGAAGCTGCTGTGCTCAACTCCTATGGCTACAAAACCAACTACTTTATTATGACCTACAGTTTGAAAACTCCCCAATCCTGTGTGACTACACTAGTGCCATTTCTATCTCTAACAATCCTGTTTTACATTCTAAGACCAAGCATATTGAAATCAGACATCATTTTCTAAGAGATAATGTGCAGAAAAAGAAAGTTTCAATGCACTACATAAGCACTGATATTCAATTAGCTGATCTTTTTACAAAACCTTTGGATGAGTCTCGATTCAACTTCCTAATATCCAAACTTGGCATGTTAAATTTGTAACATATTTCTTTCTTAGGTAGTTAATTTAGTGTGAGAAAATAATTCTGTTTGTGTGTGAAATGAAGTACTTATCTAAGCTTCTTCATGTCTTATTAATGGTGAATCAACTAATGGCATTCTGTCAGCTGACGACCATCAGCTGATGCTATACCTCAGCTGATCAACCATCAGCTAAGACCTAGACGCTCAGCTAAGTGCCTTCATTAGCTAACACTTATTTTCTCTCAACAAGGATCAGCTGACACTTTCATTTGTCAGCTGATGATACTCAGAGTTAAAATTCTTGTGTCCCCACACTTATTTTATTAATTTATCATTTGTATTTAATGTGTTAATAGATAGTATTTAATATCTTTTAATTGACCGATAGTTGTCTGTGTATTTATTAACTTTTCCGTTTATCACCTTTTGCAGAAGTGACAGTTACTTTTTGAAAAAGATTTTTATGTGACAGAAGCGGTTTCCCAAAAAGATAAATGATTTTTTGAGCGGTTTTCATTTCTCACGCTTTCAAAATTCTCAAAACTTCTACTCTCTGAAACCCATCTTCTTCACTGCTTTCAAATAACTTCGTCTCTGTGATCCAAAGCTCTGCAACAATGGTGATGTTCAACCCTACCGAGGTTCCCAATGCTGTTTCAGGTGAGAATGTTACTCCTAACTCTCCCTTCACCATTTCCCCAAATAACATCATAATCAACACCGATATACCTCAATCCAAGGCAAATCAGGGCTTTGTACCAATAGTTAACTTCTTAAAAGCACACCCCATGTTTCCCTGCCTTTCTGCTCATCCTCTGTTAATCTTCCCTTGCATTATTGGGGAGATGTGGTACACTGCCAGATACCACCCAAACAATCAAACCATTACTTGCACTATCCGAAATAACCAAACCCCTATTGTCATATCTGTTGAAACCCTCAGACAAGCCTTATTCATACCCAACTTTGCCCCATTCCAACCCTTTGCCACTGCTGAACAAACCTTGGAGGTTCTACCCCTGATTGGCTACAATGAACCAATTTCTCATGGTAGATACAAGCTGTCAGCCTTAGGTCACCCCTGGAAATACTTGGCTGGTGTCATCATTCGATGTTTTGGTCATAAGTCAGGGAGCCATGACCTACTGAATCAGACTGAGCTTATGGTTCTTCATGCTCTGGTAACGGGGAGAAATGTGGATTTTGCTCAAGTAATCTTTACTGAGATGGTGGATAAGATCACCTTGGCCACTGTAAAAAAGACAACAAGGACCCAGTGGGAAGCATATACACATTTAAATGTGACACATAATACAATGCCAATCCCACATATGGGTCAAAAGGTGTTTCACTTAGTAAGAGATGATGCTGGTTGTTGGGGAGATATCAATATCAAACCTAAATCAAACTTGTCTATTAAGTAAAATAGGATTTGATGTTAACAAAACCACATATTCAGTTTTGGACTTAGATAAATGTAAAACATGTGTTTTTTTTCATGTTAGACTTAAAGAAAATTGTAAGTAAGAAGTGTCAGCTGAAGAAAACGAGTGTCAGCTGAACACTGAGTATCAGCTAAAGGACAAGCTTTGGGAAGATCAGCTGAGAAGAAAAGATCAGTAAAAAAGCATCAGCTGAGGAAAGTTTCAAGATCAGCTGAGCTATCAAGGATCAGCTGACACAATCACATTAATCAGCTGATGCCTCTCATCTGTCAGATAAGGTATTTACTACTTATCCAATCTTATTCTTCATAAGCTGATCATACTCAAACGATTAGCTGAGCCCTTGAGATCAGCTGACAGTTTATTTTGATCAGTTTATTAGCTATACGTTGATTTATGTTATCAGCTGAGCAATTCGATCAGCTGAGCAAATCTAGTCAGCTGAGTCTTTCACATTTATCCTTAGCTAAGCAAAATTACATTTTCAGTTCAGTGTCTGTTAGCTGAGTTATTATTCTATATCTCAGTTAATAGCTTTTCTATGTAATATTTTCTTTAGTCAAAGGCAGAACATGTGTTGTTCTTATTATGCCTTAGATCTTTCTTTGTAAAAGTACTTAGCACTTTTTGTATCTGCATAGGGACAAAAAGGATAGATCTTTATCCCCTGGAAAAGGAGAAAGATACTTTTGAAGAAAAGATCTCGAAGATATGCTGCTTCAACTAAGTATGGCTGGCAACTCTATACTTGGTAAAGTCAAATCTTCAGAAAGCATGATGTTGATAAAAGTACAAGCATGGAAAGTGAAGTTTACTCTCGCAAGACATAAAGGTAGTACTTTAATAATATAATAATAGATAGTGGGTAAACTCCTTACTGAATAGTATGTTTACTTTACACACTTTGCTTGTAAAGTTAACTTACCTTTCACCCACTAACTTTATCTATTATAATATTATTAAACCAAGTAATTTTGTCTCCTTCTCTCTTCATCAACCTGGACACCACTTTGCTTATATATACTCATGCATGGAAACATGCTAAGAAAGCAAATAGATAGTTGAATACTGAAATATCATTTGTTGAGAATTAGAAGAGTTAGAAATTTATTTTCAGTATAACAAACTTGTTCATGTGTTGAACGTCTTAGACATAAGTTGTTTAAGATTAGCTCAGTCTATGTGTTAGACAAATTTAGTTGCCACCTTTTATTGAACTTAGATTTTCCGCATCTAGTTCATGTAATTCTTGATTCACATCAATAAGAATTATATAAAAGTAAACCGTGAGTCTCTTAAATTTTTATTTGCTAAAGTTTGTATTCAACCCCCCCCCCCCTTCTACAAACATTTGTTGTTGTAGTATTCATTCGGGACCAACACTGGTCCTGCAATCACAGAACAAATGCAAGAGTTGATTGATGTTGCTACATATAAGGAGGATGATAATGAAGAAGAGGATGTTAATGAAGAGGATGTAGTTGGTGAAAATGTAAATGAAGAAGTGGCTAATGATTCAGAGTCTCCTGATGTAGTTACTGAGCACTCTGATGAAGCCTTAAGTAATGTTGAAAGGTTTGCTGAGGAAGCTTTTGAAATGTCAGCACAGGATGAACCTTTCATTCCTGATGCTGAGGATGTTGATGAACCTGTAAGAGGTGATGATGGTGATGATAATGGTGATGGTGCTGGTGATGATGATAGTGATGGTGGTGATGATCATGATGATGATTTCCATGGTGGTGATGGTGGGTTTATATCTGTTGAAAATATTCCAACTTCCACCTCATCTTCTCAAATTGGGATGCCAATTACTGAATTCCCTGCCAATTCAAGTTCCAGCACAACTCAAGCTCCACAAGATGGAGTTGCAGCTGAAGGTGATGATGCTGAGGATGACACTATTTTTGACAATCTCATTCAATTGATTGAGATCAGCAAAACTTAGCACATCTCAGGTATAATCTCTACTACCCTTGAGGACACTCACTTGGTTAACTCCACTAGTGAGAACCCATCCTCTCTTCCAGTTGTAACAACTCCACAAATGCCAAGCTCTAATGCACTCCCAACAGTCACTAGTTCTACTCCCTCTGTCACCCATATAGATACAAGGTCATTAGAGATAGTGCATACTGCACTTATCTCATAGGGATTGCACACTGCACCTCATACCTCAACTCCTATAGTTTCCTCTTATGTTAAGGGGGAGCTTATGGATGTTGACTTAACCCTTAAGCAAGTGGATGCATCTTCTCAACAAGGTGCATCTGTAACAATGGAAATCCTGCAATCTGGGTCACTCTCCCAACAGAGTGATATCATTGAAAGACAGACCTTTGCCCAAGGTCACACTGTGTCTTTACCCCTATTGAGTCAGTCAACACCCTCAATAAGCTCACAACAACTTATTGATGTAACAAGGGGAGCCCCAGTGAGTTTAACTCCAACTCACACTCACATACTTGTACCTTCTATTTTTCTATTCTTACACAAACTCCTACACTGCCTGTCAATACCAGTGGCATAAGCCAACCATTGGTACAGGGCACTATCTCTGCTCTCAGTGATCTTAGGATTACACACCAAAGCTTAAGTGAGGGACCCCAACCCATTCCTGATGTTGGCACCCAAGCTCAATCATTCCAAACCCAATCCATTCCCTCAACCTCATCTCAACCCTCACCCCAAATACTCCAAAACTTACTGTCTATCTCTCAAAAGATGGATAGTCTTCAAGCCTCCTTTACCTCTTTCCAAACCAAAACAGAATCTCAACTCTCTCATCTAACCCAAGAGATTGAGTCACTTATAGCTACCCAATCCCAACCCCAACCTACCCCTACCCCAGTTGATCTATCTCCAATTCTAACCAAATTGGATCAACTGTTATCCCAATCCTCTATCCCACCTCCTACTCCCTCACCTTCTATATCCAACCAAACCTTATCTTCTCTAAACCAAACTATTTTCTAATCTCCTTACCCAACTTCAAACTCTTAGACCTTCACCTCCTAACATTTCTGTAACCATTCCTGACTCTTTTCTTAGAGTCCCTTCTCTTCTAAAAACCATAGATGATGAGGTCACACACTTAAGCCAATACTCCAGACAAAATCACAGTGAAACCCTTAAAGAATTTACCAACATCACTGATGCTATCCTAAGGCTGAAACAACCTTCATCATTCACCCAACCTCATATTCCAACTGCCTCACCCTCAACATACCCTATTCCACCCTTTGCCTCCATTCCTACTCCATCTCCTTTCTCAGCTCATACTCCCACTGCTCCTGCTAAGCCTACCAAGCCTTCTGATAACTTTCCTTTCTCATTTGTTGATGAAAAAAAGGGGGAGAAGTCAGACTCGGATTCTACTAGTTCAAGCTTATCACCGTCCTATTCAAGCAGTAGAAGCTGATAAGGCAGCAGCGGATCAAGCAGACCTCAATGAAGCAGAAATTCTAAATCAGTCAACTGCTGAGAGGGAAAATCCATCTGAGGGGGAGCAACCTGCTCAAGATGAGCAGAGGCCTAAAAGAAGGCTAAAACAAATGGCCAGAAGGAAGGGTGCCATAAAGCCTAGACAAGATAAATCTTGTGCACCAATCAAAGTGCCATCAGATGATTCTGATGATGATGATGAAGATAGGCTGCCTCTGTCCTCTCTGCTCAACTTGAAAAAGCAGAGTCTCTCTACAAAAGCTCCACTAGTCCAAGCTTCCTCTCCAGTACAATCAAGTCAACCAACTCCCAGCAGTACATCAAGGAGAAAAGGAAAGAAAATTATGTCTGCTGAGGAGATTGAAGCTGAAGAAAGAAGAGAGGAAGAACTACTTAAAAAAGATGAGAGTCTCAGAGAGCTTAGTGACTTATCTGCTGCACTTGGTACCTCTATTGAAGAAGTGTTGAAAACCAAGGAAAGGAATCAGGATTTCACTACTCCTGAAGATCTTGCTGTAATCATTGGTGTTACTGATGATGAACTGAGAGAATTACAAGAAGAAGAACTAATCATGCTGTCCTCTCAAAGACATCAAGTACAAGTTGCACCACAGTAAGATGACCCTTCCACCAAGAAAGCACTTAAAAGAAGAAAGACTCACAAGGAAGCCATTCAAGCTTTGCTCAACTTCAACTTTGGAAGCACTGCTCAGCAAACTGAAAGGCAATCCAAGGAGTTCAGGGATAATAAAGAAAACTTGGTGAATAGAAGATGTGCAGACATCATTTCTAGGGTTACTCCTTACAAAGGTACATATGAAGGTCCTTATCTCAGAGTAGTGAGAAGAGATGAGAGAAACACTTATGAAGATACCTATCTACATCACTGCAAACTATTATCCCTCTTTGAGATGATAGAGATCTTGTACCATCTCCTAAAGTCCAAAAGTGAAATTGTTCAAAGATTCATAGGAAAGTTTGAGTACTGGATTCGAATGTCAGTATATCATAGACTCTTCACTCATGATCAATTTGTTGCTCATGTTCAAGCAATTGAGGATGCCTTCAATAAGACTTCAAAAGCCTTTATTGCCGCTGAACAAATCATTCTCAATCCTGATCATCCCTATCTCCCTGCTTATGAGAATCTGAATACTGCTCTTCCTCTCAATACTCATCCTCAAATGTTCAGGTATATAACTGAACTGAAAGAGGAATGTTCTTCATGAACAGAGCTGGTAATTGGAGATTTCTGAGAGAATCTGAGGTAGGTAAAGCTAAAAAAGAACTGATATTTCATGCTGTAATAGCTATAAGAGATTTTACAGGAAGTGAGCATTTTGAACAATTGATTAAATCAAGAGCTGATCAACTTCTAGCTGAAAATCCACAGATCAGAACTTTTGAAGTCAAGGAAGAACCTTGGTGGGAAGACAACTAATACTTCATAACTAGAATAGTTATATTTTTCATTTCTAGAATAGTTCAACTTCTGTACTTAGTTTAACTCTTAGATTGTTTACTCTGTACAAACTCTGATGTAAATACTTTGTTCTGTAATCAAGCTTGAAACTTTGATCATGGAATACTTGGCTAAAATGCTAGTATAGATGACTCTTAGTAGATAGCTCACATAGTGTAAATATAGAAAATCAAAAATCCTAAACACAGAAGAAGGATAGAAAAGATACCACAAAAAACAGAACAATGGTACTTCATAAATGAAAAGATTCCCAAAAACAGAATATCAGGGAACATAATTTAAAGAGTTACCAAAAACAGATAGCTAGGTAACCAAAATTGCACTTAAAAGTTTTATCTTTACAAATCCGAGTCAAACTGATTCTTCTTAAACAAGATAAGGTTTTGTCATCATCAAATAGGGGGAGATTGTTGGGGAGATAGCAATATCAAACTTAAATCAAACCTGTCTATTATTTAAAATAGGATTTGATGTTAACAAAACCACATATTCAGTTTTGGACTTGGATCAGTGAAAAACATATGTTGCTTTTCATATTAGACTTAGAGAAATATGCAAGTAGAAAGTGTCAGCTGAACACTGAATCAGCTAAAGGACAAGCTTCAGGAAGATCAGCTAAGAGGAAAAGATCACTCAAGAAACATCAGTTGAGGATCTACAATGGATCAGCTGACAGTCCAAAACCATCAGCTGAGGAAAGCTTCAAGATCAGCTGAGCTATCAATGATCAGCTGACAAAATCACATTGATCAACTGATGCCATCCCCTCTGTCAGATAAGGTATTTATTACTTATCCAATCTTCTCTTTGTAAGCTGATCATACTCAAATGGTTAGCTGAGCCCCTGGGATCAGCTGATTGTTTAGTTTGACTAGTTTATTAGCTGTACTATGATTTATGTTATTAGCTGAGCAATTCGATCAGCTGAGCAAATCTAGTCAGCTGAGTCTTTACTTTTATCCTTAGCTGAGCAAAATTATATTTGCAGTTCAGTGTCTGTTAGCTGAGTAATTATTCTATAACTCAGATAATAGCTTTTGTATGTAATGTTTTCTTAAGTGAAAGGCAGAACATGTGTTGTTCACATTATGCCTTAGATCTTTCTTTGTAAAAGTACTTAGCACTTTTTGTATCTGCAAAGAGATAAAAATGATAGATCTTTATCCCCTGGAAAAGGAGAAAGATACTTTTGAAGAGAAGATCTCGAAGATATGCTTCAACAACTAAGTATGGCTGGCAACTCTATACTTGGTTAAGTCAAGTCTTCAACAAGCATGGGGTTGATAAAAGTACAAGCATGGAAAGAGAAGCTTACTCTCCCAAGACATCAAGGTAGTACTTTAATAATATAATAATAGATAGCGGGTTCTTACTTTACTGGATAGTACATTTACTTTACACACTTTGTGTATAAAGTGAACTTATTTTTCACCCACTAACTTTATCTATTATAATATTATTAAACCAAGTACCTTTGTCTTCTTCTCCTCTTCATCAACCCGGTCACCTTTGCTTATATATACCCAAGCATGGAAACATGCTAAGTATGTGAATAGATAGAGTTGAACACTGAAATCTCATCTGTTGAGAATTAGAAGGTTTAGCATTTTACTTTCAGTGTAACAAACTTGTTCATGTGTTGAATATCTTAGACATCAGTTGTTTAAGATTAGCATAGTCTATGTGTTAGACAAATTTAGTTGCCACCTTTTATTGAACTTAGATTTTCCGCATCTAGTTCATGTAATTCTTGATTCACATCAATAAGAATTATATAAAAGTAAACCGTGTGTCTCTTAAATTTTTATTTGCTAAAGTTTGTATTCAACCCCCCCCCCCCCCCTTCTACAAATATTTGTTGTTGTAGTATCCATTCGGGACCAACAGTTTTATCTTAATCATGCATTTCGCTAACATATAGAAATAAACATAATGGTTAAAGTTATTTTGAGTCTATATAATAGGGTCAGAGTGGTGCCTTTTATCGTTATGTAATGGATTGATCATGCCGTGATGCTGATTGAGCTTTAGCGTGATCCTCCGGATGACGCGAGGTGACATTGGTGATGGGTCTTTCTTCAGGCTAATATAAAGGTGTACTATTTTATTGACTCGTGCACGCACGAGTATTGCGAAATTTCACCAAAAACTTATACATAGCAAAATTTTTTACACCAAAAACTTATACATAGCAAAATTTCAAATAACTAAATTTTTTACACCAATTTTTTTTTTATAAATTTCAAATAAAAATAATGCACTAAATGGAATATCACCAAAAACTTATACATAGCAAATTTTTTTACAAAAAAAATAACTAAATTTTTTGGAAGCACTTCCGTGTACACTACATTTGTTATTTTGTTTGTAACATTAGCACTGTTGTCACAAATCAAGACTTTTTATCCTTTTTTACTTCTAACACGTGAAACGACAACATACAATTGATTAAGCAACCATTTATGTATTTTCATAATCTTTTTAGCGATGTATGTACGTATCGTATCTTCACTAATATGACAAATTTAATGAGATCCTGTTCACTAAAAGTAGGATTGACTAAGCAACCATTTATTAATTAAAAGAACCATATATATAGATTAAATATATGATTGGCTATGCAATAACTAAAAAACTGTAACCATTAAGTTTGATTAGCATCGAAAGACATGATTCAACTTTTATAAAACTATAAAACATCATCTATTGTTAAGTATATACTAAAACTACACAAAAATAGAACACACACAGTTTATCTTATCTTCAGTTTGTTAGCAATGCAAATTAATATCAACTCATCCAAATTAAACTTAAGGTGACTCAATGTTAAAAAAAAGGAATTCAAGAAAGAATATGTAACCATCATAAATGAGGATTTCAAACAAAACATGTCAACCACATGGAACAAATGAAAGAAAATATAAGCAAATATGAGCATATGGAAAGAAGAAGCAAAACACGGTATAAAAGAATATATGCAGCTATATAATCTCATAATAAGGTAATTAATTCGTTAATCGTACATAAGGTATAAAACATCTCTAGTTTATAGGTCTGTATACACATGAGTATTACAAAAATAAACTTAAACACAAAAAATTCAAATAAAAAACAAACATGGTAAACTCCTGCTCTTTTCAATATTGCTTTTTTTTTGAAAACTTGAAAACTATCCTAGAGCCCGTTTTTATTTCAAGTTTGGAGTAAAGCAATTTGCTCATTGTTAGGGAACGAGTTTTGATACCCGTGCTTCGCAATGGGATAAAATTACTAAGATTGCTTTTTATATATTTATTTACTTTAATCAATAGTCAAGATTGATTCTATTTTATTTTACTTCTTTTTGTTTTCATGTTAAAGAGAAGGAAGTTATGATGTCATATAATATTATAATGCATATCCAAATCTATTTTTTAATAATTAAGATACATAAACCCTCTTAATCTGTCATCTTACTATTATAACATAACTTAAACTTTTAATCTCAAAAAGAGTGAAACATCTTAAATACCCATAATATCTTTAGGTAAAACGGCTTCTAATAAATCTATATTTTTTAAGTAACTTATTTTATATATAGCAAAAAAATAGTTAGAATTATATATTATTATAAAAAGTTAGAAAGTATGTAGATATAAATAATAATAATTATTAATAAATAGAAAAAAATAAACAAAATACATAATAATATTAACAATAAAATAATAAATAAAGCATTTGAAAGCAACTGTCAAGATTTGGATAAACTATAAATAGTTTGTAGATTTCTAAATATTAAAAGTGACGTAAATCTCATGATCAAAACTAAAACACATGTGTATATATATATATATATATATATATATTTAAAAAAGGTAGCTGGAATCGAACCCATGGCTACCATGTAATAACTTTCCACCTTACTAACTGCGCTAGAGATGCAGATTGTTAAATTCTCTTCAAACTGATTATATATATATATATAAAAAGGCGCACGTTATCAACTCCTTTTTATGAACAGTTGAAGAAGCGCACGTTAAGTGCTTCCCAATTGTATTATATATAAATATAAATGTAGAAATATCTAATTACAAAAAGAATTAAAGCAATTTTCTCAATTTTAAATTTGGACATTTTTTCTTGTTTAGGATAAGCTTCACCATCACAACCACTGCATCATAGGTTGTGTATAGACTTTCTTCCTCCACACTAATTCCAAATCTTTGTTCAATTCGAATCACAATATCAACAAGTCTATACCAAAATATTAGAACAATAAAAATACATTTCAGTATTAAACTCATTGATGAAATCATATTAGCTAGTGTAGTTGATCAAACATTTTCTTCTTTAAGATAAACTTAATTTAGTAAAAAAGACCACCACACTTTAAATACTTGATTTCTGAATTGATTTCCTATTTTGGAAAAAGGACAATCATGTGAGATGAATTTTGTTGATGGGTCAGACATTTAAAATAACTATAAATTACCAAGACATAAACCTAAATTGGCTAGTTTATAGATTAGCGCAAGTATGCGTATCAGTCTATTAGCGAAGTAAACTTGAAATGCATTAAAATCAAATAGAAAAATGTAAGTACTATATATATACAAAAAAATTCCAGAAATGTACATAAGAAACCAAATGAAATTTTTTTAAGTACTTTATACACAAGTAACTCGAAAACTAACATAATTGAATATAAAATATGTTTCAAGTATGTAGAGAATGACCAAACTATTAAGACTGATACATAAAAAATAAAAAGTAGACATACAAATTGTTTAAAATATATACAAAACAACAAAAACACGCCAAAAGCTTAAGCATGCTCATATCACAGATTATGACATCTCACGGATCAGTCAATGGGCGAACTATAAATAAGAAAAAGCTAATCTACTCAAGACAAAAATTCTTAAATCAAGCAGAAGCAACAACATTTTATTAAACAACTATTCTACTTGATCAATCTCGTCATTGAAAAAGAATAAAATGATAATCACTATAAACTATTAAATATGAATAACAACTAAAAGTTTTTTATATTAAGAGAAAATGAAAATCCAAATTCACATAACTAAAATCCCTGCAGACTTTTATATGATTGAGTAGGTGTTAATAGAAGGAAGAAGAAAAAACTATGAGTGTGTGTAGCATGATTCAGATGTTGTGGTGTTTTTGAAAAAGGTGAAACCCACTTGGTGGTGTAGTAAGGTTAATGACTCCCATGTAATTTTGTTTCTTTCTTTCTTTTTTTTTTCTTTCTTTTGTTATTATATATATTTAATTTTTGATTTGTTAATAGGTATTATGAATGGGTTCTTAGTTTGATGTGGTAAATAGTGGTTACTACAGGACTAAGTGGTGATCAGTTAAGTGATAGAGAAAAATAGCTAACGTGACGATGTGATGAATGTGAGGATTATTAACACAGGCCCATACCCTTTAGTTCTGTTAAGTTGATGAATAAAGGAAAAATTATATTTAGGATGTTGTTATGTGTATCTCCTCCCTTCTATGTACACATGTTACATGTTAATCTTTTTACATACATCATAGGTTGGAGGTGTTATTTTTTATTTTTTTTAACAACAAAGTTAGCGGGTCGGATCCGCAGTAACATCCATATAGGACGGTATGTGAACTCCGAGCCACGCGCCATGATGGAGTAATACCCATTTTTGAAGGTGTTATGACCTATACTCTTATATTTACCTATACTAAATCTTTCAACTTTGACATATCTATGCACTAGGTGATAACATATGGAATCTACAAATTGTCATTTTTCATATCAATAATTGATTTTGATTATAAATAGTAGAATAAGTAGGAAGAGTTATTTACAAAAATGGTCCCTGTGGTTATCACGAAATTTCACTTTCAGTCCTTTAACATTAAAAATTACAAAAATGGTCATTGTTGTTGTTACTTTGTTTCAGTTATGGTCCTTTAGTCTAACGTCTGTTAACTAATTCTGTTAGAAGCCCTCATGTGCCTTGCACATGAGGGTATATTGGTCAATTTAATCACTATACTTGTTACCAAACATGGTAAAGTATGTCTGAAATATTTAAATACATAAAATATGAACAAATAAATAATAAATAATAATTAATATTTACTCATTTTCTTCTCTCTCTCCACCGTCTAACCACTCTCTCTCCGACAAGTCTAACCACTCTCTCTAGCCTTCTCTGACCACCAGAACTACCTCCACCATCTATAACATCACTGCCGGAAACCACATAACTCAGATTGCTAAATCAATTATAAATTTAAACACACAAATCATACCAACAAGTTTCTTTATTAAAACCAAAAAACAATGCCAAAAGAATAGCCAAATTTGATTTACATAAAAAACCTATGAACACCTAAATTAATTGGTAAATCTATAAAACTTATAAATCAGATTGGTAAATCTCTACCATTGAACACCCAAATTAATTTAAATGAAAAAGCTACTCTTCAATCTTACAAAAAAGAGGGTTTGGATGAACATAGTGCTTCGATATGTGATAATGCCGGCTGTGGAAATATCGCCGACGGTTAGGGTTCCAATATGATGAGATGGTGGTTCAAATCAACTGTGACTCTTTGATTTCCAACGAATTGCAGCGGCGGTTCAGATCTGGTCCCGATGGTGTTGGTGCTTCAGATCTGGTTCGCGATGGTGTTGGTGGTTTGTTACGGAGATGATGGTACATATCTTGTGAGTTACCGCAATGATGGTGTTGGTGCTTTAGAACTGGTGCGCGATGGTGTTGGTGGTTCAGATCTCGTGAGATACGGCGAATGATGAAAGTGGTGCTTCAGATCTGATGCGCGATGGTGTTGGTGGTTCCGGCAGGGGTGGTTTCCGGCAGTGATGTTATGTGCTGGTGGTTAGACGGCGGTGGTGGTGGTAGTTCGCGGTGGTAGAGAGTGAAGGGTTTTGTTACCTGACCAAACCACCTGGTGACACAAACTGGTCAAACCTGGGTTTGACTCTACTGGTTCAATCCTAAAAGCGGAACTGGATTGAACACAACCCTCTAAACCCCAAAAGGGTTAGGATCTTAAAACTAATGATCCACATAGCTTCTAACAAACAATCCACAGATAAGGCTATAAGAAAAAATATACCTGATCAATAAACAATGGGATTGCTAAAGAAAGTCCACCACTACTGCACCTCTGATTGAACTGGCTGCTAGACAGCTCCTGGATTCACGAAACAACAACAAAGCTCCAAGCTTGATTGTGTGTGTGTGCTTCTCGTATAACACCAAGTCGCAAAACACCTTGTGTGTCTTCTTGCTTCGGTTTCGTCGAGAGAAGAGAGACCGAGAGAGAGTGTGCGACGAGAGAGAGTGCGACGAAGAGAGAGAGAGAAAGAGTTTTGGTGGCTAGGGTTATCTTCCTTAATCCTTGTTTTCTTATTATTAATCCTTAAGGCTTAAGGATATATATATAAGGATTAAATGGACCTAAGCCCGTTTAATTAAAATGCCACTGGTTTTAATTAAACTTTATCTCTTCTCACTTTGACCCCCTGGACTTTACTAGTCAATTAATTAACTATTAATTAACTGGTCCGTTAAATATTAAAACTTAATATTTAATTCTCTTTAAATAATAAATAACTATTTATTATTTATTTCCTTTCTAATAATTAATACAAACTGATTAATTATACATTTCTCTCTTTTCAATAATTAATACTACTGATTAATTATTTACTTTTCTCTTTAATAATTAATCCAACTGATTAATTATTTCCACACAGACTTATGGTGAAATCCAACTGTTCTAAATTGGGTGTGTAGCAGTGTGACCCTTTAGTCTCTTATAACATTGGATACAATGTGCCCATTAATTATCTCTGCACATAATATAACAGAGAGAAGGCTGGAGAGAGAAAGTAGACGGCGGTGGCGGTGGTGGTGGCAGTTCTCAGTGGTAGAGAGATGGCTGGAGAGAGAGAGAGAGAGAGAGTAGACGGCGGTGGTTTTGGTAGTTCTCGGTGGTAGAGAGAAGGCTAGAGAGAGTAGACGGGGAGGGGGGGGGTGGGTGGGTGGTGGTATCTCGGTGGTAGAGAGAAGTTTGGAGAGAGAGAGGGTAGCTGCTAGAAGTTAGAGAGAGATTAAGTATTTGAATTGGAGAATAGGGTATAATAATATATTAATATTAATAGTTTCTTTTCTTTTATTTATTTAAGATTTAAACATAAAAGATATACTTTATCATGTTTGGTAACAAGTATAGTGATTAAATTGACCAATATACCGTCATGTGCAAGGCACATGAGGGCTTCTAACGGAATTAGTTAACAGACGTTAGACTAAAGAACCATAATAGAAACAAAGTGACAACCACAATGACCATTAATGTGAAATTTCGTAACAACCACAGGGACCATTTTTGTAATTAACTCAAGTAGTAATATAAAGTATAAGAATATAAAACCATCTTTATAAAATATAACATTACAAGAGTAATAATATTTACCCTACGCCTATTTTGATAAAGAAAAAAAAAAGTTAGCAACCACGTTTTTTTATAATTACTGTTTATTCGATACAATAAGTAATTTTTTTTAAAAGAGTTATAGAATTGCGTTGACTTTAAAAGATTAATAAATAATTAAGAAAAAGGTATGACAATTGTAGACTTATAGCAAGCAAAATTAGATCTTATTAGTTGATTGGTTCTCCACCTCTCTTAACTTTATTAAAAGTAAAGAGTAAATAAACTTATTGTCTATAGCAAAAAGTGTAACACGTTACTTTAAAACGTCAAGTTATATTTGTTTATAATAAATACCACAATTAATGTTTTTCAAAATAGAAAGTACCAATAATAGAAAGTGCCAATACACGTACATTTTAATCCAAAGCAAATGTTATTCAAATCACCTATTGGATTGCGACGCGGTATTTACATCTTCTATCTTCTAAATGATGTAATATAGAATTTACTAGTTGCTCTTTTAGATCATAGATCTTGAGTTGAGTAGCGGGATAAATAGAATATAAAGTATGAAGATATATAGAACAAGATCTAATCATTCATACTTAATCTTCCTACTCACTAAATGATGTTATGTGCAAACCATTAATTCTTTTCTTGATCTCAAATGCAACAATGAAGCTCACCAAAGTCCAGGATGTTAGATCGAAGGTCCATGAAGCTTCTAACGAGTATTTAGATGTAGAAATATTACTTGTCAAGATTATAAACTCAAATCCTTGATGAATGCAACCCAAATCTCCAACCTTAAACTCGATTTCTCTTCCTCTCTCGGCTCTCAATCTCATGTCACACACAAGTAAGTTTCAAGAAGTGAGGCAATTAGTCTTCTAGACCCTAAGGTTGTGTTTGGTATGCATGAATCAAAGGTAGAATGGAATCAGGACCGTCTTAAATATTTCAAAGGCCCAGGGCGTAATGAGAAAAATGGGCCCTTAAAAATACAATAGTATATAAAACGTTGAATACGAAACTTACAATTGTACGCACTTAACTGCAATGATACACAAAAATATACAATTGTCAACCAAATAAGTACTTTTGAAACATGGTTTAAATACCAACAATTTCATATGCAAATACCAATTAACCAACTACAAAATAAGTAAAACTTATGAGCAGTGATTCAAGTATTAAAATTTAATAGTTACCAACAAAGTAAACTAATATGTAAATGTTATTTAGTTATAAGATAACTATTTAATCAATTACCAACTGAGCAATTAATATGCATATACCATAAAAACAATAATAGTAAGCAAACTAGTAAACATACTAATATACAAATACCAACTAGTTACCGGATAATCAATTGACCAAACAAAAAGTAAAGAGTTGAATTATTAAAATCTAAACTGTCAATAAAAATTAAACAAGATTTCAAAGAACAAAGATTAAAGAAAAATTAATGTGTCTGATAAGTTAGAAGAAACTCAAACTTATATATGTGTTGAATAAGTTGAATATATTGAATTCTACCTTCACAAAGCTTAGGTGTCCGTTTTCATCTCAACGAAACCGAAGAAGATAAAAGATTGTGATTGTCAATTTTGTTCTTCTTACCAAACTATGTAAAACTTTGTCCCAAAGAGTCAAACGATTTTGTGTGATTTCTTCGCAAACTAAGTATCAACTTTTTTTTATAAATTGATGATTTCTTCCTAATGGCCACAATTAGAATATCAGGCATTATAAAGACATATTATAATAGGAGGGAAATAGTTTTCCACAAAATTTTTGTTCATGTTCGATTATGTGGGAATTATATCGGGGACTCCAACCTTTTTTCACGTATTTGTCCAATACAAAATGGGGTGTTGTGTTGTAATAGGCCAAATTTTTTTTGAAAACTGAATATATGATTTTTATTTAAAGTGTTAATCTGAAATCTATATGAATTTCTTTATGCTTAATTTTTCTATTTTACCAAATAAAACATTATAGTTGTTTTCATTAAAATGAACTAACTACAAGTAAAAATATATATTTAGAAGTATTTATTTAACATGAAAATTTGATACAAAAATATTATAGTCAAACTAAAATATATAAAAGGTACCGTTATTGGAGTTTGAAAATGTGCTTCCTAACCTTAAATTTGTGGTTTTCAGTTCTGAAGTGAACATATGATATAGAATTAGGTGTCTGTAAATGTTTAGTTGTTCAAAAAATGTATAAATAAAAAGTTACTTTTTTAACATGTTAGTCATATGTGAGGAAATATATTCCTTATACAAACAAAACATGATAAAGGAATACAATAAATCATTTAATTATGTCACTCATTCCATTTCCTCATCCTTTCCATTCTTTTATCATTCCGTGTAACCAAACACACCCTAAAACTATAAAATACATTATTAATGAATCTATTAAAAGCTCCAAAGTACTTCTACAAATATTCCTTTATTATTAATATTGAATGTACTGGATGTTCGCTACTATAAACAATAGTTTTAAACTTGGTTTTTGGAAGCATCAGAGCCAGTTTTGATGGAAAACCTGAAAGTTAGGTGATTCAGACTCGTTTAATAAACCGGGACAGATTGCTACTTTTAAGCCTGATTTCATAAATAAAAACAAAGTATGTATATTTCTTTAAACCGGATCCAAATCGTTATGTTTTTAATAAAAATAAGTTTCTTTGCTAATTACTGCTATTGTTGGCTAACAATATTCAACCAACTAACAACATGACAATTATATCATATAAAAATAACTCACTAATAAAAGCCAACTGTATCATGTAAAATTAAATTATTTTATATACATAGCAAGTACATTTTGTAAGAACAATTTCTTAACGTGAAACACGGACAAGTTATCGTCTCTTGTCATTTAAGAAAAGCCTACATAAATAAAAAGAATAAATTATCCTAGTAAATAATAATCAATTGAATTAGACGTATTGAATATCAAAACAAATAATTACAACATCATAAACAATGAACTTAGACAGATATATACTTATAAGAACAATCATAACACCCAAAACTTTTCGGGTCATTTTTATTGTTTATCATAATTCATTTAAAGCAAAATAAATGAAGTAGATTACAGTACATATAACAAGTTTTTCACGCTTAGAATAATATTCTTCGTCTATATATTGCTGCTTCTTGTTATATCAGAGTTTGAATCATAGACAGTTTTGTTTAGAGTTTGAAACAATCTAAGTAACAGAACTGTTCATTACCTCACCAAAACCAACCTTTTATATAAATTAAACAATTAATATACTTAAATCTAGATATGACCCGTTAGATATATAAAAGAGATTCAACCCATTACTTACCCAAACCAACCCATTAAATAATTAAAGAGATCCGACACATTACTTACCCAAACTAACCTATTAAATAAAAACAACATTTTTAAATTATCAACTCGTGTCAACAAAAGGTGTAGGAGAGTGTGTATTCAGTGGTATAACCAAAGGTACTTGATGCAGCAGTATAAGAGTTTGAAAAGGGTGTTCTTCAACTTTGGCGTTGTGAGTTTTATTTCCGTATGATGGACATTATGTATAGAATTAGAAAAACGTTTAAGAGAATTGGAAGAGTGATTGTTCACTTGTTCAATAAGAACTACTTGTTGACATAAACCTTTAAAGATATAAGATTTAGTTTATCAAAATGTATCAAACTTATCACATTTTAATATTGCGCGAATCAGATTTAAAATTTTCTATTACGTGAATCTAATATTAAATCTGCCGTTATTGTGTGTATTATACTTTCTATTGTATAGATGTACTAAACTTTTTATTGTATACATTAAACTTATACATTGTTTTCTTTATTATGTAAATCAAGATGCATAGAATAACAACGAAGTAAAGTTTGATATACACTATAAAAAAATTTAAAATTTGATATATATAATAAAAAATGTGATAAATTAAATACTTTTGATAAAATAAATTTAAAGATATACAGCATTTTTTATTACCAACTTACGTATTACTTACATGCGACTTACGAGCATATTTAGGACTTTGTATCCACTTACAACACTAGAATAATATAATCTAAAATCTAAAAGTGTCATCATTGAATACTAGAAAAGCTAAATATTCACATATTATTTTTATAAATATATTAAAAATTATTCTAATTTTTATACAGAAAATCTTTGATTCCAATTTTAGTTTTTGTTTTTTTCTTCAGACACATCACACGACATGTGTTAGTACTTAGACTAGTGGAAAAATATGGTCATTAAAGTTCAACAAAAAGATACAGAGATTGGAACCAATAATTCGGTCACAATGATGTTATTACTCATAATATAGCCCAAAACATATGATGTGTTTGTGAAAATATAAACCGACACAAATATTCTAATACGAAATTAAAATTCTAATACAAATCTTCTAATAATAAAAAATTATTTAAATAAGTAAATACGAAAATAACTAAAATACTCTTTATTAAAATTGTTTGTGAGTTTAACATCACTTATTACGAATCATTTCCTAATAATAAAATACTGATATGAATAAGCTCTATCAAACAGTTCTAGTGATTGATTTAGATATAAAAAAGAGTTAATTACACAAATGATCCCTGTGGTTTTACCAAATATCCCATGGATGGTCCCTAAACTTCAAAAATTACACCCACAGTCCCGGTGGTTGTCAATTTGTTTCAATGTTAGTCAATTTTTAACTGTGCCATCAATTTGGACGTTAACTCTGTTATTTTGAAGGGTAAAAGACATTTTTACCCTTTTTTTAATTATTAAATCATTTCCATCCATCTCAGTCAACCCCCTCTCTCTCTCATCTCTCTCCTCTCTACACTGACACTGACACCACCGTAACCACAAACGAGACCACCATAACCACAAACGACACCACCATAACCACAAACAACCAAACGTCTCTGCCACCGCTACAAACGCCTCCACCACCGCTAGAAACGTCTCTGCCACTATAACCACAAGTGAGACCTCCAAACGGTGGTCTGAACTACCTACGAACGGGGATCTTGAACCACCGCCACCAAAGAGACCGACGAAATTAAAAAGAAAGTTTAGGGTCTGAACCACCGCCACCACCTACGAACGACCTGCTAGGGTTTCTGTTTCAGATCTTGCTTGTTTGTTCAAATCTAGTGTGGATGGTGGTGGTCCAGATCTAAGGGTTTCTCTAAGCCACCCTCGCCAGCGGAGAGGAGAGTGTGGAGGCGACCAACATTCAATCTTGTTCATATGTTCGTGTTCACATCTACGACGACGCTGGTGGGTTTTCATATCTGCGGCGGGGGGTGGTGGTTTTCAAGATCTACGGCAATGGTGGGGGTTTTTCAGATCTACGGCGTTGGCGGTGGGTCTTCAGATCTTCGGCGGTGGTGGAGCGGTGTAGAAGTGATGGTGGTGGTGCTAACCTACGGTGGGTTTTCAGATCTTCGTCGGTTGGGGTTTTTTAGTCGCCGTGGTATGCTAACCCTCGTCGGAAGTGGTGGTGGTGGAGTTCTCACCTCAGAGGTGGTGGTGGTGGAATTCTCACAGGTTAGAGAGAAGTAGAGAGAGAGATAGATATGTGTGATGTGTGTGCAGTAAGAGAGAGAGAAGTAGAGAGAGATAGGTGTGATGTGTGTGCAGTATGAGAGAGAGTGTGTGACCCACACTTTTATATTAATTTTAACTTTAATTTTAATTATACAGGGGTAAAAAGACACTTTTACCCTTACAAAAATAGGGGTTAACGTCCAAATTGACGGCTCAGTTAAAAATGGACTAACATTGAAACAAATTAACAACCACGGGGACTGTGGGTGTGATTTTTGAAGTTTAGGGACCACCCATTGGACATTTGGTAAACCATAGGGACCATTTGTGTAATTAACTCTATAAAAAAAATATCAACCATCTACTTTTATAAGAATTTTGACTTTTTTTAATAAAACAATATGAAATATAATTTTGATCATCATAGCCACTATAAGTGCGTTGTTTTACGCCACACATCTCCTAATAATACTATATATCAATTAAAAACTAAAGTGACAATTTATCATGATATTTTAAAGGGTATTAAAGTAAATTAACCATAAAACCATAAGATATTAAATTCTCATGAGATATTGTATGTGATCCCCTAGCTAACACATTTTCAAATTATATATATATATATATATATATATATTGCATTTCATTTCTCTTTTTTCTCTTTTTCTTTTTCTTTTTTATTTTTGTTCATCATAATTATAATTAAAAATCTCTTTTTTTATTCTTATTTTATTTTAAAGTGATATATATTTTTTCATGAAGGAGTATCTGAATCAGTTGTGTTTGTTATAATAGTAGTGGCAAGAAAAATAATGATACTTAGATCAACTTTGGGGGTACTATATATCAATTAGAAAACTAAAGTGGCAATTTACCATGATATTTTGAAGGGATTTTAGTAAAGTAACCATAAAACCATTAGATATTAAATTCTCATGAGATTTTGTATGTAATCCCCTAGCTAACACATTTTCAAATTTTGTATATAATATAAAGAACATGCATCAATAAAGAACCATGTGTTAAACAAAGAACCAAAAGAACTAATCTAGACCATTGGATCATCAAAATCAATGGATGATATTAAAAATGACAACATTGTAATTATCATATATTAATAAAGAAGTAAAAGGGCAAACATGGAAAATTCCCTCCCCCTTCGAAAAAAAACCCACGTAACATTTCTCCCCCATTTCAACATAAAAAAACACCCCTCAAAACTTTAAATTGTCATAACTTTTTAAGTTTTGTGAATTTAGCAAAAAAATTATATCTTCTAGTTTTTTAATCATCTTTCAATCAATACCACTCTTCCCATATTTTTTCTAAATTTCTTTTGGAATGCAAGTTTTGAATATGAATTTGAATTTTGGGATGCATTGTAGTGTAATCTCTCCCCGGTTGTGGGATTTGCTACAGTCCTTTGCCGGGAGGTTACTTACTGCGATTAGTAGGTGCAACGTCGGTAAGTGCGATGGAGGTAGGAAATGAGCGACAACAGAAGTAGGTGCGACGGAAATCACGTAAGAGAAATCGACACAATTGACAAGGAGAGGATGACCAAAATTGAGTTGGATGAGCCAAGTATCTTCGTCGGCGATCGTTTTTCCTGTCATGGGTTTTGTGGCAGTTCTTTGTCGGCTAGTAAGCAGCAATGGTTGGATGGTGCAATGGTGGTAGTAGTTTACAGGGACTGATGCTGCGAAGACTACATGTACGAAGACTTCGAAATGCTGCCACCATACTGCTTGGGTGAAGGAAGTTAAAACAAGATGATAGAAAGAAAGGCAGTAATGATGAGAGAACATTGTACAAGTTGGTGGTCAGATGGTGTATAAATTTAAGGGCGATACAACGGGTGACATTAATATACATATTCGATGGAGCAATATAAGAAATGAACAGGGGGTGGTGCAATGTGAAACTAAGTGTCCTGTTAGCCCTGAGGTTACTAAAAGCTACTGGTCAGAGGGCATTTACTTTGGGGAGTTCTAATACGAGGACTTCATAGGAAGGAATGATGAAGGGTGATTATAATAATGAGATATCCCATAACTTTGCAAAATGTGGGTGCTGTATTGTTTTTGAGGAAGCTAGATAGTAATGCCTAATTTTGGTGGGCACTTGTAAAAACATCTAGTTAAGTGAAATATCAAGTGTTGCTGTAAAAAAAGTAGGTAGGTGACTGATAGTGATTGGTGACTTGGTGCGACAGAGTTGTAGCAAGATAGTTAGAGGTAGGTTTGTGAACTTTGAAAAAAGAATTTAAAACATCTTAATATTGAGAAAGGTAGTGGTTTCGATTATGTAATTTTGCATTTTGGGTTTGAGAATATAATTTGCATTTTGGGTTGCATTTTCATTGAACCAGATTGTAAAAATGCAATTTCGATATTTTGCATTTTGCATTTTGGAATGAAACCCAACTCAATAAATATAGTGGTTTTAATTATGTAATTTTGCATTTTGGTTTAAAGTATATAACTTGCATTTTGCGCTGCATTTTCAGTGATCAGATTGTGAAAATGCAGATGAGAGTTGTGGTTTGCATTTTGCATTTTCATAATTTGCATTTTGGAAGCAACTGCATCACCTGCAATTTTGATATTTTGCATTTTCGTCTTTTTGCATTTTGGAATGAATCCCAACTCCAAATGCAAATTTTGAAAAATTTGCATTTGCAAAAACAAAACAAAATTTTAAAATATATCAATCCTGGTCTTATTTGAAAGAGGACGAAAAACTAATATATATATATATATATATATATATATATATATATATATATATATATATATATATATATATATATATATATATATATTATATTTATATATATTGCATTTCATTTCTCTTTTTTCTCTTTTTCTTTTTTTTTTAATTTTTGTTTATCATAATTATAATTAAAAATCTCTTTTTATTTTTATTTTGTTTAAAAGTGATACATATTTTGTCATGAAAGAGTGTCTAAATCGATTGTGTTGGTTATAATAGTAGTGACAAGGAAAACAATGATACTTAGATCAACTTTGGGATACTATATATCAATTAGCAAACTAAAGTGGCAATTTATCATAATATTTTGAAGGGTATTATAGTAAATTAACCATAAAACCATGATATATTAAATTCTCATGAGATTTTATATGTGATCTCCTAGCTAACATATTTTCAAATTATATATATATATATATATATATATATATATATATATATATATATATATATATATATATATATATATATATATATATATATTGTATTTCATTTATCTTATTTCTCCTTTTCTTTTCATTTTTGTTTATCATAATTATAATTAAAATTTTCTTTTTTATTTTTATTTTATTTAAAAGTGATATATATTTTGCCATGAAGGAATGTCTGAATCAGTTGTGTTGGTTATAATAGTAGTGGCAGCGAAAACAATGATACTTAGATCAACTTTAGGAGGGAGCGTCTTATGAAAGTTCAATTTGTTTTCTAGGAAAGCCGACCAAATAATAGGGTGATTTGTAGTGGTAGTTAAGATAGTAGTTGATGCTGTGAGTGTGTAAAGTAAACAATAAGATATTTTTTGTTTTTTATTACAGGAAAAGCTTTATATATTATAAAAAATAGATAATAAAACGATTTATTGTAATTTCCTTTTAATTTTAATTTTATTCTTTTATTTAATAAAAATAAAAATGAATCTTCTTTACTTTTATTATAGAGTTAATTACACAAATGGTCCCTGTGGTTTACCAAATGCCCATGGGTGGTCCCTAAACTTCAAAAATTACACCCACAGTCCCGTGGTTGTCAATTTGTTTCAATGTTAGTCCATTTTTAACTGTGCCGTCAATTTGGACGTTAACTCTTAATTTTTTGAAAGGTAAAAGACATTTTTACCCTTTTTTTAATTATTAAATCATTTCCATCCATCTTAGTCAACCCCCTCTCTCTCCTCTCTACACCGACACCACCATAACCACAAACGAGACCACCATAACCACAAACGACACCACCATAACCACAAACAACCAAACGTCTCTGCCGCCGCTACAAACGCCTTCATCGCCGCTAGAAACGTCTCTACCACCATAACCACAAACGAGACCACCGAACGGTGGTCTGAACCACCTACGAACGGGGATCTTGAACCACCGCCACCAAAGAGACCGGCGAAATCAAAAGAAAGTTTAGGGTCTGAACCACTACCACCACATACGAACGACCTGCGATCCAAATTTGATTCTAGGGTTTTGATCTAGGGTTTTTGTTTCAGATCCTTGCTTGTTTGTTCAAATCTAGTATGGATGGTGGTGGTCTAGATCTAGGGTTTCTTGAGCTACCCTCGCCGGCGAAGAGGAGAGTGTGGAGGCGACCAACATTCAATCTTGTTCATATGTTCATGTTCACATCTACGACGGTGCTTGTGGGTTTTCATATCTGCGGCGGGGGATGGTGGTTTTCAAGATCTACGGCAATGGTTGGGTTTTTCAGATCTGCGGCGTTGGAGGTGGGTTTTCAGATCTTCGGCGGTGGTGGAGCGGTGCAGAAGTGGTGGTTGTGGTGCTAACCTTCGGTGGGTTTTCAGATCTTCGTCGGTTGGGGTTTTTCAGTTCGCGTGGCATGCTAACCCTCGCCGAAAGTGGTGGTGGTGGAGTTCTCACCTCGGAGGTGGTGGTGGTGGAATTCTCACCGGTTAGAGAGAAATAGATAGAGATAGGTGTGATGTGTGTGCAGTAAGAGAGAGAGAAGTAGAGAGAGATAGGTGTGATGTGTGTACTGTAAGAGAGAGAGTGTGGGACCCACACTTTTATATTAATTTTAACTCTAATTTTAATTATACAGGGGTAAAAAGACACTTTTACCCTTACAAACATAGGGGTTAACGTCCAAATTGATGGCTCAGTTAAAAGTGGACTAACATTGAAACAAATTGACAACCACAGGGACTGTGAGTGTAATTTTTGAAGGTTATGGACCACCCATGAGACATTTGGTAAACCACATGGACCATTTGTGTAATTAACTCTTTACTATATTAGCGGTTTGTTTTTTCTAAATAAAATATCTACATTATGTACATTTCATGTGGAATATTTTTAAAAACAATATCACGGTCACTAATTATATAGCAAAAATAATTAATCAAAAATATCAAAACTTAAGTTGTTTTTAAATTTGAGCAAAAGATTTTAATGATTTTTATACAACAACACTAAAAGTTCGTTACTATCAAGTAAATTATTTAAGAAAACATGTTAGCTGCACATAATGAGATAATGTATTGATTTGTTTTTATCCCGCCGCAACGCGCGGGCAAAACAATAACTTGTTAAATTCAAATTGTAAAGTAGGGAGGTGATTTAAAACTTTGGGGTGTTTTTGAAAAATTACATTTTAAGATTAAATTGAAATGTAATTATTTTTATAACTTTTTTAAATATCTTTTGTACCTTTAATATGTATTAATTGGTGTAAAAATTATTTATTATTTCCGACCGTCTCATTTTTATCTATATTTCAATATAATATTTATCACTATAAGAATATTAAGATTGATTACATGTATGACTTTATACTTGATCAAAAATACCAACAGATATTCTACACTGTTATATACTATTGTTTTCATATTGTTGTTAGTTTAATATAAAAAACACATGTTTAACGTTATCAAATTTTATGAATATCCATGTTCATCATTACTCAACAATGTGCTCATGGCATGTTTTATACACAAATTTATAATTTGTAACACCTCTTTATCTTTTATTTGAATCACATAGTCAAACATGAGTAACATTCGCATATTAAAATTACATGAGATATTCAAAGTCAAACATAATACCTTTTTAAATTTCAACCGACACCTAAAATTAACTATGTATTACATCAATTAAGGTATAACCTTTTAATGACCTCAACCAATGTCTTGAACACGGTATATCTTATGGTAGATGATCTCTAATGAACCAATTAAGCTAAATTTGAGACCTTTAACTTGTAAATAACAGCACACACGAGGAAGATGTGCATTCTTTGTTCATCAAACTCATAAGATAGTAATGGCGAATGTTGTATGAAAGTCTAAGAAAGTAAGAGGTCTTTGGGATTGTTCATACACCTAAAAAGTAGAATAAGTTATACTATTTGTGAGATTATGATGTATTTAAGTGGATGTTGATACATGAGGAGTACATATGACTAAATGCACTAACTTAATTTGGTCATTTGTAATATCAATATCGTGACTTAATTGCTTGTTTGTCTTTATTTGCTTAATCGTATTTGATCTTGAATTTTGTGATAGTTTGATAGATTGCCACAATTGGTATCAGAGACAATTTATAAGTATACAAGTTTAAGAATTCACAATAGGTTCGAAGAATCTAGGTGTTTTTTGTGTGTGTTTTAACGAATTGTTGTTATTCGTCTTTTTTGGAAATGAGTTTGATAATTCATTGATGGTTTGCATATGTTTGATTTAGTTAGTCTCACATTTTGATGTATAGTTGATTCAGAATTATTTAACTAAAGAACTTTGTGTTTTTGATGGGTAATTTGAAGGTTTTGCGATATATTAATCTTGAGTCTTAAGAATTCTTCTTATATATTTAGTAAATTTTTTGTGTTTTGATCGAAATTTAATGGCTAAGAGTTCGTCGTATGGTGTTTTAGGTCTAAGTGTGCAAGAAATTAAAATTCAAATTTGGATCAAGTTTTGAAGATTATACACGATTTGGACTTACTCTTGTTCAAGAACACAAAACACTAAATATCAAGTGAAGCTTGTGACTTGACATTGTGCAAAGGTGAGGTAGTTACAAAATCTTTGGTTTCACTTGACATCGCTCAAACTTTGGGTTAATTTGACTTCTTATAAAGTTTGAATGCTTCCAAGTACTTATGTTTTAATCTGTAGGGATTCACAGGGTACAAACATTCACAGCGGAATAAAAACATAAACTTGTAAATACGTTCCCAGGATCACAACTGGATCAGATGGGGAAACAATTTAAGAAATCATATACCAGATATATAGAACATGCATTATTCACAGGTTTAAAACAGGTTTATCTAAAAGATAGATGTTATACCCTGAAACTACTGAAGGGGGATACACAGCTACTGCACCCTTGAATAGGCTGCTAGACCGCCTAGCAAACAATACATGAGAGCAAAAGTCCCACGTGTGTGTGATCCGCCAAAATCCGCCGGCTTTTTGCCTAACCCTATCGCCGCCGAGAAGGGCAAGCCGCCACAAAGGGGCTGCCTCGGCTTGGGTTCGATCGCCGGAAAGAAGGAGGGCCGCCGTCGTCCGCCGGGGGGGGGGGGGGGGGCTGCCGCGCCGCCGCTGTTCACCGCCGTTAAACGCCAAACCACCGATCGGTGGTGGTGGTCTTCGGCTGAGAGAGAGAAAGCAAGAGAGAGAGAGAGAGAGAGAGAGAGAGAGAGAGAGAGAGAGAGAGGGTTTTGTCCTTTTTGGTGGCTTCTGTTAATTGTAAGGATTAACTAGAAATCTAGGGTTAATCTCATTTAAATAGCCATTTAAATGGATTAAGCCCATGGACCTCAAGCCCGGTCCGTTTGGCCAATAACTTTGATCATTTAGACAAAACGACCCCTCTAGTTTAGTTAATATTAATTAATCAACGATTAATTAATATTTTTTCAACCAAACTCTATTTATTAAATATTTAACTAATATTTAATATTCCTTTTTTCCAATAATAATATCTATTTATTATTTCTCTCTTTTCTTATAATTAAACAACTGTTAATTATAATCTTTACACACAATGTATTGCTTCCTGGTTTATTATTTGGGTGTTACCCTGCACACAATCCCTGCACACAATCCTTTCAGACTCCCTGCACACAATCCTTTCAGACTCACACTTTAGCACGATAGTTACACTCCCTTGTCAATCACGGGCCTAAGGAGGTCCCCTGCCATACGTTTAGGTTAACCACGACTATAAGTTCTCTTATGTCCAGAGATTTTGTAATCACCTACTTGGATTACCCGGCTTTTCCTTTCGCATCACGATATCCCGTAATGTGGATTTCAGACATGGAGCACGTGATCTATTCTGAAAATCCAGATTATGTTTCTTGACTTCTGATTTCGACTAACTGTAGTTATGGAGTTACCAAATGATGTCCATCATTCTATCCGAGTGCGGCCACACATTTCATTTAGTCTCAATTGTCAAGGGGCCCTGGAATATCTCATCTCTACAAGAGAAGGTGCAAATCCCATCTTGAGTGCTTGCATTTGAGCACACGTCTTCCGTTGCACCCAGATACGCCCGTTATTACTACCCAGTTATGGCGTAGCGTTAGAACTTTCCAAAGTACAGAAGTCGTCGTGCCCCAAACCAAACATCTCAGGTCTAAGGACAACCAATCAGCTAACTCATGTCGTTAGCTCAATGAAGTTAGACTGATGCGGATCACCTCCAATATTTGTACCCCTGACAAATATCTATAAATACTTGATCCATAACTTGTGCTGTTATTCTCTACCCGAATAAGCCAACAAGTATATATAATAGCGTTAGTATCACCCTAATGTGGCTTCCACCGCATTAGGTAGCTACGGAGTAATTTTGATATACCAGGACTTGTATATCATGGATAAATAAATATGCTAAAAGTATAGAGATATTTAAAAGATTATATTAAACCTCCTATTTCCATCATGCAGAAATGTTTAATACATAATCATAAACCATAAATATCAATCCATACAATTTAATTAAATAATGAAAAACTAGGTGCTAGGTCCCATGTACTGCATTCCTATGGAACTAGCATGTCTCTCATGCTTTTCTCTTGCTAGTGCCTTGGTCAACGGATCAGCAACATTGTCCTCTGTTGGTATCTTGCATATCCTCACATCTCCCTTTCCGATAATCTCTCGGATGATGTGATACTTTCTAAGTACGTTCCTGGTCCGCTGGTGATCTCTTGGTTCTTTCGCTTGCGCCAAAGCTCCCATATTATCACAGAATATATCAATCGGTCTAGAGATACTGGCAACCACTCTAAGATCCAAGATAAAATTCCGTAGCCAAACCGCTTCCTTTGCCGCATCACTTGCCGCAATGTACTAAGCCTCTGTAGTTGAATCTGCTATAGTATCTTGCTTCTGGCTTTTTCAAGATACAACTCCATCGTTTAGGGTAAAAACAAACCCTGACTGTGACTTAAAGTCATCTCTGCCTGTCTGGAAGCTCGTATCTGTGTAACTAGTAACACTGATTTCATCCGTGCTTCCTCCAAAGACCAAGAACATATCCTTTGTCCTTCTCAAATACTTGAGAATGTTCTTGACAGCCACCCAATGGGGTTCACCCGGATTTTGCTGGTACCTACTCGTAAGGCTTATGGAGTAAGCAACATCGGGCCTAGTACATAACATGGGATACATAATCGATCCTACTACCAAAGCATAAGGAACTGATTTCATCCTCTTCTGCTCCTCTGGAGAAGTAGTACATTGAGCCTTGCTCAATGGTATACCAGATCTCATAGGGTTGAATCCTTTATTGGAATCTTCCATCTTAAAGCGTTTTAACACTTTATCTATGTATGTACTCTGACTAAGTCCGATCAGCCGCTTAGATCTATCTCTTTAGATCTTAATACCAAGTATGTATGTGGCTTCTCCTAGGTCCTTCATCTAGAAACATTTTCCAGAAGTTTCTGAACTTAGAAACTTATCCTCTAGAAATGTCCCTAACCGAGCGACAAAAAACTTTGTTCTCATCGGGATTATTTGAAGAAACTTATCCTCTAGAAACTTATCTTCTTGTCAAGCTGGTTCTTTACTTCACTCTGAAATTATTTGAAGAAATGAAAACTTTCAGGCTTGTATCTCATTAGATACACATAACCATACCTACTGAAGTCGTCAGTAAAGGTAATAAAGTACCGGTTTCCTCCCCTGACCTCCTGACTGAAAAGACCACACACATCTGTGTGTATAATTCCTAGCATTTCCTTTGACCTTTCATTCAAACTGTCGAAAGGTTTCTTTGTTATCTTGCCAGACAAACAAGATTCGCAATTGTCAATTGATTCAAGATCAAATGACCCTAGAACTCCATCACTATGAAGTTGCTCTATGCGTTTCTTATTTATGTGTCCGAGCCGACAATGCCAAAGGTAAGTCTGACAAAGTGTCCTTTGACCTCTTACTTATATGATAGATTTTCTTGTCATCTTCTAGATTTATCATATATAGACCATTTTGTGAACTTGCTTTAAAATAGAATAAATCATGTTTAAAGCACAATTTTTTTTACCTACCGACTGATAGTTAAAACCACTATCTATTAATAAATCTGTTGGTCCCTTGGTGAGAATAACAACAAGTAACAGTGTGTAGAAGGGAGGTTGAATACACTTTCTGCGGAAATTGAACAAATCAAATAAAAGTGTTACACACAGTAAATCAAACCATAATCAGTCGAATGCTTTTATTAATATGAAGATGATTACAATGCTTTGAATAAGAAGATGATTACAGTAATAATCAAGTAAGCAACTCTTGATATATAATCACCTAATATAAATCTCTCAATCTCTCAAACTTAGCTATCTATAATCAACTTATGATTGTAGATACTGACGACTCTCTAAACATGATTTACACAGATTGAATCAACACATGATTACTTATCAATATCACAACTAATGTGATTAATTCGAACACACGAACGTCTTTGGCAATCTGTGATTATCTTGATAATGAATCAAGATTCGTAACACATACGGTGAGGTGAGGTTTTCGGCTCGGTAATTCTTATCAGAATCGTAGTCGTCGTCATCGTACCTCTAAACTTATCAGGAGATAAGTATTTATAATCCTGTTCCTACGGTTCCTAACAAATTGGACTAATCCTAATTTGCTAACTAACTATCGGATAACTCGGAATCTTGAATCTTGAATCTTCTTATCTTGAGTCTTCAATCTTCAATCTTGATTCTGGAGTCTTCTTATCCGTGCCGTAGATATAGAGAGTTAAAACAGAATTTAAAACACATTTAAATTCACTTAGACTGACTTCTTTATTCAGGCTGAGTTACTCAGCTTGAAACTCATCAAGCTGAGTTCTTCGAGAACAAACCCGAATTCAAACATGAACTAACATGTATAATTATTAACTCATCCTTAGAAGTCCAAAGAGTTAAATAAAACATATTTATTAACTCTGTCGAGCTGACTCTGCTTCTGAGCTAAGTCACTCAGCTTGAAACACATCAAGCTAAATACTCGATATATACCTTATGTGACATACACAGATTATCAAACACATTAATAATTTAACTAAGGTATAATATAAACTGGTCAAACATATGCTTAGTTTATATTCAGCTTATACTCAGTCTGAATCACTATAAGTGTTCAGTCTGACTAAGCTTCATAATTCTGTGTAAGTTATATGTAGAACTCATCTTACAAACTTAACTTTGTCTCATCAAATCTTAACTGATGAGATCATTTTCCCAACAAACTCCCCCTATTTGATGATGACAAAACCATCAAATAGTTCTTAAGTTTGTCTAACATAATTATGTTTTAAATCTCAAACTTATTAAGATTTTATTATTTGAACTGATCAAATATTTATTGAACATATCAATATTAATTGAACTTATCAATTTAAATTGGAACACACCAACTTTTAGTTGAACACACCAACTAATTACATAAATGAATAAGAACTTATCTGTTATTCATTTTTGCTGAACTTATCAGACTTATGAATAGGAACACATCACAACATAGTTAAACATATCAAACTTTATATTTGTATTAATAGAACTGATCATAATACAAAAGTTGTTGATCACTTAGATCATGCACACATAGTGCTTACAAAAAAAATATTAGAACTAATCTAATATTTACAATAGAACTAATCTATTGTACAAATTCAGGGTGTAGAAACTCCCAGTTGATAATTTCTTTAGTTACTTCATATAGTAACTTTTCAGCTTCTTCACTTCCTCTGAATTCTTTGTGATAAACTTTGATTAGTTTATTCAGCTTGTATTTCAATAGCTAATTTGAGTCATTGTTTCCACAACAAGTTCTTATATAGGCAGCATCCTTAGCTTTCAGATAACATACTTCATTAAATTTGATGAAACTAGGTTTGCCTTCCTGATCCTTGATCATAAATCCTTGAATAGGTACATCAATGAATATATTTTCTGTGAATTCCACACCTTCAGGTATATCAAACAGTTTTTCCCATTGCGGACCAGGAACTGGAACATATCTCAGCTCCTCAGCCCTTTTGATCAACTTTGAGACTTCAGTAAAGATTTCTTGCTTAATTTGACTTCGTTTGAACTTCTTGAGCATCATCAGAATTCTGTTCCATTCTAGATAGCCCATTCTGTGAACATATCTCAGGTCCATCCCCATTGTTGATCCATTTTCAAATTCAAAGTTGAGGATGACTGCTCCATTGACTCTGCTCAAGGTCATGCCTTTAATATCTTCACTGATATTTCTTCTGAAATAACAATATCTCAGCATATGAATATGGGATAGGATCAGGTCTTGGACCATTGTAGTCAGCTTCTGCTTCAGCTAAAGCTTTCTTTAACTTTTCTTTTTCTTGATCCAGTTGCTCTTTTTCTTTTCTCTTCTTTAATTCAACTACAGAGATATTGAGCTCATTTGCTTCTTCTTGCTCTAGCATCTCGATTAGTTCTCTCGTAGCCTTTTCTTCTTCAGTTTCCTGCTCAGTTTCAGAACCCTCGTCAGCTTCAGACTCAGATTCTGATATCTTTTGTTTCTTTAATGCAGGTTCATCTTCCCTGTTTATTTCTAGCTCCCCCTCAGTCTGAGCTTGCCTCTCTGCTCCTGAAGCTAGTATTAGTAGTGCTTCAGCCTCAGCTCTAGCTAGCTCAGCTTCGGTGTTGACTTGAACCTTCTCCCCCTTTTTGTCGTCATCAACAGGGGTTGAAGGCCTTGATCGTTTAAGCGAAGCAACATCAGAGGCAATCTCTTTGACATCCTTTGATAGTCTCTCAAGCCTTTGATAGATTTGTCTTTTATGTTTCTTCTGCTTGAGATGAAATAGATTAAATTGAGCTGCAACATAGTCCTTTAGCTGCTGGATGCCTGAGGAGGCAGCTTTAGTTGGTGAAGAGTCGTTGGGTGCATCATCCGAAGGTTGGTGTTTACCTTCAAATTCATTTGCACCAGAGTTTGGACCCTGCGACTCATCTTGGTTTGAAGATGAATCATTGACAGGTCGTGCAAGAGAGTGTGAGAAGTGAAGAGAAGTTATTGGGCTCGAGACGTGTAGTGTTTGGGTTGGTGGTTGGCTAATTTGGGTAGTGGGGGGTGATTGACCCTGGGGATTGGTCATTCTTTCAATGTAACCTGAGTGTGTCTGCTCAGGCACAGTAACAAGCTCTCCTATGGCTCGAGTAAGTGTGGGCTGAGTAGACACCACACCCGGGTAAGGCTGTTGGGTTTGAATGAGCCTTGATGTTGACACCTTAAGAGAAGGCGTCTCCCCCTCAACTCCTGCCTGGGGAGGGATCAGTGTGATCTCAGCTCCAGTGATGCCTTTAGGAGTGGCACCACCTATGGCAGTTTTTCTTTGATAGGTTCGGACATTCTCCCTAGCAGCAGTGGGTATACTAGGGGTGGCTTCAGATTGGGATTGTAAATGGAATGAAGGTGGAGGAGATGGGTTAGACTGGGTTGGGCTTACCACAACCTTATCTCCAAAAATGGATGGAGAATAGTGAGAAGAAAGAGAAAGTGGAGAGGTCTTACCAGAAGCAGCTTCAATGGTTGCTGGTTCAGCTTGATCCGAGGACTCAGCTTGAACTTCTGTGTCAGCTTGGGAAGCTCCCCCTTGAGTGGATCCCTCATCTTTACTTTCTGATGAAGCCTGCTCAGCTATCCATCGCATTGGGTCACTCAGACCTTCTTGCTCTGGAAAGATGTCATTGTTGAACATCTTCGAACTGAGTGCTGGAGCAGGGAACAAATCTTGTCCAGCTTCATATAGTTGGTCTCCCAACTCAGCTTCAATCACCAAGGATAAGAACCTTATAAAAGGTACATGGAGATCCCTTGGTGTCTTTAGCACTTGGTCCTTGAGCTCATTGAAAAAAAGCAGTGCGTAGTCTAGATTTCTGGCAAAGAACATGTTGTACAGCAGCTGCATCTCGAACTCATTGACCTGGTCCAAGTCTCCAACCTTTGTTCCCAGCGAACGAATCACCATAGAAACCATGAAGCCTCAACTCGTTGGAAAAGTGGCCTTCTTGATTACACCCTCTGTTTGTGGGTGACACATACGAGGTAGGACTGACCTCGCCACTTTCCTGGTAACAGCAACTTCGAACACATCACTTGGAGGAAGTTGAAGAACATCCCTTAGCCGCTGTACAGTTATGACAACTGTTCTATCCCCATTTAGAACAGTGCCAGCGATCTCTCCCCTATTTTGGTTATAAATGCAAGTGTACCAGAACTCCAATAAGTGCTGTGGAACAATATGTAGAGGTGCGCCAGTGAAAGCAAATTCCAGAGGGCATTTTCGGATATAATCTACCCAGGCTTCATAGCCTCTGTTCCTCTTACGTTCAGGGATTGCCAAATATGCACGTTGATTGTTTACTTTAAGAACTGGCAACCCATTGTTTTTGAAAGTAGCACCTCTAACCATTCTAGCACCGAGATTTAGAATGACTCCGTTCATCTTCGAATAAAATTTGAGTAACACTGAGTAACTTCAAAAGTCGCACTTAACGATTAGGGTTTAGAATAGAGATGAACGAGAGATTGCACCGAGCAATTGGTTATGTGCGAAAGGTATTTCAGAATGTGAGAAGTTTGTTTTGTAAGCGTAAACTTCTCTAAACCGAATAGAGTCGGTATATATACCTTTCCGAGGAGAGAGAAAAGTTACCGTTAGAAATCCCCTTTTTATTCGTTACACCGTAAAAATTACGGCTTGATGTAACAGTTAGAGGTTAGAAACACATCGTATTCCATCGGATACTAATGTAATATAATAATATTGACTTACAATAAGATTATATACACTGATGTATTATACCTATACACAAGTTAGTATAATACTTGATTTGAGACTGACTTATATACGCAGTGGTCATGAATTAATCACACTTAGTAAATAACACATGAGGTTGGACACACCAAGCTGAGTAAACATATTACTCAGTTTAACTCAAGCACTCAGCTTGATTCAAGCACTCGGCTTGAAATGTGCACTCAGCTTGAGAATAAAACTCAGATTGAGTAGAGCACACAGCTCATGATCAATGACACTAAGTCATTTTCGTTTGAAACTGACTCAAACGAACCTTTCAACCACACTGAGTGGTTAAAAATTGTTTGGAACTTACCAAACGAGTGAACTCATCATTCAGCTTGACTTGTTATACAGTTTATGAAAACTTATTTATAAACTGTGCACTCAGCTTAAGACACTTAGTCTTTGTCAAACTGAAAAACTCAAATTCTAGACACTTAGCTAGGGGTTGAGCATACCCAATTTACTAAGCAAATACATAAACCTCTTCTTATCAAGAGGTTTTGTAAAGATATCTGCTAGTTGGTCATCAGTGGAGATAAATTTAATGTCAACTTTACCTTTTTCCACGATGTCCCTAATGAAGTGATGTCTAATTTCAATGTGCTTGGTTCTTGAGTGGAAGACTGGATTGTAAGTGATGGCTATAGCACTTTGGTTATCACAGAAGATAGGAGTTTTCTTGAAAATCATGCCAAAGTCTTGAAGCTGATGCTGCATCCATAGGATTTGAGCACAACAGCTACCTACTGCAACATATTCAGCTTCAGCAGTTGAAGTAGCCACTGAGTTCTGTTTCTTACTAGTCCAGCTGACTAACTTCCCACCAAGCAATTGACATCCTTCAGTGGTTGATTTTCTATCTAACTTGCACCCATCATAGTTAGCATCTGAAAAACCAACTAACTCAAATCCAGAGTCCTTTGGATACCAAAGACCTAGATTTGGTGTACCTTTAAGGTACCTAAAGATCCTTTTCACAGCTTGAAGATGTGATTCTTTAGGATCAGCCTGATATCTTGCATAAACACATGTAGCAAACATAATATCAGGTCTACTAGCTGTCAAATAGAGCAATGAACCTATCATTCCTCTATAGGTAGACTGACACACAGACTTTCCATCTAAGTCTTTACTCAGCTTGACAGCTGGTGACATGGGTGTTTTCATGGTTGAACTTGAATCAAAACCATATTTCTTTATCAAATCATGAACAGATGGAATCTCTGTGATTGATGAATATTCCATCAGGATTTTTTTGTATTTGCAGGCCTAGGAAATATGTCATCTCACCCATCATACTCATCTTGTACTTTTGTGACATTATTTTGGAGAACCACTCACACAGAGAATCATTGGTAGAACCAAAAATAATGTCATCCACATAGATTTGTACAAGAATCACATGTCCTTTGCTTCTTTTAATAAAGAGTGTCTTATCTATACTACCTCTGGTGAAATCCATGGATAGTAGATAAGTGGACACTGTATCATACCAAGCTCTTGGAGCTTGTTTAAGACCATACAAAGCCTTGTCTAACTTATATACATGATGTGGAAACTTTGAACTAACAAAGCCAGGAGGTTGTTTCACATAGACTTCCTCCTGAAGTTTTCCATTTAGGAAAGCACTCTTCACATCCATTTGATAGACTTTGAAGTCTTTATATGCTGCATAAGCCAGGAACAACCTTATGGCTTCAATTCTAGCAACAGGGGCAAAGGTTTCATCATAATCAATTCCTTCCTCTTGCTTATACCCTTGTGCTACCAGCCTGGCTTTGTTCCTCACTATCACTCCATCCTTGTCCATTTTATTTCTATAGACCCACTTAGTGCCTATAATTGAATGATGTTTGGGGGCAGGGACAAGGTTCCAGACCTTATTTCTCTCAAACTCATTTAATTCCTCTTCATAGCTTCGATCCAATCCTCATCCTCTAAGGCTTCTTCAGTCTTCTTTGGTTCCATTTGAGATAGGAAGCCAAAGTGTGCAGCGTAATTAGCTCTAGCCTTTGATCTGGTCATGACCTTTTCTTGTACATTTCCAATTATTTGATCTTGAGGATGATCTTTAAGGAATTTAAATGTTATAGTTGGAGAGTCTGGTTCTGAATCTGAGTGATGTTGAAAACTCTGAGGTGAACACACATCCTCAGTCTCAACAGCAGCATTGTTAGCAAACTGATGATCACTGAGATTCTCAGTCAGAGTGACTTCAGCTCCAAAGGGGTTGACGAACTCATCATCCTTCTCAGCTTGAGAATCCCTTGGAGTTTGTGATGATTTCTTTGATGAACACACATCATCATCACTATCATCTCCTATGACATACATAGGATTTGATAAGTTGGTTTCCTTAGGCCTTTCAAGCTCACTCAGACTGACCAAGTCAGCTTGACTCTTATAAGCTTGATCAAAACAGTCTTCATCAAAAGAGACATGAATTGATTCTTCTATGGCCTTTCTCCTTGTGTTATATATTCTATAAGACTTGGAGATTGAGGAATAACCAACGAATATTCCAAGATCAGCTTTAGGTTCCAACTTATGGAGCTGATCTCTTTGATTCAGCACATAGCATTTTGAACCAAAGATATGGAAATAACCTATATTGGGCTTTCTAGACTTATACATCTCATAAGATGTCTTTCCATGTCTTTTGACAATGATTGATCTATTTTGAGTTTAGCAGGCTGTACTAACAGCTTCATCCCAGAAATAGAGTTTCAATCCTGCCTCACATAGCATTGTTCTAGCAGCCTCAATTAGGGTTATATTTCTCCTTTCAGCAACTCCATTATGTTGTGGAGTTCTGACAGATGAGAAATTTTGTAATATTCCCTTTTGTTCACAGAAGCTTTCAAGGGTAGAGTTTCTGAACTCAGTCCCGTGATCACTTCTTAGTTGCTTTACAGACAAACCTTTTTGCAACTCTTCCTGTTTGATAAAACTGATTATCTCCAGGGCAGCCTCACTTTTGGCTTTAAGGAATATTACCCAGGTGAATCGTGAGAACTCATCTAGTATCACCAGTGTGTACTTCTTGCCACTAAGGCTTGGAGTACTTATGGGTCCAAACAGATCCATATGCAACATATGCAGTGGGTCTGTTATTGAAAAATTTTGCTTTGATTTAAAGGACCCTTTATGGTGTTTCCCTTGTTCACAAGCTGAGCACAATTTGTCTTTGACAAATTTGATCTTTGGTAATCCAGAGACTAACTCTTTATTGGACAGCATATTTATATTTTTAAAATTTAAATGAGATAAACGTTTATGCCATAACCAACTCAGCTTAGGAACAGAATGGGAATACAAGCAGGTTTCAGTATAGGGATCAGCTGAATTTAGATGAAGTAGATACACATCTCTTTCTCTTTTAGCTATTAATACAGGCTTTCCCATAGCATTATAGATTGTTCCTGCTTTCTTCCTAAAAGTAACAACATTATCTTCATCACACAATTGACTGATACTAATCAGATTGTGTTTGAGACCTTTGACATAGGCAACTCTCTGGAATGTAACTTTTCCAGCTTTCATCTTTCCATAGCCTTTAGTTCTTCCATGTGAGTTGTCTCCAAATGTTACTTTAGGACCTTTATCTTCTTGGAAATCACTAAGAAATCCTTTCCACCCAGTCATATGCCTTGAGCATCCACTATCCAAGTACCATTTACTTGAACCCTGCACATGAGATGAAAACTAAACACATTAGTTTTGTTTGGGAACCCACATCTTGGTGGGTTCAGATGAGGAGCACTTAGCATCTTCATCTTGTTGAACTGACTGTTCAGCTTGAGCAGGAACTGAATCCTGTGTAGGCTGATCAGTTTGTTCTTCTTTAGGCCTTGGGATTTCAGCATCACAGTCCTTAGCCTCATGACCTCTACTTCTGCACTTGTAGCATCTCCTTCTTCCAATGATGACAGGAGGTAGAGTGTCTAACAATCCTTGTGAGAATTTGCTCTTAGTTTTAGGATTGTATGTGGTGGATAACTTCTCAACTTTCTTTGCAAGCTGATTCACCTGGTGATCACTGACTTTGGACTTACCTTTGTCAGGTCTCTGTTTGTTATCTTTTTGAGAAGATTGACTAACAACCTTCTTTTCCATGACTTTGGACTTACCTTTGTCATGTCTGCTGGACTCACCAGTTTCAACAGGTTTGGACTTACCACTGTTGACATTCTTGGACTTACCAAGATCCACAACTTTGGACTTACCATTGTCGTGTTTTGACCTCTGACTTACAGTGGTCTTTATGTTCTTGTAACTTCTCTCCGAGCCAGAAAGAGAATTTTGACTTTTGAAAGAGTTTGGATTAAGCCTTTCTGTAACACCCGCGTTTAGGGCCTAGTTGTTTCGTGGCGGTGGTAAGTTATTTAATTGTTTATATTAGTATATTTGATTGTTAATAATTATTTGCTATTTATTGATATATTTATTTGATGCTTGCTTGGTATTTAAATTGGACCGCGAGGTAAGAGGTAAAAATATTAGTTTAATATTTTTATATGATATTAGTACTATATGATTCGTTTTTATACGAGGGTCCCGAATATTACCTCGTTGCTTGTTAATGACTTGAGTAGGACCGCTTTATTTAGGTTTCTGTATCTCAGATATCAGTATTTGCACTGTGTAGTGTAATATGTTCAGTCTTGTCATAGATATATAGCATTTGTGTGTGTTGTTCTCATTTTGTTGGCTGCATAAGAGAAGAGAGAAAGAACCTTTTGCTCACACATACAACTTGAGTCCGTAATTCTGTTTTCGAGTTCTAAAGCGAGGGTTAACGTTTGGTTTTCGAGCAAGAGGTGTGTTTTGTTGTTTATGTCAAGTTTTGTTTAGGAAGTTCTTGAATGATGGATGTTGGCCGTGCGAAGTGGAGTCCACTACGTGCGTAGTGACTCCATTTCGTGCGTAGTGATCCATGAAGAAGATGAAGTCGATGGGTTTTGGTCGCACGAAGTGAGGTTCACTACGTGCGTACCAGTGCCCATTGCGTGCGAAGTGGGTTAGCCACTTCGTGAGTTTGAAATTCAATACGTGTGAAGTGGAGTCCACTACGTGCGTAGTGACTCCATTACGTGCGTAGTGATGCAGTTGTTGATTCTGTAATTTAATTGCTTGTAGCCATTGAGAGTTGTCGCTTTTGTAAATTGGAATGTAATCCCAATTACTGACTAAGTTATGATGTGTTTCAGGAAACGAGAAGGCTCAGTGAAATAAGAATACTGAGTGTGGTGTTGGAGAACACAGGTGAGTGGACTTTAATGCACCAGTGGTTTTAGTTGTAACTGTTATGGTTACTTGAATTTTATATGATTAATCATGCGATAGACTGTTTAGTCTGATATGATTGTTTGATTGGTTATGTGATGATTATTTGAAATTGTGTCCAAGATATGAGTATCAAGGCATGAAATTGTGCTCATGATGTTTGTGGCAGAGGTCAGCTAAGCGTGGTTTTGGGCTGGGTCAGTTGCTTCTGGTTAGGCAGTTTTATATCCTCTGTCGCATTTGTTGTAGCAGAGGGGGTTTAACTGTGCCAGTTAGCAGATGGCTATCGGTAGATCATTGCTATGGCCAGCATTGATCGTCGGCTCGGCAGAGCCGCCGGTCCTTTGATATTTGAGATAAACTGTTTTTGTGATCGTTGTGGTTCTGCTTTAATTGCTTGTGGCTTGATTTTCATTCACTTAGCTTTGTGCTAATTCCCCACCCTAACTCTCTGTTTCAGGTTTTGAGGGCACGGTAGGTTGCAGCTTTTGTGTACAGGGAAAGTTTGACCGTAGCTCTGATATTTTGGGTTTTAGATTGATGAGCCATACTTTATGAAATGTTTTGTAACACTAAAGGAAGTACTGTATGTTTGTACAATGTTGGTTTTAACTTGTAATGTTATTTCCTTTTTAGTTTTATAACGTATTACTTCCGCTGTGATTTAAAAAAAATAAAAAATATGGCTTGTATTTTTGCGGTGTTACACTTTCTATGACCGAAGTTCTTTGAACAGACTGAGTGCCTAATCTGTCCAGCACAGACTTACCATGCTGTTTTGATGTTGAGCACTCATTCCCATGATCACTAGCTTTCACAAACATATTGAATTTCAAGTTCTGACCATGTTTGTTCTCTGAGGCTGACTTCTGAGACTCAATCAGTTGTCTATCCTCCTCAGAGTCTGTACTTGCTATCTCATCATCAGCTACATAAGCTGCTGTTTGATAGTCACCTCCAAGTACAGCCTTTACCTGTTTAGGTATCTGTTGGTTTATGCACTGTTCAACAAGCTTTGATGACTTACACCAGGACTCAGTGACCTTTTGAAGTTGGTCAGCTTTGTCTTTAGCTTCCTGAAGTTCTTCACTAAGAAGTTGATTAATGTGCCTCTGACATTCAAGATCACATTATGCTTTCTTACCAACATCTATGAGAGATTTATTTTCCTTAGGTGTTGTTTGTTTTTGAAGACATAAGCTGTTAAGGTCTTATTTCATGTCTGCAAATGTCTTATTGAATAAGCTAAAGTTCAAAAGGTCTTATGTCTGCGAAAAAATATTGTTTGTTTTTTTAATTTTAAGAAAGGTCTTATTTACTATAATTTTGCAATTTTAAACTAAATTCAACAATTTGAATTAAATTATCAAATATCTAGATTCAAAACATTAGTATCCAATATCCACACATAAAACTAAAATAATTCTTATGCAATTTGCTTAAATATTATATATATATATATATATATATATATATATATATATATATATATATATATATATATATATATATAAAATAAAACTGGTTTCCTAGTAGAAAAACTTCACAAAACAACCACTGTTGCTCACTTCCATGATCTCCATGTCTTCTCTTTTCTCTACAATCCTCCCATCAATTTTATACCCTTTTGCATCTGACTAGAAAACCAATTGAATCAGCCATCATGTAAAAGAAACAAAATAATTGTAACCATAATCATCTTCACACTTCCAAACCTGCATGAATAGTAACCAAACATCTTCAAACTCCCAAAATTGCTCCCATCTCAATAAACTACTCTTGTAATTCATAAACCATTTGATTCCACGTAAACAATACTTAAAACAGGTTCAAACCATTATCCATTGCAAAACCATAATTGTCAAAAACTGTTTACAACAGCAAGTGAACAGTAAAACAAGATCCTTTTCCCTAACTATATTACTACATTTATCACAAGAATTTGTTACCATAATTATAGCATCTACCATCACCATCCTTATTACTCCAACCCAAACCCATAATTCTCAACAGATAACCAAAACTGTTTTTCCAGAAAGACTGGATCTCAAATGGACTTGTTTTAGCTAAACACAGATGGCTTAACAGCCAATGGTTTATGAATCCAAAGTTTTGATGTTCTTGGGAGTATACAGGCAAACAACAGAATCCAAATCGTAACCTCACAATTCAGAAACTTAAATAATGTAATTTGAATAGTAAATAGAAAGAAGCACCACCATCACCAATTCTTGATTTTGGAAAAGAGAACAAACATACCTATTTCAAAATTTTCATTTTGACTCTAAACAAATTGTGACTGGAGCATATTCTTACAACCATATGTTATCTTGATCTGATGCTTGAAAGATTATGTTCCAAAAAATAGAACCATACATCTATAGAAATAGTGTCTATAACAAAACTTGATTCATACACAGTGGATTATGAAACCCAAAAAGAACTCTATTGCTTAAAAAATAGAATCAGAGGAAATCACAAAGTAATTTCAAACCACAAAGTCAGATTATATATGATGTAATATGTCTAATTGAAAGAAATTATCAAGTGGGGTGTCAACCAAAATGACATCCACGATGTTTTTAAGATACTGGTAACAGATCATGTATTGGATAATCTGTAATGCAACATGTTCATGAATTGCATTTCAAAACAAAGGCAGTGGCATTCAAACACAGAGGAAATCAAAAGCTTCAAAATGTATTTTCAAACAAAAAAAGGAATCAGAGAAGAAAACAATCGAATCATATACTGTTGTAGTAGATTGATAAAAGGTTCATGCGTTTAGCCACCGACGAGCTCAAATTAGATTCGTTTAGGGCTTCAATGATGGAGGGCTTCAAGAACGGACGGTTCGGTGCGTTAGGGCTTCGACAATGGAGGAAGGATCGACGATGGGAAGGGTCGACGAGGGGTATTCGGTCGACGACGGAAAGGTTGACGATGGAAGGATCGACCGACGATGGAGGTTTGACGAGGGGCTTGGGGAACTCATTGTACCGTTTAGGACTTCAAAAGTTCACGTTCCAAATGTCTGCAAGGTTTTGAAGCTATTTTTATTGCTTCACCAGATAAGCAATTATAAGACAAAAAAAGACCTTATATCTTCGAAAAAACAAACGATCTTAATTAAAAACGCCTGTCCGCTTGCAGGCGTTTTTTAAAAGAAGACCTTATTAAGAAAAACAAACAAGGCCTTAATCTCATCCTTCAGTTTTGCTATTTTAGCTTTGAGGTCATTTTGAGACTTAAGGCTGGTCTTGAAATCATTTAACAAATAATCAAACACAAGACCTTTCTCCTCATCTGTATAAGAGTATAAATTATTGACCTTGTACATGGAAGCAGGATCCCAATCACTCAGTTTGATGTTTTCCTCAGCTTCCTTCATGTCAGCTTCAAAGATTGATTCGGGCTGACCATAATCAACCTCATCTAGTTCTAACTGTTCATCTTCTTGAGCCATCAGACATACATCATCATCTGAGGTGGATGATTCTGTATCCCAGGTTTCAGCGTATAATCCTTTTGCACTGGGTTTGTCTTCTGGCTTACCTTTATTGAGCTGAATATATTTCTTCTTGTATTTATCAGCTCAGTAAGCATTCTTATCAACAACAGATGTTGATTCTACCTTCTTCGATCTGTACTCAGCAGCAATATGTCCCTTTTTCTGACAGTTGAAGCACACATCATTCTTGGGATCAAAGGAACTCTTCCCTTTGCCCTTGTCAGATCTTCCTCTTCCCCTTTGAGCTCTTCTCAAATGTCTGGCTAACATTGCCATTTGCTCAGTGATATTCTGAACATCATCAGTATCACTTGAGTCTGAGTCTGAGTAGTCAGCTTGAGATTCTGACTCAGTCTCAGATTCAACAACCAGTGTCTTGGAACTTTTCTTCTTTTTCTGTGCAACCAATACAACTTCAGATTTATCCAAAGACTCCTTGAGTTGTTGTTGAGATGCTCTTTTGTGTTCAGTGATCTGTTCATGATTCAGCAGAAACCCATAAATGGACTGTAGGTTATACATGTGTAGTGTTCCTCTAGCCCTCTGTGCTGTGGTTACTTCATTGAACCTTTCTGGTAACACATCCAGAAATTTTAGCACGGGCTCAGCTTCATCTTTCTTCACACCCACACTTAGTAGGTCATTTATCAAGCAGTGAAACCTTGTGAAAAAAATCTGCCAAGGCTTCATTCCTTTTTGAAAAGAAGTTTTCATAAGATCTATTCAAGTGATTCTTCTTTTGCTGCTTGACCAGATCTGTGCCCTCATAAGTGACACTCAGCGTAACCCATATATCCTTCGCAGATTGACACCCAGTCACAGTGCACAAGATTTCATTAGTTAGGGAATTCGCTAGAACACTCTTTGCCTTGTCATCCAGATTGAAGAGTTTCCAGTCTTCATCAGTCCAGGATGCAGTAGGCTTTCTTGTTTCCTTTTCAGCCCTGCCAGGAGACGTATCACTGACAGTAGAAGGAATCTTGGGGATTATTGGTCCTTTAGTGATGACATCCGACATACGGTTATCAATGGACTTGAGAAAGAGCATGGCTCTGAACTTCCACATAGGATAGTCAGATCCATCAAATATGGGACATCCTTTAGCAGAGATCTGAGGAAAGTTTGATGGAGTATTGCTTGTCGACATTTCAATCTTTCTCAGAATCTTGAACTATTCAACTGATGAAATCGTTCAGCCTGCTCTGATACCAGTTGTTGGTCCATTGCTGAGAATAACAACAAGCAACAGTGTGTAGAAGGGGGGTTGAATACACTTTCTGCGGAAATTGAACAAATCAAATAAAAGTGTTACACACAGTAAATCAAACCATAATCATTCGAATGCTTTTATTAATATGAAGATGATTACAATGCTTTGAATAAGAAGATGATTACAGTAATAATCAAGTAAGCAACTCTTGATATATAATCACCTAATATAAATCTCTCAATCTCTCAAACTTAGCTATCTATAATCAACTTATGATTATAGATACTGACGACTCTCTAAACAGGATTTACACAGATTGAATCAACACATGACTACTTACCAATATCACAACTAATGTGATAAATCTGAACACACGAACGTCTTTAGCAATCTGTGATTATCTTGATACTGAATCAAGATTCGTAACACATACGGTGAGGTGAGGTTTTCGGCTCTGTAATTCTTATCAGAATTGTAGTCGTCGTCGTCGTACCTCTAAACTTATCAGGAGATAAGTATTTATAATCCTGTTTCTACGGTTCCTAACAAATTGGACTAATCCTAATTTGCTAACTAACTATCGGATAACTCGGAATCTTGAATCTTGAATCTTCTTATCTTGAGTCTTCAATCTTCAATCTGACTTCTTTATTCAGGCTGAGTTACTCAGCTTGAAACTCATCAAGCTGAGTTCTTCGAGAACAAACCCGAATTCAAACATGAACTAACATGTATAATTATTAACTCATCCTTAGAAGTCCAAAGAGTTAAATAAAACATATTTATTAACTCTGTCGAGCTGACTCTGCTTCTGAGCTGAGTCACTCAGCTTGAAACACATCAAGCTGAATACTCGATATATACCTTATGTGACATACACAGATTATCAAACACATTAATAATTTAGCTAAGGTATAATATAAACTGGTCGAACATATGCTTAGTTTATATTCAGCTTATACTCAGTCTGAATCACTATAAGTGTTCAGTCTGACTAAGCTTCATAATTCTGTGTAAGTTATATGTAGAACTCATCTTACAAACTTAACTTTGTCTCATCAAATCTTAACTGTTGAGATCATTTTCCCAACAAAATCGTACGAGATTACATTTTTAATCAATCTAGGAACGTAAAAACAATTCTCTAGTTCTATGATTAATCCTGAAGGTATGCTGAGACAATAGGTTCCTACAGCTTCAACACCAATGATGTAGCCTTCGCCTACACGTAGGTCCATGTCCCCTTTCCTTAGTTTCTTACTTCTCTTGAATCCCTGCAAATGATTGCAAATGTGATGATCACACCCGGTATCGAGTACCCATGATTCAAATGAAGTAACTTAGCAATCTATCATAAAGATACCTGACTCGTAGGTAGAAACGACGTCCAGCTGATCAATGTCGAGTGAGTGCTCGCAAATATCCTTGCTACCGCAAACTGGGCAACAAACGTCTAGTAGCTCATTCATCCAGTTGTCTTCCTCCAAGGACTCAACTACTATTGCATCAAAGGGGTCTGGGTACACCGGGTCATCTATTCACATTAAGAACTCGTGCATACCAACAACTGTTGTGTCTGGTTCACCAAACTTGTCCACTACCTCTGCCTGATAGCGGTCAGTTAGGGTACCGACCAAGAGCATCACAAGTTCACGCTCAGTGACTTGTCATACCATAATCATTAAGCAATCAACAACCTTCTCATGTTAATGAGATGATCACTCAATAACTGGTCTTCTTTCATCCCCTGTGAAAGAATATCCTTCATGAGCAGAAAACTGTTGGATTATGTGCAGAGATAGATAACATGTATCATCGTTTCCAATGCTATGTGACACTAAAGGATCACACCGCTACACACCCAATTAGAACCTTTTGGATTTAACTTTTTGTGTGGAAAAGAATAATTAATTAGTTTAATTAATTATTGAGAAAGAGAAAAATAATAATAGTTAATTATTATTAAAAGAGAGATGTTAAAATTTAGTTTAAATATTAACGGGACCAGTTAATTAATAGTTATTAATTAACTAGAAAGGTCAAGGGGTAATTTGTGTAATTGATTAATAGTTTAATTAAAGTTGGGCTTTAATTAAACGGGCTTGGCCTAATAAGGGTTTATTATATAAACCTAATTAGGCCTAATTAATCACATAAGTAAAATACAAAGCTACAAAGAAAAACCCTAAGGCTCTCCCTTCTCTCTCTCTATATCGGCCGACCCTTTCTCTCTTCGTGAGATCGACGGCGGCGAAAGGCCGCAGGGGCGGTGGTCGACGGCGGCACAGGTCACACACACACACGTGTCACGGCTTGATCCGAGGTTTAATCCTTAGGCGGTCTAGCAGCCAGTTCGAGGTGGTGCAGTAGCGGTGGATAGCCTGCAGCTGTCTAGAGGTCAAAAAGAAAAGTTTTAATCCCTATAGGTATAACTTTCTAACCCTGTTTTCTTTTAGTTCCTGTATGAGTTAGATGAGATCACTGGAGGGGCTTTTGATTTCCGCTGTGCATGTTTGATAACCTGTTTTTATACCCTACAAAACCTTTAAGTGGTATCAGAGCCACTTCTAACCTCATAGGGAACTAGGTAGGATTCTTTTTATCATGATGAATAGTTTTTTTTTCTTTTATCAAGGTTTAACTTTTTCTTTTGTTTATCCAAGTGTTTTAAAAATCAAGTTTTGATTTTTAAATGGATAACAAGAATTAGTTATGATAAAAGGATAAGGTTTAGGGTTTAAATTTTAAATATTATTTTTTTTTTATTGTTTGCGTAAAGGGATAGTGGCCGGCGGTGGTTTCACCACCGTGGCCGGCGGAGGCGTCGGCTGGCCAATCGCAGCCACCAGTTTGGTCGGCGGCTAAGGTGGTCGACGGCCCAGGGAACCGGCGGCGTAGGGGCGGCCCAGCTGCGGCTTGCGCCTGCGGCCCAGATCCAAACCGGCCCAGTTTGTGGTCGGCCCACGGTCTCACCTTTTTGGCCCAGTTTTGCGGTCCAAGAGTGCTTTTTTAGTTTTTTGGGTTTAGGGTAACACCTAACAGGATTAAAAACTAAAATATTATATGTTTTTTATTTTTTATAAAACTCATATATATAAAATATTAATTTTAATCAAGTATTGGTTAGAATTAATTATTTTAGTAATCCTACACGCATAACAATAATTAAATAATTTTATTATTTTAAATCAGGTGATTTTAACAGTTTGTTAAAGCCAAGATAATTCGTCGAGATATGATAATTAGAATCAGTTTTGTATGTATTTAGTTTAAATACATGTTTGGGATGCCATAGCCGAGCCCTCTTTTAGACCTTGTGGATTGTTTCCTTTACTGCACTTGTAGTTGTGTTTTGGTTTATTATTTTATGGTGTGGGGAGGCCTGCGTGCCACTTACAACCCCTATTCTTTTTTGTAAAAGTACTAGAATTAGCGGGCCTGCGTGCCTTTGATTATCTTGTAATTTTTATTATTTCTAGTTTTAGATTATAGAATAGAATAGTATTATTAGAATATTATTTTTTGAAGCTGATTCAAGAACCAAGGAGCAGGAAGCAGGATTGGATGCTGGAGCCAGTGGGAGCTTCAGAATGCCATGCCATGTGTGTTGTTTTTCCACTTAGGTTTTGACCGTCGCGTTTTTCGTGTGGCTCACGAAACCGACATTAGTAAAGGGCAAGGCTAAGGCATAGTTGTTTGTGGTTGTTTTATTTCTTTACATATTATATATATGCGTGGTTGTGATTAACACGATGAAATAAAACAAGGGTTTTAATAATAGTTTATTATTGAAACAAATTTTTTTTAAAAGAAAACTGGCATTAATGTTTTTCATGTTAAAAACTTGGAAATCCTTTTTAGAAAAATCTTAGATCAGTGTGCTACCCACCTAATGGTAGACCCTTGCTGTTAAATGGTACTCGGGTGTCGGAAGTGGCCAAACCTTGGGCATCCGGGTTTAAACCGTTGCGGGAAGGGGCATGAAAGATTCTGCGATAATCGGGAGTCCCGGCCAGAATTCATGCTGTCTTAGGTGGTGCGATCTATTTTGGTGATAATCGGGAGTCCCGGCCTAAAATGTTCTAGAGGGACTAAACATGCACTGTTCTCGTAATCGATGTCCCGCGGATCTAGGAGTCGTGTCCAGCTAGGATACGATTGGTATAGTTTTTACCTACCAGAAATAGCATTGTCCCGGTGGGAAGTGCCCAAACCTTGCATCGGGAAATGTGAAATATGGATCCTAGTCTAATAATTTTTGTTAAAAGGTAATAATTATTAGAAGATATAATCAATACTGAATCGGTTTTATCTTTTTCTTTTTCTGTAGATGTCTATTATATCTGTTATTCCGTTTTATTCACCAAGAGAATCTCTAAGTCTCATCACTAGCAAGTGGAAGCTTTCGGGTCCAAACTTTGCTGTTTGGAAGATGCATCTGAAAAATGTTTTGGATGCACAGGGAAAGCTTCACATCATTGAGACATTGCCTCCAGAACGACCAGGAGTAGATGCCCAGGATAGTGAGTATGACACTTACTATCAGTATCTGGCTGACGAATCTGATGTTATGTCGATTCTCGTTCTCACCGCATCATCCGAGTTTACGGACGATCTCCGTGAGAAGTCATCTTATGAAGTTGTTCAAGGACTGGAGCAGAAGTTCAAGTTTAGTGAACGGATATGTCGTATGCTATTGATGAGGGAAATCCTTTCAGCCAAGATGAAAGAAAGTCAGCCTATTAGCGATCATCTCATTAATATGAGAAGGCTCTTGGATTGCTATGAGAGCTTGGGGTCAAAATCAAAACCACATGAGATAGTTATGCTCTTGTTCGGTTCCTTGTCGGACTACTACCAGAAAAGAGTAATGTATGTCCTCGGGGATTTTGAGATGACTGTCGCAGGGTTGCACGAAATCCTCATGTGCATTAGCGACGAGTTGAACCCAAAGCAGCTAGAGTCACCAGTTGTGGACCCTATGCAGGAGGATGACTGGCTGGAAGAACTTGGAGAAATTTGTTGCCCAGACTGTGGTAGCAAGGATTCATGCGAGCACTCACTCGACATAGATCAGCTGGACATTGGTTCACCCAATGATACAGGTATCTTTATGATTAATTGTCTTATTACCTCTTATGAATCATGGGTATTGGATACCGGATGTGGTCATCACATATGCAATCATTTGCAGGGATTCAAGAGAAGTAAGAAGTTGAGACAAGGAGATATGGATCTGCGGGTAGGCGAAGGCTCCATGGTTGGGGCTGAAGCTGTAAGGACATATTGTCTTAGTTTGCCCTCGGGCATGGTCTTAGAACTAAAACCTTGTTTTTAGGTTCCAAGACTAATTAAGAATGTTATCTCGTTTGATTTGCTTATAGACTGTGGATTTGCTTATGTTTTAAATGAAAAGATTATTTCTTGTTTCAAAAATGATGTTTTCTATTTTAAAGCTACTCCAGAAAATGGTCTATATACGCTAAATCTAGATAACAATGACATCTATCATATAAGTAAAAGATCCAAGAGTAACTTGAATCAAACTTATCTCTGGCATTGTCGTTTAGGACATATAAACGAGAAACGCATTGAGAAACTCCGAGATGACGGAATTCTAGAACCTTTTGACTCGGAGTCATATGACATATGCGAATCTTGCTTATCTGGTAAAATGACAAAGCAGCCTTTCAACAGTGAGAATGAAAGGGCTAGTGAGCTATTAGGGATTATACACACAGATGTGTGCGGACCCTTTACTCCGGAGGCTAGAGGAGGATACCGGTATTTCAAAACCTTTAATGACCACTTCAGTAGGTTCGGTTATGTCTACCTCATGAGACTTAAATCTGAAAGTTTTGACAAGTTCAAACAGTTTCAGAATGAGGTACAAAATCAGCTGGACAAGAAGATAAAGTCGCTTCGGTAGGATCGAGGTGGCGAGTATCTGAGTCAGGAATTCGACGATCATTTGAAGGAATGTGGGATTGTTTCACAACTCACACCTCCGTATACACCTCGGATGAATGGTGTGTCAGAAAGGAGGAATTGTACACTGCTTGACATGGTACGATCAATGATGAGTCGAAGTTCACTACCATTGTTGTTTTGGGGACACGCACTCGAGACAGCAGCGTTAATGCTGAACCGGGTTCCAACCAAATCGGTTGAAAAGACATCGTTCGAGGTATGGACGGGGAAAAAGCCCAAAATGTCTTTTCTAAAGGTCTGGGGATGTGAGGTGTATGATAAGCGAACATTCACGGATAAACTCAACCCTAAATCAGATAAGTGTATCTTCGTGGGCTATCCCAAGGAAACCATGGGATACTATTTCTATAACCCAGACGAGAACAAAGTCTTTGTTGCTCGTAAAGGGGTATTCTTGGGGGAGAAATTTCTTAACTCAGAAACTCCAAGAAAAGAAATAGAACTTCAAGAAATTGAAGAGGAGGAGAATACACCACCACCGATTATCGAACCTGTAGTTCAACAAAGAATTGTTGAACCCCAACCCGAGTCTATGGTTGAGGAGGAAGTGCAAACACAAGACCTTCGCAGGTCTAGTAGGCCACGTCATGAGCCAGATAGGTATCTGGGATTCCTAGTTGCTCAAGACGAAAGGGATCTTTTAGAACCCACTACCTACCAAGACGCTGTCTCAGGTTTAGAATCTGAGAAATGGCTGGAAGCCATGAAGGCAGAGATGCAATCCATGTATGACAACCAAGTTTGGAAGTTAGTGGATTTGCCTCAACACAGTAAAGCTGTTGGGTGCAAATGGGTCTTCAAGAAGAAGACAGACATGGATGCAAAGGTGCATACCTTTAAAGCAAGGCTAGTGGTAAAAGGTTTCACGTAAACTCATGGTGTTGACTATGATGAAACTTTTTCCCCAGTAGCAATGCTTAAGACTATTAGGATTCTGATGGCCATATCAGCATACTTTGACTATGAGATATGGCAGATGGACGTCAAAACCGCTTTCCTTAACGGGAAACTGACAGAGGATGTATATATGATACAACCGGATGGTTTTGAGGAACCAAAGAACCCTAATAAAGTATGCAAGTTTCTTAAATCGATTTATGGACTAAAACAAGCATCTAGGAGCTGGAACTTGCACTTTGATGAGTGCATCAAAGAATTTGGTTTTACCAAAAGTGAGTTCGAGTCGTGTGTTTACACTAAATTCAGTGGGAGCGCGGTAACCTTCCTAGTCTTGTATGTAGATGACATACTGTTAATAGGAAACAATATACCAGTATTACAAGAAGTAAAATCCTGGTTAGGTAAATGTTTCCAAATGAAAGACTTGGGAGAAACTGCTTATATACTGGGTATAATGATCTATAGGAATAGATCTAAGCGGCTTATCGGACTCAGTCAAAGTACTTATATTGGCAAAGTCATAAAAATATTCAAGATGGATGGATCCAAGAAAGGATTTATTCCTATGCAATCTGGCGCGATTTTGAGCAAGGCTCAGTGTCCTGTGTCTAGTCAAGATCAGGACAAGATGAAATTGATACCATATGCCTCGGCAGTTGGTTCAATTATATATGCCATGCTGTGTACTAGACCCGATGTTGCCTATTCTATCAGTGTCACGAGTAGATATCAGCAAAATCTTGGTGAAACTCATTGGGTAGCCGTCAAGAATATTCTCAAGTACCTGAGAAGGACGAAAGACATATTCCTAGTTTATGGAGGTTCAATGGATGAGCTCAGTGTGACTGGTTACACTGATGCTAGTTTCCAAACCGACAGAGATGACTTCAGGTCGCAGTCAGGATTTGTCTTTACCCTAAACGGAGGAGCCATATCTTGGAAGAGTCAGAAGCAAGATACAATAGCAGATTCCACTACAGAGGCAGAGTATATTGCAGCAAGTGATGCGGCAAAAGAAGCTGTCTGGCTGAAGAATTTTATCTAGGATCTTAGAGTTGTTGCCAGTATCTCTAGACCGATCGATATATTCTGTGACAACTCAGGGGCTGTAGCGCAAGCTAAAGAGCCTAGAGACATAAGCGGACTAGGCACGTACTCAGGAAATATCACCTCATCCGAGAGATCATTGGAAGAGATGATATTAGACTGCAAAAGATACCGACGGATGACAACGTTGCTGACCCGTTGACGAAGCCGCTAGCTAGGGCTAAGCATGAGAGGGATGCGAGTTCTGTAGGAATGCAGTACTTGGAACATAGCAGCTAGTTCGTGTTTTTGATTATTACTATGGATGTAACTTGAAACCTTTTATTATGTATTTACATTTCATGGGATTAAATAAGAGGTATTTGCATAATGTTTCGTAGTTATCCATTTTTAGCATGTTTAACCTATCCATGACAAGTCAAGTTATGAATTGTCTAAATGCCCGTAGCTATTTAATGTAGTGGGAGCTACATTAGGGAGGTAACGCTATTATGGATATTTGATGATTTATTCGGTTATGAATAAAAGCACAAGGTTGTGACCAAATATTCATAGATATTTATCAGGGGATAAATATTGGGGTGATCCGCATCGGGCTTACTTCATGGAGCATTAACATAAGTAAACCTGATAGGTTGTCCTTAGACCTGAGATATTTGGTTTGGGGCATGGTAACTTCTGTACTTTAGGATGTTCTAACGTCACGTCGTAACAGGGTGATCATAAGGGGCTTGTCTAGGTGCAGCAGAAGCCGTGTGCTCAAATTGCAAATAGTCAAGATGGGATTTGCACCTCTTTTTTTAGGAGAGATATTTTCTGAGCTCCTCGACGATTAAGAATACTGAAAATGCGTGGCCGCGCTCGGTTAGAATGATAGTTATTCATTCGGCAAACCGTAACTGCAGAGTGTCGAAATCAGAGTCGAGAAAATCTGAGTATTAGATGAGATCCCTGCTCCTTGTCAAATACTCACATTACGAAATATCGCGATGCAAAAGGAAAAGCCTAGATAATCCAAGGTGTAGATTATATCTCTAGATATAAGAGATTTCATAGTCTGGTTAACCTAAGTGTCTGGCTAGGGACCTCGTTAGGCCAACGATGTACAAGAAGTGTTACTTATCTTGCACAAGTGGGAGTCTGTTGGATTATGTGCAGAGATAGATAACATGTATCATCGTATCCAATGCTATGTGACACTAAAGGAGCACACCGCTGCACACCCAATTAGAACCTTTTGGATTATAACTTTTTGTGTGGAAAAGAATAATTAATTAGTTTAATGAATTATTGAGAAAGAGAAAAATAATAATAGTTAATTATTTTCAAAAGAGAGATGTTAATATTTAGTTTAAATATTAACGGGACCAGTTAATTAATAGTTATTAATTAACCAGAAAGGTGAAGGGGTAATTAGTGTAATTGATTAATAGTTTAATTAAAGCTGGGCTTTAATTAAACGGGCTTGGCCTAATAAGGGTTTATTATATAAACCTAATTAAGCCTAATTAATCACATAAGTAAAATACAAAGCTACAAAGAAAAACCCTAAGGCTCTCCCTTCTCTCTCTCTATCTCGGCCGACCCTCTCTCTCTCTCTCTTCGTGAGATCGACGGCGGCGCAAGGCCTTAGGGGCGGTGGTCGACGGCGGCGCAGGTCACACACACACATGGGTCACGGCTTGATCCGAGGTTTAATCCTTAGGCGGTCTAGCAGCCAGTTCGAGGCGGTGCAGTAGCGGTGGATAGCCTGCAGCTGTCTAGAGGTCAAAATGAAAAGTTTTAATCCCTAAAGGTATAACGTTCTATCCCTCTTTTCTTTTAGTTCCTGTATGAGTTAGATGAGATCACTGGAGGGGGTTTTGATTTCCACTGTGCATGTTTGATAACCTGTTTTTATACCCTACAAAACCCTTCAAAAGCGTCCATAGCACTCGCTATCCTTGAAATGCTCTTTTAAACCCTGCACAACCTCAAAAACCGATTTATTCTTGAGTCCATCCGAATACTCAGATTCTGTGGAGAGTATCAGAATTGACATGACTTCAGATCATCAGACAAATACTTTTAATACGTATCATACTCTCCATCCTGAGCAAAATAGTCAGGTCGTGCTGGAGGAGGTTTGTCTACTGTGTACAACCTTCCATGCGCCTTTAGGATATTCCTAAAGTGCAACTTCCAAACCATAAAGTTTGGACCTGAAAGCTTCCACTAGCTCATGATTAGGCTAAGAGACTCCTCAGGTGTATAAAACGGTATAACAGATAATATTGACATCTATAGAAAAAGCAAGAAATAAACATTTCAGTAATTTAATTCCTCTAAAATAATTTATAACCCTTTAAATAAATATATTTTAGAATATGATCCATATTTCACACGTACCGGTGCATGGTTTGGGCACGACAACACTGACCCCGTGCTATTTCTGGTGGGTATAAACCATACCGATCGTGTTTAAACCAAAACACGACTTCTATATCGTTGGGACATCGAATGAAACATTAATTCGTACATATTTAGTCCTCCTAAGTGCACTTTGGGCCCGTCACATCAGGGGATCACCAAAATAGACCTCACAATCTAAGACAGGGGGAACTCTGGCCCGTCACATCAGGGAATCGCAAAGTCTTTCACCCCCTCCCCACATCAGTTTGAACCCCGGTGCGCATGGTTTAGGCACGACAACACACCGAAGTACTGGGAGCAGGAAATGTGTACCATTAGATGGGTAGCACTACTGGTCTAAAATTTTGAAAGGGTTAACTTGTTTCAAAAATATTTTGCCAGTTTTAACCATTTTACATAACTTGTAAAACATATAACCTTTTTAAGTGAAAAACTTTTCATCTTAAAAAATATCCATTATATATGTATATGGTTTTCAATGACATGCATGCAATATTAAATAATTAAATCACAACCATGCAACTAATAATAGCAATAATAGGCCAACACACAAAAGCCTTTGACCATCACTGGTACATAATTAAAATTAAGCACCCATGTGGTCAAACCCTAAAGTGGATCATAAACAACATACAAGGCATGAATCTGATGCTGATGCTCCCACTAGCTCCAGCATCCGTGGCGTCCTCTCTTCTTTGTCTTGATCCTTGTCTTGATTGGCTCCAATATTACATTTACAGATATCAAATTAACCTATTACAATTTTGATAAAAAAAACTAATACCCTATTACATAATAATTCAAAGGCATGCAAGCCCGCTAAATCTAGTACTTTTACAAAATTGAATTGGGGTTGTAAGTGGCACGCATGCCTCCCCACACCAGATAAATAATAAATGTAAACCAATCCATAAAACAATAAACAACAACAAACTTGATCCACTATGTTTAAGGTGTTTGGCTTAAAATAAATAATCAACCACGTACAAGTAATTAAATAACAATAATACACGCATTATAAACCAACATATACATATATAATTCCGGGCAGATTCAAACTTGGATCTATAACACCAAAACATAAACTGGTTTTGTGTTGATCCCCAACATTTAACCTGGACCTCAAACTGAGCCTTTTTGTTAAATATCACAAACTGGATAAAACAAAAAATACCACACTGGTTAAACGTTAAACATTATTAAATAAATAATAATATAAACTGGAAACTTGATTTAAAATTTCAAGAACTTTGAACTTTTAAATTACCCCAAGTTTCACACTCAATTTATACAAATATATATATAAAGCATGTAAACTGGAAAATTTATCCGGTTAAAAGTCAAAACTTTGACCTTTTACCGTAAACCAAAGTTTCTCACATATATAAATGTATAAATTTATAAATAAGATAATCTGGAAACTTTAATTGGTTAAAAGTTATAAACCTTGACCTTTGACCAAAAATAAAGTTTCACGCAGTTGATATATAAATAATATATAATCAGCAAAAACTGGAAAATTTAATGGTAAAAAGATCAGAACTTGATTCTTAAACCAAAAACAAAGTTTCACACCAATATATATAAACAATATATTTAATCAGCAGAACTGGAAAATTAATCAGGTAACAAATCAGAAACTTGATCCTAACCACATACTAATTTTCGCAAAACATACATGCATATATATCTATGATTAACTTGTTCCCCATCGAGCCTAGAAGCAGGCTCTGATACTATTGTAGGGATTTACAAGGCACAAACATGCACAACGAAAGAAAAACATAAACTTGTAAATCCCGTTCCCAGGATCACAACTGGATCAGATGGGGAAACAATTTCAGAAATCATATACCAGATATATAGAACATGCAATATTCACAGGTTTAAAACAGGTTTATATAAAAGATAGAGGTTATACCCTAAAACTGCTGAAGGGGGATACACAGCTACTGCACCCTTGAACAACCTGCTAGACCGCCTACCAAACAATACCAGAGAGCAAAAGTCCCGCGTGTGTGTGATCCGCCAAAAGCCACCGGCTTTTGGCCTAACCCTATCGCCGCCGAGAAGGGCAAGCCGCCGTAAAGGGGCTGCCTCGGCTTAGGTTCGATCGCTAGAAAGAATGAGGGCCACCGCAGGGGGCCGCCGTCGTCTGTCGGAGGGGGGCTTCCTCTCCGCCGCTATTAACCGCCGCAAACCACCGATTAGTGGTGGTGGTCTTCGGCTGAGAAAGTGAGAGCAAGAGAGAGAGAAGGTTTTATCCTTTTTAGTGGCTTATGTTAATTTTAAGGATTAACTAGAAATCAAGGGTTAATCTCATTTAAATAGCTATTTAAATGGATTAAGCCCATGGACCTTAAGCCCGGTCCGTTTGACCAATAACTTTGATCATTTAGACAAAACGACCCCTCTAGTTTAGTTAATATTAATTAATCAACTATTAATTAATATTTTTCTAACCAAACTCTATTTATTAAATATTTAATCAATATTTAATATTCCCTTTTTCCAATAATAAATATTTATTTATTATTTCTCTCTTTTCTTATAATTAAACAACTGTTAATTATAATCCTTACACACAATGTATTGCTTCCTGGTTCATTATTTGGGTGTGCAGCTGTGTGACCCTTTAGTGACTCATAGTGTCGATGGATGTGATGACACGTGTACACTATCCCTGCACACAATCCTTTCATAATCGATTTCAAACAAAGAGTGTTTGCTATCGTATTTGCCATAAGTTTGTTAGACTTCAAGTGATAAAGGGTGTTTGTGTTTCAAGGGTACTCGATACCAAGCAAAAGAAATTTAAGGTAGTTCATGTTTCACTTAAGATTAGGTGGAAAGGATAAAAACTCCTTTAACATATCGAATAAGATCAATAGTTGTTGGCATCCGGCATCCTAATCCAATTGCATCTGACAAGTTAACATTTGACATTTGCTAACCATAAATCAAACATGCTTTGAAGACTAGTACCATTGGAAAGACATTCTTTGACAACAAACAAGACTTTTGTTCGTAATGCTAATGTGTTAAAATAACAGTACTAATGTTATCACTATGTGCTCTAACCATAACCAAAGTTAATTATGGTAGTCTAGTGGGAGAGTTGTAATACTGCAAATCTAGTGTTATGAAATCCTGGCTGACCTGGACGGTTGAACTGGTTAACCCGTAATTAGACGGGAGAGTTGTAATACTGCAAATCTCAAGCCATTCTTTTTAAACACAGTGGAAGTGTCGCAATAAAATAATATATACAATAACACCCACAAAACAAAATACATATTGTACAATAAACACAGTATATCATTTCGTATTACAAAAGATTAACAAAAGATGATTGTGTTGGAGTATGCCCGCTGACACACGTACGCCATATGGATCATTACCGATAATGTATGGGCCTATTGGGTCACACACCGGGGACCTATATTGATAGACTTTAAGATGGAGGGACCAATGGTGTTAAAATAGGAAAGTTTTGATGCAGGCCGCGTTAGCGGCGCTAACCTTTTGGGGTTAGCGGCGCTATACCATAAAAGTTAGCGGCGCTAACGTCTGACAGATTGCATGCAACTTTAAATTCCACCTCCTCTCTTGCCCAATGCATGGGCTTGCTTTTGTGGACTTCTTGGCCGGCCAATGGAAGATCAAGTGGCATCTTGGAGTCTATAAAACAACTTCATTTGTCATTTGTTCTAATTTCTTTGCTACTTTCACACAAAACCCACTTAGTTAAGAGACTTTGAAAGTGTTCTTTGTGTGTGCATCCAAGAGGTCCGAATTTCTGGATTATTGTGGTTGTTCTTGCTAAGGATTCAAGTGTTGAAGTCCTTACAAGCTTGCTAGTACAAGGAGAAGGAGTATACCCGGGGTGGACTACATTAGAGGATGGCTTCTTTGGTCTTCTAGTCATCACCATTCATCCAATTTGCTTCTGGAGCTAAGGTGAAGGGTATAATCTTCTTTCCTTCCTTTTTCATGTTGCAAATGTTAGCTATAGAGTTTGGTCCATCTTTTGGGGTGTTATGCTTTACTTTCTTGTAGCTTGTGTTTTGATTGTTGTACATGGTTGCTTCCGCTGCGTACATAGAACCCCAACAGTGGCATCAGAGCCACCTCTATACTACTTCTGCACATGGTGGCCTGAAAAACCCAAAAACGATTTTTTGTTTTCTGACCAGAAGGGTTAGCGGCGCTAACTATTTATAGTTAGTGGCGCTAACTCCTTAAAGTTAGCGGCGCTACCATGTCTGGCAGTGCTGTTTTTGGTTTTTTAAACATTAAAAATATTTTTGGGTTTTTGGCATTTTGTTTTAGTTTCTGGATTTTTGGTCCAGAAATTAAAATTATTTATTTAAAATTGCCTTGTATAATGGTTGCTGTATTTATATGTATGTTATTATTTTGGCATGAAAATGATAATTGCATATACTTACCTTATGTATTTATGCATATGTTTCATCAAAAATGGTTTGATGTTACTAATGCATAAATACATGGGATTTTTTGTGCCTTGAGTGTTTTTGGAAAAATCTTAACCATTATACATAAGTTTACATGGTTTTGTGTGGCACACCATGTTGTTCTTGTTGTTCATTAGTGAATATTTCTTGTTCATGTGATGTTGGTAACCCTAGAATATGCCCTAGACCTTGTGGACGTGTGGTTGTATGATTTTATTATTATTCATTCATTTGGTGACTTTAAGTCACATGGTTTGTAATAATAATTAATTTTATTTATTTGGTATGTAATTTGTATTTGTGGCTTGCATGCCATTTAAATATTCCATATTATGTATTTGTACTAGAAAATAGGAATTTGTGGCTTGCATGTCATTTATTTAATTTTCTATGTAATTGTAATATGGAGCAACCATCGGGAGTTTATGGAGTGACGGCTTGGCGAACACAAATCCGGGAGGCCTAATGGAGGTGGCGGGTTTAGTGGGAGCACATCCAAAGTCAAGGAAGTTTTGTCCTTAGATGACTTTGTTTTCCCGTAGTGGCTCTCGGAAAAACGCATAGGTTTTAGGGGCATGGTTACCAACTATGAGTATGTGTGTGATAGTTTTATTATATTGTTTATGCATGAGTTGTAGGACTATTGCATGCTAGACAATTTTTGATAAATAATAAAACCCAAGAGTTTTAAAAATGGTATAACAACTCTCGCGCGCACTTGATTAACAAAGAGGATATAAATTGGTTTAGTATCCGCATAGTGAAAATACTTGGTTTTAGTCACATTTTCTAAATCCCGTTTTCTAAATGTAAATCTTATGCCGTCAATAAGATGACACCACCCAAATCTATCCGCACAAGGGTTGATTGTCGAGCTTTAGCCGAGTCAATTTTTGTGTGAGTTGTGTGGAAGGTGCGTGTGGCAACTCGCAAGGTCGATTGTCGAGCTTTAATCGAGTCGATTATTGGGCTATAGTACCACCGTGTATTTTGATGGTTAATTTACGGTTTCAAATTAATATTTCATATAATCGTCGAGATCTAGCCGAGGTTATGTAAAATATTATTTTGAGATTGGTGTGGAGGGATCAAACATGCCAAACTTGGCACTATGGTTGTCAAGTAGGATCCCGCAAGGAACTAAGAGTTGCAATAATGGATTGCAATCGCTCAATGGTTGCCGGCCTAAATAGCTTTGCCACGTGATCCGCGGAAAACCCGTCACGGTGCAAGGTGAAATATGGTTTTTAGCCCTTGTTAAAATAGTTGTTTTTCATTAAAAATTTGGGGTAATTATTTTAACAAGGATTTCAATCGGACTAGCCAAATCTACTTTGCATTTTATAGATGGCATCAACTAGCACCAACAACAACACAACATTTCCTCTAAGGATTTTTCTTGAGAAGGACAAACTTGATGGGACCGATTTTATGGATTGGTCAAGGCAACTTAGGATAGTCCCCTGACATGAGGACAAGTTGGCCATCATCAAGGAACCCATCCCCGAGGTCCCTGCATCCAAGGCGAGTAGGGCAATCAAGGAGGTGTTTGAAAAACGTCTCAAAGACATCACCGAGGTCACTTGCCTCATGCTTAGCACGATGAGCTCCGACTTGCAATAGTCGATGGAGCATCTTAGTGCCTATGACATGATGCGCGAGTTGTCGGACATGTTCCAACAACAAGCGAAGCAAGAACAGTATGGTTGTCTGAATGACCTACTCGGTTCCGGTTGTAAGAGGGCGGGAACGTGTCCCACCATGTTCTTAAGATGAAAGCGTTGGTGGAACGCCTCGAGAGGTTGGGATTTGCCATGGCGAGAGAGATGGCGGTAGACTTGATACTACGGTCTCTCCCACCATCATATCATCAATTCATTGTGAATTATCATATGCATGGGATGGATAAATCCCTAATGGAATTGCATGGTATGCTGCGGACCGCCGAGTCCAACATGACCAAGCAAAAGCCATCTACCTCCGTTCCCGTCTTGGCCATCAAGGAGGGTGAGTCCAAGAAGAGGAAGAAACCAGCCTCTACCCCGAAGGGTAAAGGTAAGGGTAAGGTTGGGGCACCCAAGCCGAACCCTGCCCTGGAGCCAAAGCCGAAGGGTTCCACCCCTCAAGCCAAGACTCCGGAAGAGGAGGTTTGCTTTTTCTGTGGGGTGAAGGGGCATATGCGCCGGAGCTTCCCTAAGTACCTAGGGGGCCTGAAGAAGCTACGAGCTTCGGGAGCGGGCGCTTCTACTTCTGGTACGTTTATGATTGAACTCCATCATACTTCTACATATGACGGCTGGGTTTTAGATACCGGCTGTGGCACTCACGTTTGTAACATTGTGCAGGTGCTAAGGGAAAGTAGAAGGTTGAGAGATGGAGAGCTAGAGCTAATAATGGGGAACAAGGAGGTCCTCCCCGTATTTGAGAAAGGAAGCGTATAGCTTAATTTTAAATCTGGCTATTCTATTATTTTAAAAGATGTATGCTATGCGCCACTTGTGGCACGAAACATTTTATCTTTTTATGCTTTGTACGATGATTGATACTCTTTTAAATTTGAAAATGGTTGGATTTCATGTTTCAAGAATGGTGTTTGTTATTTTAAAGCTTATCCATGTCGTGGTATATACGAAGCTTATGCATACATAGAAAATAATTGAGCAATCATGAACATTGATTCTGGATCCAAAAATGGTTTGGATAAGTTTTCCTTATGGCATAGTCGTCTTTGCCATAGAAACAAGAAACGCATCACCAAGCTCCAAGCGGATGAGATCTTGGAATCATTTGACCTCGGGTCAAATGAAGCGAGTCTTGTCTATTAGGCAAGATGACTAAGTCACCCTTTAACGGTGTGGGTGAAAGGGCTAAATGCTTGTTGGAAATAGTGCATACCGATGTATGCGGTCCGTTCAAGCATGTTACAAGGAACAACTATAGATACTTCGTTACATTTACTGATGATTTCAGTATGTCTACTTGATTAGGCACAAGTCTGAGACCTTTGAGGTCTTTAAGACATTCCAAAACGAAGTACATAATCAATTGGGAAAGACTATCAAGATACTTCGCTCCGATAGGGGAGGCGAATACTTGAGCTCGGAGTTCCGTGATCATCTTGCTAGTTGTGGGATTATTTCACAACTAACTTGTTGGTGCATAATTGTAAATCCCTAGTTCTTATCAATCCAATACATACATGTTTACTTGAAAGGTTAATTCAAATGTGTTTTGATTAATGGTTTGCATGTTTATACATTCTAAGTGGTTACTTATGTTTGTCTTAAGCTTACAAGTACTTAGTCATGTGTTGATTTGTGTTTGGAAGTTTAAATATGTGTGAATGTCATCACGTGCGTGATGAGTCCACTACGTGCGTAGTGGAGCTAACTACGTGCGTGGTGAGGTGGTCGATTAAAGTTAAATTAATTATCATTAAAACACCCGGTACGTGCGTACTGGACTAACTACGTACGTAGTGCAGAGCATTACGTGTGTTGGAGATAACAAGCGGTAGAATGAAGGATTGCTAAGATAACTATGAAGAGATAGAGAGAGAATCTCGTTTCACCTTCAAAACACACATAGTTTATTTCATGTAAGTGTGGCAATCCTTACATTTCCTTGTCTAGCACAAGGGTTATATACCTATAAGGTATATTTACAATAAGCACCCTCAACTATTGTTAAACTCCTATTCTATTACAATAATACAGTTCTAACAATCTCCCCCTTTGGAATGGAATAGGAGTTGTAGAATAAAATGAATAGGAGTCTTGATCTTTTCAGCATCTTGAGGGTCTTGTGCTTATTGTCTTGTATTGCTCCGGTAACCTAAGGCATTGATCGCCTTCGGTTATATAATCAATTTAGCATATAGAGGTTTTTAGCATGTGGATCATTGAGCATTGATAGCATCAGCGGAAGCATAAAAGGATTCATCAACAGGAGAGAATATGTTTCTTACTCCCCCTAGAATCACAACCGGGGAAACCCTCCCCCTACAATGTAGCTCTCGAGCATTTAGGCAATTAGCAGAAGCGTATAAGGATTCATCATCAGAGGAGAATATTTTGCTTACTCATCCTAGAATCACAAACGGGGAAACCCTCCCCCTACAATGTTGCTCTTGATCCTTGACAAAATTTGGGGCGAGAATACTTGCTCTTTCTTCTGAGTAGTTCTCCCCCTAGACTGAATACCTGCTAAAGTATGTCTCAAGCAGTAACCAACTGAATAAATCTTTATATCTCCCCCTCATGATGTCCAAAGTCTACTTGTCATCATGAAAAATGTTCAGTTGTGAAGTATCAGTCTATTAACTTCTACCACTTGTATGCCAAAATGGATCGTTGAGGAGTGAATGTAGATCAGGAGTGAATATATCAACCAAATCAGAAATATGAGAAGTCTCGTACAAGATTATCAACCTAGTCCGGATCACAACAAGGAACAAAGAGAACGAAAGACAAGTGGATGCAAACGAACTTGGAACGGATAAGGATTCTATAGAATGATATGAGCATTAAGGAACACAGGGAGCTTGAACTAATATTCAAGGGAATTCAACCTGTACAGCTATAGAAAAGGTGACTCTGAACAAATAACGTGAACAGGGAGTCAGATGCATCCTTATTCGAAAGCACACAAATATCTATCAAACTCTTCGAAAACATGAAAAAAACGGATGTTGGTTAAGACAATCAAGTGACGATACATGAATTCTGAAAGATTAGAATGACAAACGAGAATTCAGAACTGACTGATAAAAGACTACCAAGATTCTAAAGTAACAAGGAATGGATGGCCAAAATCTGATTTTGAGACCAGATATTGGTGACACTAAAAAAGAAGAACCAAAAATCAGTTAGGAAAGGACAGGATGACTAGACATAGGGTATTAGGAATTAAGTACATGGTACTAATGACCAAAATCTAACCCAAATCTAGAAACATCAGAATGATAACTGAAACTTTGAGGACTCCTGACTCAGTCAAAAAATCCAAACACTTGACTTAGAAATCAAGGTGGCAACTTAAATCAGTCAGAACGACGACGGGGGTTCGGGGGCAGCGCCCCTGATAGCGGGGTCCAAGGGGCAGAGCCCCTGGCTGGGGTCGCATGCGATTGGATCCACACGATAGGATGTGCGATTTGATATGAATCTAATCACATGCGATTGGGTATGAATCGAATCGCATGCGATTGGGTCTATGCGATTGGATATGATTGAATCGCGTGCGAATGGTTCAGGTTGAATCGCGTGCGAATGGATATGCGATTGATTCGCATGCGATTGACTAGATGCGGCTGATAGAACCCTTGTACTTAGCCAAATTCAACTCGATCGCATGCGATTGCCCTTGAGTGCGGTTGATAGCGATTCGAATCGCATGCGATTGGATCCATTGTGGCTGATAGAGAACTTGTACTTAGCCAAATTCAACTTGATCGCATGCGATAGCCATGGATGCGGCTGATAGATCTGAGATGTCACTTTCAGATCTGTTGACTTTACTCTGAATAGTGTCTACCCACTTGTACCTGATGTGATCTTTACTTGTGCAGGTTCCACACTCCAGCACCCATACCAGCACTTGATTTCACACACAAACACCAGTTTTTTGGTGTTTTTATCCTTTTTGAAATCAAAATCTCAGATCTACTTTCTTCTTTATTTTTCCAACTGTTCTTGATAAAATTTCAGAATCTTCATACTCGGTCAGATTAAAATCGATTTTCTTGTGGTTGATTCAAATAACATTTTCGACCATTTCTCTTTTAAAATTTGAACCAAAACCACGTAAAAATGATGCCTTCGTAGATGAAGCAATAAATTCAAGGGATGAACAATAAACCCGAGAAATCTTCGATTTTTCTGCCTTTTTCGTGTATAGAACAGTTGAGTTTACCTTTTTCGATCAAAGAACAGTAGATGTTGCTCGATTCTCCAACGATAACCCCTATTTTCAGATCATAGACGAGATTTTTGAGATGAAAACCGTATGATCAGCCCCTTTTTCTTCGATGAACAGCCCCTTTGATCTTCAAACTTCGATATGTTGATGTTATCATCGATAGATCTTCACTCCTTTGGCTCTGATACCACTTGTTGGGATTAAACAAGCGGTAGAATGAAGGATTGCTAAGATAACTATGAAGAGATAGAGAGAGAATCTCGTTTCACCTTCAAAACACACATAGTTTATTTCATGTAAGTGTGGCAATCCTTACATTTCCTTGTCTAGCACAAGGGTTATATACCTATAAGGTATATTTACAATAAGCACCCTCAACTATTGTTAAACTCCTATTCTATTACAATAATACAGTTATAACAACGTGCGTAGTGGAAATTAATTAAGGAAATACGCGTTTTCCATACTATAAATACTCATTAACCTCGTATTAGCGGGGGTAATCGCAGGGTAATCGTGAGGTAATCGTCCGTAACCGCATATAACTACCAGAAATCGACCTTAAGCCTTAGTGAGCCTTCGTAATCGTACGTTTAACCTCGATAATCGCGAACTTAGTGTTAATCTCGAATCCAAGGGCAGCCTTAAGCATTCTATGTGAGTTCTTAGAGTTGTTCTTCGTCCTACTCTGTGTGTTCTTCGTGTTAACTGTGTGCCGGACACCTAAGCAGATCTTAGAATCCTTAGGAGGTTTGGGAAATAGATATTCCGCACTATTTCTCATCCTAGATCAGTCCTAGCATTAGGGTGTTTTAGTTTAGAACCCCCACGGTCCTACAAAGTGGTATCAGAGCCTTGTGCTTTGATTGATCACTTTTCCTTAGGTTTCGTGATCTAGGTGTCGTTTTGGTCATTTAGGTGCTTCCGTTTTGTCGTTTTCTAAGTGTTTCTTCGTGCGTATTATCGTCAACAGGGCATTTTTGGGTCAAAAAGATTAAGTTTTTACGTTAAAAGGTCTAAACTGTTGAATGTTAGCCGTGCGAAGTGACTCGCATTACGTGCGTATTGATTTTCAGCGCGTGCGTAGTGGGTCGTTGGTACTCTAGAATCTTCGGTAGCTTGTGTGTCTTTCCGTGCGTAGTGGGTCATCAACCCGTGCGTAGTGATTTACACTTCGCACGTATTAAATCTTTGTGTTAAATATTTTATTGTCAAACAAGTTTTACAACACGTACGTACTGAATTCATTTCGTGCGTACTAAATTTCCATTCCGTGCGTACCTGAGTCTGTGTGACAGTTTTCCTAGCCTTTAGGTTCGTGCGTAGTGTGTGGTCATCTCGTGCGTATTGAGAACCTACTCTGTGCATACCTTAGTCAGTGTGAGCTTTTGTTTGTTAAAATGTCTGGCATGAGTGCTATGGCTGCCAAACAAACTATAACTGCATTAAGTAATTTAATAATGGACAATGAACAAGGCGGGATAAATAAAGTACCTAGACTGCTAACCATGGAACATTACCCATTCTGGAAACCACGTTTTGAAATATTTATCGATGGGGTTGATCCACGGTTGCACAGGGCCATTTCTGCTGATTATGTCGTGCCTAAAGGTGAAGGGAATATCGAACTTCCCTATGATCAGATGAGTGACGATCAGAGGAAGGCTTATGATGCTGAGAAGAAAGCCTACTCTTATTTGATCCAAGCCATTCCTAATGAGATCTTCTACCAGTTCCGACGGTATAGAACGTCACGTTCCTTGTGGAATGCGCTACAAAAGAGGAACGAGGGGAATGCATCTCTGAAAGAGCTTAAGGCCTCACAGTTGAGAAAAGAGTTTGACCACTTCACCTCATACGTGAATGAAAAGCTTCCAGATCTGATCAACAGATACAACCATCTTCTCAGTGAAATGGATAGTTTGGGGGTGCAGATCTCAGAAAGACAACAAGTAGAGACTTTATCCAAGGCACTACCCAAAAGCTGGAGGCCGTTCATTATGATTCTTAAAAATGGTGAAGGTTTTGAGGGCATGGATCTGAATGACTTCATTACTAAGCTGAAAGAGCATGAACAGGAGGAGCAAAATCTGGACAGATTGAGCAGCTATGTGCAAAATCCCTCATTATACTGTACTGGACCCATTGCTTCTCCAATCACTTCATCAAATGCTCCATTGCAGACAGCCTTTACATCTAACGTTTGTTCTTCAAGCAAGTCTGCTCCTGAAACTACAAGTGGACCACCATATTCTGCTCTTTCAAGCAAAACGTCTATGCCTGCCTTAAACACTGAGCATTTCAAGCATGGCAGCACTAAAGAAGTAAAGGAGCATATGGGGATGCTTAGTGCTTTGGTCACATCATATGATGATCTGCTAAAGGGTAAAATCGGAAATGCCTACCTGACTCAGGAAGATTATGACCAGATAGACAACGATGAAATGGAAAGACAGGACATTCTATGGTCCTATGCTAATCTGGTAAGGAGAGCAAAGGCCTTGGTCAAGAGAACTGGGATGCAGATTACAACAACTAAGGATACAAAGCTGGGCTTCGACAAATCAGCTGTAACCTGCTACAACTGTGGAGAAAAGGGTCATTTTGCAAGAGAATGTGAAAAGCCAAAGAACTCAGGACCCAAGTATCCATTCAGGACATCTCCTGGAAAATCATCAACTTCCACTACCCCAAAGAAAGCTGAAACATCTCATGAGGGATCATCTAAGGCAATGGTAGTTGTTAAGAAGGATGAGGGGATAGACTGGTCAGTACATTTTCAAGATAATGATGCTTTCGAAGATGCTAAGACCAACCTGGCCAGTGTTCAAGATCTGAATGATGATTCACAATCTGAAGCAGATAGTGTGCAGGAAGCTGATGATGAATTTGTTGCCAGTAAGGAAGACTCAGTGTTGCCAGCTGCCGAACCAACGCCAGTGATTGTTCAAACTAAATCAGAAGATCTTAAGGCGTGCATGACTGGCAAACCTGCTGATTCAAAGGTAAGTAACAATTCTGGCATTCCTTGTGCTTCGTGCAATGACTATGTGCAAAATATTTTATCTTTGAAATCTCAAGTCAGTGATCTTACCTCTAAATTGCATGAAAATTCAATCATTAAAGGTAGGGAAAAGACACTAAAAGATAAAATTGAAAGCCAGAACAAATAGATTAGAGAACTAGAGGTAGCATTGCTAAACAAACAGGATGCCATAGTTTTCTACATCAATCAGATAGATACACTGAAGCAAGACCTTGCTAGTTCTAAGGTAGATTATGAGACTCTCAATCAGAAACTAAAAAGTTATTCAACTTCATCTTATCTATTTGAGCACATAATCGACCGGAGACCTCAAGGTTCCGATTCAGAGAAAGACAAAAAGGCATACACTAAATGTCCACCACCAGTTTTGAACCAATTGGTGAAAACAGATGTCTTTTCTGAAGCTGACCAACTTCCTCCTAAGGTTGATCAATTTGTTGCATCAACCTCAACATCTGAGTTAAAGTTAAAAGGGAAAGTTGGTGAGCCTCAGAAGAAAGAAGTCAAACAAGAAGAAAAGCCTGAATCTGGTATGAGAAAACTTCTAGGTAATTCTTCTAGACAAGGCACGTTAATGAAAAATGTGCAAGCAGCACTCCGAACCATAGAAAAGGAGGGAGCAAAGTCTCCTGCAACCCGTCCTTATGAAGAAGTTAAAATTTTTCCAAAATAATGTGGTTTAGGAGTAGAGTCAAAATGTCAAGTTGAGCAAAAAGTGACACATAATCCTGCAAAACATCAATCAACCAGGATTTGTTATGTGTGCAGGAGACCTGGTCACCTCAGTTATGAGTGTGATCAGCAACAACAGAGCTGCAGGGGGAAAGTTAATTTTTCTGAAAATTTTCAGAAAAATAAAACGTTTAATCAAAATAATCAAAAATCAACTGCCCCTCATCAGCTCAAAAGGACTGTTGGGGAAACTTCTAGTAAACCCAAAAGTTTCGAGGTTAGTCAGATGGGGAAGGAACCACTTCATAAGGTGATCAATGCTTCTAGTGTTTATCACAAGGCTACTCCCTGTCAAGATTTAAAATGGATCAATAAATCCGAATCTAAAATGTCAAATAGTCCAGATACCAATGTAGACTCCAAAGCTACTGGTATGTGGATTAATGTGCAAGTTGTTGGAGAAGATGGGAAACCCATGACCATTCGGGCATGGGTTCCCAATGCTAACTAACCCTCTACTTGTTTGTGCAGGGTGCTCGCCGGTATAACACGTGGAGTGTTGATAGTGGAGCATCCAGGCACATGACAGGCGATCTGAGCCTTCTTACAAATGTCAGAAAAATAAAAGGAGGGTATGTCAGCTTCGCAGGAGATAAAGGAGGTCACATCACAGCTCAAGGTTTCTTGTCTAATGGGAGAGTGAGCTTTAACAAAGTCAACTATGTCGAGCAGCTAGCAAACAACTTGATGTCAGTCTCTCAAATCTGTGATAAAGAGTTCAAAGTGATGTTTGACGACAAACAATGCTATGTACTAAAGAAAGAATTTCAGATTCCCGAAGATATGATTTTAATGTCAACCCCAAGACATAATGATCTTTATGTTATGGACATGTCAAATGCTTCGGTGAAAGAGGTGGAGCATCAATGCTTTCTTACAAAGGCAACTAAAAAGGACTCCATTTTATGGCACAAGAGGATGTGTCACTTGAGCTTGAGGAAGATGAATCATTTAGTTCACCATGAGCTCGTAACGGGAGTCAATCTGAAAAGCTTCCATCTACCAGACAAATGCATTTAATGTAAAATGGGGAAGCAGACGAAGAAACCCCACAAGTTGAAAAAGTACCATTCCATTTCAATCCCGCTTGAACTACTTCACATGGATTTATTTGGTCCTGTGCGGTACAAGAGCATTCATGGAGATAGGTACTGTCTGGTAGTCACTGATGATTATTCAAGATTTTCCTGGGTTTTCTTCTTAAAAGAGAAGTCTGAAACGTTTGAGACGTTAGAAATCATGATCAACAAGTTAGAGACTATCTATAAGCTGAAGATCAGGAAACTCAGATCAGATAATGGAACAGAGTTCAAGAATCAGAAGATGGAGAAGCTGTGTAATGAGAAGGGTATCCAACATCAGTTCAGTGTGGCATACACTCCTCAAATGAATGGAGTTGCTGAGAGGAAGAATCGGACCTTAATAGAGGCAGCACGCACCATGCTTGCTGACTCTGCTTTGCCCGTAAGGTTTTGGAACGAAGCTGTCGCAAATGCTTGTTACACACTTAACCGGGTCTTAGTGGTCAAACGATTGGGAAAGACATGTTATGAACTTTTGAATAATCGGAAACCGAATATCAGCCATCTTGAACCGTTTGGTGCTCCGTGCACAATGTTAAAACGTGAAGCCGAAGGTAAATTCAGTTCCAAGGTTGAGAAGGGATATTTTTTGGGGTACAGCATTCCGAATAAGCGGGTTTTCAACTTAACCTCTAACTGTGTTGAAGAATGGTTTGAAGTGGATGTGCAACGGAATACTTCGCCTCCGACAAAAACTGGTGATGCTTGGTTATTTGATTATGATAACCTATTTGACTCATTTAATCTGCCACCAGTAGCTCTAGAAGATGATATAGCAATTCAGATGTTGTATGACCTGCAGAATTCCTCTGAGGGCACCACACCAAATCCGTCTTCTAGTACTTACATGTCGACGCATAGTGATGCTGAATCAGACTCTGAAGATGAGCCACATACCCCACCGGACAAGGGTTCACAGGGTGTTGTCAATTCCTCAAATAACCACATTTTAACATTTGAGGAGACACCCGTGGTTACTAATCTGGAAACTAATATAGAAGCTCAGTTGCAGAGATCCAGTAGAGTTGATAGAAACCATCCTCCTGAACAAATCATTGGTGATCCTCATTCTCATGTTCAAACCAGGAGGCAAGTGGCAACACTATCAGGGTCTCATTCTTCAGAGTCCCCGGGACTGAAACAGATGAAAGAAATCTCCGATCTGGGTGCAAATGTGGTTAAGTCTGTGGATTTTACACAATGTCTATGTTCGGGATTTCTCTCACAGATTGAACCAAAAGATCATATTGAGGCACTCAAAGATGATTCCTGGATTAATGCAATGCAAGAAGAGTTGCTTCAATTTCAAAAGCTGAACGTCTGGCGCTTAGTGAACAAACCAAAGGGTGCTAAGTCCTTTGGCTGCAGATGGGTTCTGAAGTGCAAACGGGATGATCAGGGAGTGATTGTCAGGAACAAGGCAAGGCTAGTAGTTCAGGGTTTCAGACAAATTCCTGACATAGACTACACTGATGTGTTTGCTCCAGTCGCCCGGCTGGAAGCTATACGTTTATTTCTTGCCTTCGCCTCGCACAAACATTTTAAAGTCTATCAGATGGATGTTAAAAGTGCGTTCCTGTACGAAGAAATTCAAGAGACAGTGTATGTCAATCAACCTCCGGGGTTTGTGGACCCCCTTCATCCAGACAAAGTTTTCATACTGAATAAAGCCTTATATGGTCTACATCAAGCACCGCGAGCATGGTACGAGACCCTCTCTCAATATCTGACTGACAATGGGTACAGGAGAGGGACCATCGACAAAACGTTATTTCTCAAAGGTGAAGATAAAGACCTGATCTTAGTGC